>RCWM02000242.1:1312500-1634054 GCA_003667255.2 Euschistus heros
ACGAATTATTGAGAATAATAGGGAAAGAGAGAGACAAATGTTCAATGCAGCAAAAACTAAGATTAGCAGTAATAGCGTACAATAATACCTTAAACAATAAATTAAAATTAACGCCCAATGAAATTACTTTCAGAACCTCCAGATTAGAATCAGACAAAAACATTGACCTGACAGAACAATACGTATTAAAATATCACAAACACCAACAACTATTACATAAATTAAGTAGAACTAAAATAAACAATGGAAAAGAAATAAGAACTGAAAAATTAAATAAAAATAGAGAAGACCCCTTAGATATTCAAAAACAATTAGGAGATGTAGAATATTTAAAAAATACTCAAGCAAAAATAAAAAGTAGTAGGGACAAGTTTAAAAAAGTGAATGTATTAGTAAAAGACAAAAGACCAATTAAAACACATATTGACAATATTAAAAGGCCCACTAGGAAAAAAAGAAAAAGGAAACAATCTATTTCAGACGACGATAATGAATCCATTCGCGTGAATATTTCGGATGCCTCGGTGACTCGAATGACTCAGATAATGTTTCTGATTAAAAATACTTAATTTTATTTAAACAACATTAAAATGTCTTAAAAATCTTTTATCTTAAATATAATAAATGCAATGGTATTAGTAGTAATGTTTATGTTATAAGAATCATCTGTATTTATATTAAACTGACAATGCTGTAGTTATTTTAATAAAGTCAGACTTTTGTATTTTGCTGTAAAATATTATGCTGCTTACATTATGCAATGTTAATAATGTAAAAGATCATTCAAATTATTATTTTATTTCACCGTAATATTCTGTTTGAATTATTTTGTAATTAATATTTTGTATTCACTACAATAAATATTGGAATACTACTATTTGTCTTGAAATAAATAGCAGTTGAACCACAGATTGAAACATTTCAAACACTGGTAGAAGAGTGTTAAAACACTAAAACATTGGAAATGCATTCTTCAGCTAGTATGGAGCAACCAGCATCATCTAGATCAGGGGTTTCCAACCGGTGCTACGGGTGAGTAAGTGTTTCAGGTGGTAAGCGTGAGGAGTGACGGCGCTGGGGGAGGGGCTACGAGAGCTGTCTTCCCCTACACATACATTCTTCCGCCTTACAATATTTCCAGTGATTGTGCAATGTTTATATGCAGTCGTAATAGTTCATTGTGGGTGTTGTAATAATTAATTGTGATTTGGTATAAGAATATTGATCTATGAAACGATTTCTGATGTACTCTTCTACTTCAAAGGATTGTGCTCAGCAATATGCACATATATATGCAAATATAGAGGGTAAAATATGCTATTAAATACCTAAAATATGCAACTATTTAAATTACATATTTAGAAAAAAAAAATGCAATACATACTTATACATAAGTACAAACTAAGTTTAAGTAACTAATTGTGTTAAAAAGGAAAAAAATTCGAAGAAAACTATTAAAAAACCAAAAGACAAGGCGAATGTTAAAAAAGAAAACACATATTTCAGCAGGAGATCAATCAGTATCGAAACCAGAATTGAATGTGAATCCAGTGGCAGTTTGTGTAACAAAAGTTTTTTCAATTTTTGATTTCTTGCCTTTGTCTTATCAGTACTTTGCTGTTTTATATGTGCTGTGCTAAAAATTGTGCAGTAATTGACACAACTTTATCAAAAGAAACACAATATAAAACGTCTCCACCGCACTTAAAAGTCTCAATTTTGAGACTTTCTTACCAACAAGATCTTTTTTTTCTTTGCTAGAGTAATTTTCTAGGAAAAATAAAAGTGAAGTAATATTCCAAGTATTTGAGCGGAGCAAGAAC
Organism: Euschistus heros; assembly: GCA_003667255.2. Taxonomy (NCBI): domain Eukaryota; kingdom Metazoa; phylum Arthropoda; class Insecta; order Hemiptera; family Pentatomidae; genus Euschistus; species Euschistus heros. The sequence continues at coordinate 1,314,324 of RCWM02000242.1, forward strand.
TAGAAATTAATCTGACTAAACAGTTCCAAGAGAAGCAAATACGATCGAAAGGGAAGAATCTGCATCTGGATAAACACGATCTTATTCAATAGATGAAAAAAAAAAAATAAATAAATAAATAAAAAAAAAAATAATAATAGGAGTTCACGTAGTAATTTTTTGTTTTTATTTTATTTCTATTTTTTTTTGTCTGCTCAGAAACTTAAAAAAAAAGAAGAAAAGTCAAATGCTGATATGCCTAATATGTTGTTAAATATGCAATTACAGTATTTTGTAATTATTATATATTTTGTCATAAATACATATTTTGATTTATGACAAAATATGCACAAATATGGAAAATGAATATACCATATATGTAGATAAATATGCAGTTGAAGTTCAAAATATGCAAAAATATGTATTAATAGCAAAATATGCACAGATATGCAAAATAAAAATAACTCAAATTGATTCCAAATGCCTCAAAACAAATACATTTTTATGATATTAGATGTTTTAGTTGGCTAGGAAAAATATGCAGTTGCATATATTTCACAGCCCTACATATAACATACATGCCCAAATAAAAAAGGGAGAAGTGTTTCAATTATTTTCTGACGATGGGATCTATGTAATAATAAATGCTGGAGTGGGTATTTCATGGGATTTAAAACACATTTCATATAAGAGGCCTCTTTGCAAAATTGACCAGCTTTCAGATGAAAAAAAGAAATTTGCATCAGACAAATAATTATAGATTTATAGCCAAAAGAGTACCGACAAACCTGTTTTCGCGATGTGTTACTTACCGCAACTTAGCCAATCTTTAGGCGTTGGTAGTGGCCAAATCGCTGAACGGATTTTAATTTAATATTATTAAAAAGTAAGTTTAATGTGACGTTTTACAGTTTTCAACTAAATATTGTATTTTTCCCTTCCCCACTACTGACTGCGCAGAAAAAAAAAATGAATAGCATCAAATTTGTTGCAAATTTGATTTGCTTTAATGTGTCGATGACAAACTTTGAATGATTATTTTTCTTTATTATATAATTAACTTTTTCATTATAATTACCTAGTACATGTAAATATTTTCGTTATTATTGTTTGATTTGTAAACATTTAAATAAAAGTTATAACTGTAAAAATGTTGAACTATAGATCCAGTTAAAAATAAAGTAGCAAAGTTATACATAAAATTTAATTAAATTTAATGCTTTATCAATTTGTTTCTGACTATTCTTCTGAGTGCAGAAGAAGCAAACCTAGTGGCGGCCACGACCGTTTAGCGAAAAGTGAGGTGAAAATTATTTTATTTTTATTTTTCATCAATCAATTATTTCAAATAACAAAAATGATTTTATCCCTGTTTTTGATGATAATATCCCTGTATCTTGGGAACCAATGGCTCTATAGAGCTCACCCTGATCTCAAATTGTATCAAATTTAGTTTACTTTAAAAGTATGTAGAGTGACTATACCTATCAGACGCTTCCTTAACTTACTTATTGAGCAAAAACTGGAAAAATTCTGAAAATTTTAGCATTAACGACGACTTTTTCCTGACTTTCGCAAATTTCTTGTAAATTCCCCGACTTACTCCCGACTAGTAGACACCCTGAATAACAAAATAATATGGGATACACCATATTTTTGTTCCCACTACGAAAAACAGCCTGGCCTTTGCCTAAATGATTGTTTCTGAATCCACCATGAGTATTTGTAAATTATGTATATAAATTTAAAAAATTTAGGTTTAAATTATAATTAATTCTAAAAAAAAATCTGTAAAATAATAAAGACAAATCTTTGTAAAAAAGAGACATTAATTTAGTTTCATCTTTTAACTTGACTTGTTTTTTTCTTAATTCTACCTTTGGTACGAACCGTATTCTGCATTTAAAAACAAAAACTTATTGAATTGGAATTAGAATAAGGTAAAAAGGATAGGTGATTGAAAGTTTAGAGGGTTTACCCATCTTATTTACTTCCAGCGGTGGAGCATGCGAGTGTTGCATCATTGCTATTGCATTATAATTAATGGAAAATACCCTAGATCAATATTTCATAATGCGTTCGGTGCGAATAGAAAAAAAAAAAAAATCCGCCAGGGGAAGTTTTATGTAGTTGTCTTCAGACCGCAGGCAACATGTTAATATATTATAAAAATCAAATATCCAATATTTCAAGTGAAAATATCCTAAACAAAACTTAATGAATAAAAGTTCAGTTTAAAGCTCTATCCTTTATAAAAAGATTTTATCCTCTTTAGCCAACTACAAGTTGGGAACGGAAATCTCCCACATTTCAATAAATCACTGTGGGCAAATGGGTTGCCTCAGATGGGTGGGGTTGATCTCATTCGGAGGAGAGAGTCGTGTAATTCTCAGTGGTTACCATGCTGTGGTCAGGAGATTAACATGCGTTCATTATACAGAATTTTTTTAAAAATGGCAAAACAGTAAATGCCACCCAACTACTCATATCAAAAGTCACTGTTAGGTGTGCAGTGTTGTCAGTAGGCATTATTGGGCTTTACTCCTATACAAAATGTCACTGTATTTTATAAAAGATAGCAGACCTAAATGGAGGTGAAAAAAAAAAAAAAAAAAATGTGTCTTATAGTATATAATAAAATGCATGGTTTAACATTGCCCGGCTTTTTTAAAGTCTTGAGTTAAATGAGAAAGTCTTTTTTCCTCTTTTTTTTTTTTTTTCGTAGGGCTAACGAGCATACTTCTACTGAATTTTTAAAGAAAGAATTAAAAATGTAAACGAATTGTATCATACATTGAAAAAATTACTCTTTGAATATGAAGCATGTGCCAATGACATATTGGCTAGACCGATGGTTATAGGAGATCTTATCAGTTATTACAATACTGCTTTAAATCAATTCCTTAAATTACAGTAACTTATTAATGCATCCAGATGATACACCATAGCTACATTTTTATTTGAATTAAAATCATTGGAACTAATTGTGAAATATCAGTTAAACAGATAAACATTTTATTTTTTAAATACTCCTACAATAGTCCTTTATGGAATTCTAAAGAAATTAACCCTTTAAGTCTGAGCAGTAGAAATATCCAGCCTCTACTAGGGTGGGCTTGTAGGCCGAACAGAGGATATATATGTTTTAGCCTTAATTGTTTTCTGAGGACTGCTACATCACTATTTTTCTGCCAAAATTTTGCTATTTGGTCCTATTCCAACCAAGTTTGAACACGTTAAACAAAATTATATGAAAAACACATTTATAATGACCATTACTGAAAAATTTATGTTTTAGTCATCCTCAAGATTTTGTGATTTGGTTTTATAATAAGTATGTATTTATAGATAGTAAAATATACTAAAAACAATCTGACAGGTGCTTGACTACGATTGTCTTACTTATAATATATTAAAAACTACCTTACGAGAAAAAAAAGTTATCATTCTATCAGTATAAACAGCAAATATTATTTTCTTAGTGAATAATACCTTCAAGATGTTCTTCACATCTAAAAGCTAAAACTCCTTTAATAATACATTAATTATTAATACTTTTAGCAAGCAAAAACAGCTATCATTCAATTTATAACTTAACTAACAGTAGAAATATCTTTTTCAAATGTAACTATGATAACAAGATAAACATAACCAATAAAAAATAACAACCAAAGGTACTTGTTTAATGCATGACCCAAATGAGTGAGTTTAGACTTCTTCCTTTTTATATCATTCGGAAGCTAGCGATCCTTAATGATGAATTTGTTGGTTTGTAAACAGTGTTACAGGTTAACAGTGATTTTATGAAGTAGACATAATTTGGAATATAATATTTCTAGGGCCTGTTATAAAAAATGAACTGGATTTAATAGGATTGTATTAAAATTGTGTAGGATATATTAAAATCTATATATGAAAGGACAGACACGGTGTAATAACACCATGAAGGAATACTATTAAAGTCTGATGATAGGACTAAAGTCTCGAAACATGTTATTTTATATACGTATAATAAAGAGGAGTTTTTGCCAATATAAGTGTATTTCTATAACTATTTAAAGATTTTAAAAAATATTAAGGAATTACTCGAAAATTGAGGTTTATCTTTCCTACAGCTTATGGTGAAGATGAACAGCTAATAATAATTTTTTAAAAAAAACTCTTATTTTAATTGATATTGACCAACTTGTTCTTTTAACATAACTTAAGATCAATTTCATCTTAGCCAAAAAAAAAGTACAACAATAAAAGTAGTATTTATCTGGGGCACAATTAGACAAGTACCTTTAGAACAATATAATAACAAATATCAAATAAAACATACATTAAAACAAAATAAAGAAACAATAACTGCTTCTATTTACTAAGGCAATATAATATAGAAATCATTTGTGTATCAATTTAAAGATACAATTCAAGTATTACTATACCTAAAAGTATTTTTTTTTTAAATATGTAAGTGGGTATGTTCATTATACATAAAATTGACTAAACTTTCAATGTGAAAAGATGACATTAAGTACTAAATAAACTAATTTGGCCTAAGTCCTAGGCTTAAGTAATTAACTTACAGTATATTCAGTTTTATTATTGTTTAGTTGCATTGCCTTAAAAAAAATTTAAAATTAGTTTTGATATAAATTTGTGATAAAATTTCCAAATGGCTAACAATTATAATGACCATTAGTGTAGGTATAACTCAGCAGAAGGTTATAGTTCATAAAAACACTCAACCATAAGAGCTAAATCATAAACATTATAATATTTCTATTATTGCAACTTTAAAAAAAAATCATAAAAACTAATGGATACACTGCATCGATATACATCATGACTATTTTAATATGTGCTATAGAACCTATCACTATTAAGTTAGTCAGGGCACTGAAGATTCAATGACATACTGCAGCTGTAACCGTTGTATGAAGCAGACAATGCACTTACCTTGATATCTCAATGCAATATATTTACAATTATAGATGCCTACAGTGTTTCAACAAGAATTGTTCCAGCAGAATTTATAGCAACCAGAGTAGCACCTTCATGGCCTGATGGTACCACAAGTTGCTTGCCAGAACCTCGCAGCTCCCAGCTGCGGCGAACAGCCCCTCGCTCACCTCTTACTTGAACTACCTTCAAGCTGGCCCCTTCACTTTCTACAACGTGCCTAGAAAAAAAATAAAATAGCAAAGATATAAAAGAAATCAGGGATATGCCTTGTTGCATAAATTATAAATCAGTACATTTTACAATAAAGAACATGTGAAGAATACAAATTTTAAGTAGAGAATTGAAAATTCTAACTTAGAGCTCTAGTAAACATGCTGTTATGTGTTTCAACCCTTGAGTGGTCGTGCAGATGATGAGTCATCCACTGCTCTTAAAATCGTCTCAGTTTATTAGTTTTGGCAGGGATGAATGTGATGCTCTTAGAGACTGCAAGGGTGGGTTAGGGGGTGAGTCTCAGCAACTCTATCAGTTGCTATTTGGAATTCAAAACCTGCAATTCCAATTTGTTTTATGTTGGATGACAATTGTCACATACACGACCTTTCAATAATCAATAACAAAGTATCTTTAGTTTTTTTTTTTTTATAAATACCTTGAACGTCCCCTACTGATATTTTAGTAGTACAGTGCTATTTGAGCAAATTATTTCATTTGTCATTCATGTGATCTTCCCCATAATTATTATTTTGAACTTTGAATGTGTTTATAACGATATATGTACTTTCTTTATATTCCATTATTTTGAGTGAATACTTTATTTCTCTTATCATTTATAAAGCATTTTTTAAAAATTGAAAGGATTTAAAAAAAAGATACGTATTACTATAACACTAAAAACTTAGTGGATGACTATTTTCATACACATGATCTTTTTTGTAACTGAGCAATATTGCCACCACTCAAGGGTTAAACAATCTTTTCTCATTTTTTTTTTTATTAGTAAAAACAGATAGATGATGACGTGAGAGCTAACTATATATCTATATATTCTAATCAATTTGATGGGTCCAAGGGGAAAAAATGTTTATGTCTTTTGTGAAAACAGCAATATAAATTTTACCATTACAGGCTATACAATGGGACATGAAAACTTTAAAAACCATTATTTGTGTGATCTACATGTCTCTTCCCCTGAAATGAATATGCAATCTAAAGTTTAGTCATAAATGGGTTGAAAACCAACCATCATTAATTCAAATGCGACGAAAAATTTACATTAAGTTATTTCCAATAGCCCCCTCATTTCTTTCTGAGTTCAAGGCTCTAATAGATTTAGTTAAATTAAATTAAATAAGTTTTCCTTATTATCCGATAAAAAAAAAATTTCTGTTTTAGTTAATACTGTCTTGGAGGCGCGGTAGCTCAGTGGGTAAGGCACTTGAGATTACCATGCTCCCGGGCCCGAGATCGAGTCCGACTGAAGGCAGAAAATTTATTTTCTGTTATTTCGGCCTTGGATGGAATTCGAGGCCGGGAGCCCTCCTGGAGCACACCCAGCCTCCTAAAAAGTGGGTACCCTTAATTGGGGGAAAAACCTGGCGGGTGAGCATGAATTCTGGCCAAATCACCTCCTTGCACAACCGTTGGCTCAGAAACAGTACAGCCTACCTAAGTACTGAACCCGAGACCCTTCATGGGTTGTAAGTGGTACAGGTTTTTTTTTTTTTTTTGTTTTAATACTATCTTAAACAACTAATAGATATTTTTATAATAAAATATATAGTCTTACCGCAACTTGTTGTAGCGGATAGGAGCAGCTTGTGATGTTGGATTAAACCAACAATGATAAGCTAGAATACCTGCACAGCCTGGTTCCAGAAATGTTAGGTGTGCCTCTTGGGGCCTGATCTGCTGTATGGCAGTTGGTTTCAGTACTTGCTTTCCTTCAATAAGGCATGGAAGAAGCTCATCACCTTTACTGTCTTCACCTGTCCAGTAAAATTATTTAGGAATCAATGGCTAATCTTAACTTATCTATTAATTTCAACTAATTATAATCATTTAATTAATTTTATTAAACAAATAAATAAAAAATAAAAAAATCATCCAGGACTCAGATCAGTATTAAACATAGTGAACATAAACTCCTTATTATTTGAGTGTCCTTATGAAAAGTGTAACTTCACATCACTGATAAAAGATAAAACAATTTATTTTGTAATATGATACTGACCATGACTAAAATCTAAGACAGTATAAAAAATAAACAATTAAAAACAAAATGCAACAAAATAAACAGGTATAATTGATCTGCAATAATTTTATTTCATACAAATATACAATAGACTCTCCTTAATCGGAATTCCAAGGGCCAAAGCCAATTATAGATGTTTTCAGTTTGAGATTATAACTTAAGAGGTTGGGAAAAAAAACACCTCAGAATTAGGAATAAATAGTTATATTAAAGATAAGTTAATTTACGATTTAGCACAAATAATAAAATATTGAAATACAAAATATATAAATAATAACAATAAATATGGATATATATATATATATATATATATATATATATATATAATAAAAAAGTCAGTGATTTTCTTTTGGCAGAGGGATTCCAAATTTGTCTTTTATAAGAGTTGTAAAGAACAACAGGAGTGGCAAAAACATTTTTTTCTGGTGAAGAGCTGTCGAAAACGTTATAAAGATTTTCTAGCTTCGTCTGAACTGCAAAATTCTTAAAGTGATTTCTGGTTAGAGTTTTGATCATTAAAAGATGAAACCTCTTGATCTATTAATGAGCCGGAGATCGCCAAATTATCGTCAACAGTAACAAATTCTTCAAAAGAAACAATTTCTTTATGACTTTGTAAAAGGTTATAATCCACTACTTGGTTTCTTGCTATCATTTCTGCATATGCTCTACTCTGTGCTTGAAATTATTCTATTTCAATAGAACCACACGTAATGAACAATAAACAACATAAACAACAATAAAAAAAACTGTTGCTTCAGTAACATTTTACCGAGCTTTATTTGCCATTTCTATTGCATATAAAACTGTGATTTCATAAACTGTTCCTTCCATATGTTCTACCATAGTTCAGAAAACTTCCTAATGGTATAGTGTTTTGAAATTTTTTATAACGCCTTGGTCTAAAAATAAAAGACAAAAGCTTTGGGGCCAACGTTTTTTGAATAACATACCCAAAAACATTGTTGACATCGGATAATAGAGGAAGCACCCGAATCCAGTTATATTTAAAGAGGTGTATTTGGATATAATTGTGAACCATTTTCTTCATAACATCGAGGGAGTCTAATTATATTAGTTTTATTCACTTTCAAAAGGGACCAATGAATTATTTCGCTTTATAGAGGTTTGAATTAGCCAGAACTGACCATATACAGGAACTAAGCATAGTTCCTTGTTAACTGAAAACACAAAAATGTAGTCTTTATAACAAACTGTAATTAGTCTATATATGTACCTGAAACACAGATATGAGACACTGCAACACATTATTGATAAACAATCACCATTAAACTTAAAATTAAAATAATTAATTATGACTATGGAATGAATCTAGTTTGGATTCACAGAGCAGAAGCTGGAGGTTCAGCAAGTCGCACATATATATAAAATACAAACACAATATCCCAACTATATTCTGGATTGCCAGGTGGTACTTTTTATGCACTCTATAAATAACATATAATGTATTAACCCTTTAATGGGCAGGCCGGGAATTTTTTAATACATTTCTTCTTTTTTTTCTCTTTTGAATGGCTATAGCCAGGCAAACCCCCACACATGTTAGACGATAATGGGTCGGATACTACGTCATTTATTTAGCAAAAGGCATTAAATATAAGTATTCCCCAGGATGTATTGCCTGTTAAAGGGTTAATATATATAATAATGTATATTGTATAAACTGACCACTAGGAGCTTGTATAAAGAGGAGATGGGCATTATCAAAGCCACGAGACATCAGACCACTCCTAGTATGCCCAAGGTTGAAAATATGTCCCACCTCATGGGCTGTAGAACCAAGGCTGGTAGCGAATGCCCCACAATATGTTCCCCTACAACAGAATTATCATTAATCCAGTGGTTGATAAATTAATATAAGATTGTTAAAATAGGGCAGCCTAAGTCATTAGTAGCACATATCAACACATATAATGCAAAAATCACCAAATACTTTCAATTGATATTTATTAAAATTTGATGAAAATAACTGAAAAAAAAATTGGTTTTAAGATAAGTAAGATGAAAAAGTAAACCTGAAACAACTGTTGTCAAGAAGATGCGATTCCAGCTTCTTTTCATTCGTTAAGGAAGATACAGATTCAGCCAAGGAAGTTGGCCAAGTATGAAGGGATGCAGATCCAAGGAGTGCTAAACCTCCTCCGCCAAGAGCTGGATCAGCCAATACTTTACTGCCATTCCATAATGTGCATGATATAAAACAAACAAACTTCCTTTTTTCACTTCCAAGACTAGACATCATCAGTTCACGTCCAACTTCTTCCCATAGTTCTTCATCATTCATCTTTATCACCTCATCAACAGTAATAGAACTCTTAAACAATCTACAAGGTGGAGATTTCTGAAAGAGATCTATTTCTAACTGAAAAGACTTCCGGGGATAATGTCTTTCACCGAGTACTTCAGCAAACAAACTCTGAATCATTAACATACCAAATCCAATTCGGGCAATGGCACTTTCCTCACTATCATCAACGCCTTTGGGGGATTGAAAGTGGCCATCATGGTCTTTGGGGATGAAATAAACTGGAACAACACACTGTTCTGTTTTATGCACCTCGAAATTGAGAAAAAATGCTTTTGTAACACCTTCATAAGTCAATTTAATTTCATTCAAGCCTGGAGTCAGTTGAGCTAAGCACTTAAATTGGCCCTTGAAAACAGGCCATGTAACACTAGTTTTATAAGAAAAGCACGCCACATTGCCACTTAATGTACAACAATCGCTATTAGTTAATTGTATATTGCCTTGTAATAGAACAAGTCTATAATTAACGCTGTCATAATCATTGAAGTTTTTTATTTGAATCTCAAAATTATCAACAACCATATCCCTTATAAACTGAAATGAACAGGTAATATCTTGAATTACCTGATAAATGAAATTTAACTTATTGGAACTAACAGTTATATAGAGATCTTTAACAGAACACTACCATCCTCACCAATGTTCAAACTGACCGTTTCAAATGAAATGGACAATGAGGGAAGTTGATACGACGAAAGTTTTGTTGAGATCGTTCTGCCATCTACATGCCGGTTCTCCAACTTCTTCCATAAACATGGGCAACCCAGTTAGCAGTGTAATGCGGAAGTCTTGTTGTTATGATTAACATTAATTTATTTTATTCTTTCGTAAGTAGCTGATTATATTTCAGTCGAATATATATATATATATATATATATATATATATATATATATATATATATATATATATATATATATATATATATAATATCTATTTATTTTTTTTTATTTTTTTTTTTTTTTATATAAAACCGGTTAATGGTTGATTAAGTTCAGCCAAATAGGATTCAAGAATACTTAAAAAATCCAAAATTAAAGGCCCCTTGAACCTGTTGGCTAAAAAAAGAATAACATGGAACCTGTTTAACTATTGCCCTCTAGACCGTCGATGCTCTTATGTTTTCTATTTTATTTTCGCTTCTTGTGATTCATTTGTCTGTAGGAGATAATTTTCAAATTAAATGGATGATTAATGCTACTGACCGTCAATGCTACTATGATCTAATGTTCTTTATTTTATTTATTTACTTTTTTGTTATTGTATTGTATTGGATGGACTAATTGGATTCTTTATTTTCTTTCAGTTAAATGATAGGAATTTCATTTGAGATTTTTGTTTTGTTGTTTATTCTGACATTTTATACTGATTTAAATAATGGTAACTATTAAAATAAATGTCATTAAAAAACTATAAAGCACCAGGCATAGTTCATTCATGCTGAATTCCTCCAATATGGAAGAGATGCTGTGTTGGGACAATTTTATTCCCTTATTTGGGATACATGGACTACTAAAAAAATGCCAAGCGAGTGGGCAATCTTGAGTCCGATTTATAAGAATGGTGATAATATGGATTTAATAATTACTGAAGTACCTATAGCGCTTCCCCCAATGATGTTTAAGGTCACTGTTTGTTATATACAAATGTCTCGTAAAATGGGATGAAAACTTCCTTGGTGAATACCAATGTGGTTTCAGAACAGGAAAATCAACTGTCGACCACATATTTTCTTGTGGGCAAATCTTAGAGAAGTCCTCCGAATTAAATATAGATCTACATCTTCTATTTATAGACATTAAAACATATGACAGTATAAATAGAAATGAACCTTTGGCTGATTTAAGAGCACTTGGTGTACCATGTAAATTAATCAAGTTAATAAGTATGACGAGGCAAAAAAACGAAATATCAAGTTAAAATTAAACAGCTGTGTGATACTCCGGGAATGACCTAGGGGGGGGGGAGCATAGCTTTCTTAAAGCTCTAAAGTACGATTTGACGAAAAAAAAAACATTACTTATATAATAAAATGTTATTAATGCTAAAAATTACCATATGTGACATTATTTAAAACAAAAACAAAACATTATTGTTTTTGTTTATTTTCATATATTCTATCAAATTGATTATTAATCATACATACATGTTTTAATCAAACATTGGTTCAAAACGTGAGTTTTTTTTTCATTCAACCAATGTAGCTCCTAAGCGTTAGGTCCTAGCGACAAACGTAACATTAAAAAATATTTTCCATTAAATTTCTGATGTCAACTTTCATTAATTTTTCGATTCGACCAACACCAACAGAGCTAGAGAATGTCATAAAAGGGCCTACACTTAAACATAGAGGTTTCAAACGTTAAATTTTTCATTTAAACCAATATAACTCCTAAACAGTACATAAAAGTAATTTACATAAAACATTAAAGTCTTTCGTTGACTAGTAAAGCATTATAATTTATAGTAATTATTTCCCTTCGATTAAGATTATTATAATAGATTCAAAGGTAAACCATCTTATTATTGAGATTTTATGAACTATATCACATAACTTTTGTTTAAATCTTATAAAGCTAGTGAAGTAAAACTAGTAGTAACTTTACAAATTTGGCAAAAATATACGAATAACTGTTAGATCTTTCTCCTAAATAGGCAATAAAATGTTTCACACTGATATTTTACTCACTTTGAAGCTCAAAATCAGGAGCAACACAAAACCCTTCAATGTCATCTTCAACAAAAAGACTGCCCTCCAAAGATTGGTAAAATGATTTGGCATCTTTAGGTATTAGATGCTGTATGGATTTCAAGTCTTTTAATTTCGGAGCGGCAATTGATTTCCCTTTTGGCCAAATATGTAGAAGAGACGCTTTAAATTTAAATCCCTACGATTTCCTCCCTTTTACATTTTTTTCCTTAAGATATATGATCAAATATGTAATCAAATATAAAATATATAATATTTATATAAATCAAATATATAAGATTTGTTATCTTAAATAGTTTGGTTTTTTCTCTTGAAATAGAAACGCCGTATTCAGATCTCGGTAAAAAAAAAACAATAATAATAAGAGAGGAGTGGATATTGAAACTCAGGCCCTGTTAGAAATGAACGTCCCAGTCAAGCTGGTACGGCTTGTGAAAATGATGATGTCGGGCTCGAAGTGTGCAGTATGAGTAGGAAGTGACTACTCGGATGATTTTGACACAAACTGCGGAGTGAGGCAGGGGGATGTTCTTGCCTGTATTCTCTTTAACTTTGCTGCAGAGAAAGCGGTACGTATGTCCGGAATCCAACTCCACGCAACCCTTTTTAACGGTACAGTTCAGCTTCTGGGATACGCCGACGACTTTGATATTGCTGCTAATCGGAACGTTCACTGAGAGAGGCGTTCTTGGCCATAGAAGATGCAGCAAAGAAACTTGGGCTACACATTAATGAAGCTTAGACCAAGTACATGAGAGTCGGAGGAGATAGACCTGGGATTGGCCCATTTGTGGCTGGGCCATATAATTTTGAAAATGTAAGCAGCTTTGTCTACCTTGGGTCTGAGATCAACTTTGGAAACTGCATTTCTAGTGAATTCAACAGAAGGATATCAACAGCGAGATGGTGCTACTTTGGCTTGCGAAGCATTTTAAGAAGAAGAAGAAGAAAATGAACTTTATTCTGGGACTACTTGTCCCCTAAGAATAACATATGATTACAGTACATAGGACAATCATCTGGCTTTGATAATTAATTATAATAAATAATAACAATAGATAATAATAAAAATTGATAAATGATTAAATTATGGGTTACAAAATAACTGAGACATCTTGTAAAAGGATACATCTTATGTATACTATTATAATGTATATTACATAAATATTCATGCTTTACATTAGCTCGGAAGATTGAAAATGAAGGAGGTAAAGGAATAAATGATGTTTAAAGGAAGTAAGAGTGGATCTTTTTCGAATTGTGATGGGCAATGAATTCCATAACGAGGAAGCACGGATAATAAAGGATTTCTCGAAGGATGCAGTTCGATGCGCCGGAGTGTATTGGTTGATGGTTTGGGTTCTAGTATTTAAGAGGTGAATGGAGGAGCGCAGAGTAAGGAGGTCATGGATATAGGTGGGTTTTTTGGTTTTCAAGGTTTGAAATATGAGAACACCCAGGAAGGATTGACGTCGAAAACCGGGGTACAGCCACCCAATTTCAGAATACCTGTGAGATATGTAAGAACGTCTGGAGATCCCGAAAATAAATCTAATAAAAACAGTTCATTACCCTTTTACATCTCATCTCGAGCTCATCAGACAGTCCTCCATATACTACGCATCCATAGTCAATGTTAGGAAAAATGAGTGATGATACTAGAAAATTTCGAGTACTTAATGGTAATGAATCACGGTAATGTGAAAGTTGCTTAACAATAAAAATATATTTCCTCGTGATTTGAGAGATATGGCTATTCCACGCAAGATGTTGATCGAAAGTTATTCCCAGATTTTTAATGGAATTTCGGAAATGAATTGGACGGTTTTTTAGGAAAAGCAGTGGATAGTAGGGAAGAGCTTTTAGATGAGGTTTTGATCCAATGAGAATAGCCTTTGTTTTTAGAAGCAGGTTCCTGTATAACAGGACCAAAATCACCCTCTACAAAACCTTGGTCCGTCCTGTTTTAACTTATTGATCAGAAGCACTTTTTAAAAAAAGTCCTGTTTAAAAAAAACAGGATGAAAATAGACTTCTGGTCTTTGAAAGATCAATTTTGAGAAAGATTTTTGGGCCCTGTTAAAGAAGAATTTGGAGAAGAAGAAGAAATGCCGAACTAGCTGGCCTGTATGGGGATACAGAATTGGTAAAGTTTGTCAAGATAGGACGACTTAGATGGGCCGGGCACGTCGCACGCATGGATGACTCGGCGATACCCAGGAGGATACTGTCCGGAAGGTTGCATGGGCGAAGAAAAGTTGGCCCGCCAAATGTAAGATGGGAGGATTCGGTGACATGGGACGCACGGACTCTGCAGGGAGTCTGGAACTGGAGATCTGCTGCAGCTGAACGAATTGACCGGCGAAAGCTTTTGGAGGAGTCCCAGTCTCGGTGACGGGATGTAGAGCCACCGATGTATGTATGGATATTGAAAAAAATCTCTTGATATATTTTTTAATAAAAGTAGTAATGTCAAAAAGAAAAGTAATGAATGTTGTTTCCAAAAACTTCCATTTCATGAACCCCGATGTTAGATGTGATTTAGTATTTTTTATTATGGCAATGAAATGAAATATAAAATAGATTTTATTACGCAACTAAATAATATATTATTAGTACCTAATCGTAAAAATATAGCAGGTTATCAGAATTATTAAAATTTAAAAGACAATTACTTTTTAACTTTTTATGTAGAAGAACGAAGAAACAGGATTTTTTTTTTTTTTTTTATATTTATATTGCATATAGAATTTTTTTCTTTTTTTATTTATCATCTATATTTGTAAAATTTCTAAAAATATCGCTCAGATATTTTATATACCAACTTAACAAATAATATGTTTTTTAGATACTGTATCTAATTATTATTTACCACTATACCTTTTATTTTAACTGTTTATATTAAATAGAAATATTGCAATATATTTAATGCAAAAATCGAAATATGTTTTAAAAGATTATATAGTTGACTGAAAATGGGTAGTGATTAAACAAATGAGAAGGTGCTGATTAAAACGGCAGAGAGGAAGATGGAAAAGGAATTTTTGAGAGAGTAAGCCCCATTGGGAGTTGAGAATTCCGTCAGGGAATATGCTTAGTTATTTACTGGTAGTCCGGAGTCCGTTAAGACAACATGTTTTGTCATTGACTTTGAATTGAGGATCGAGTCAAAGTCTTTGGCCCAAAAGTCCAGTCAATAAAGGATTAGAGAGTGTATTGTCTATAATCCAAGGTTTTTTTTCGAAAACATGTTCAGGGTAGTTAGAAAGTAAACGTACTAAAAGTCCTGGAGATTTCGGGCATGGGAACAGGGAGGGAGAGGGACGCGGAGCGCGGAAGGTCCCATTTTTTGGTTTTGCGCTCATATCTCGAAAACAGTGCGTCATATGCAAAATATGACCAGTTACTAAATTAAAGTTAATTAAATTGTCTACAACTATTGTCATATAAACACTTTAAATATTCTGTACAGTTTCCGAGATATACGCTTGGCAAATGTGAAGAATGTTTAGTATGTTTTACCAAGAAAAGGTAAACTTCAAACGACAGGTTGAAGATAAATTGGCATTTATGTGTATTTTAAAGCCCGAAAACTCCAGGACTTTAAGTATGTTTACTTTCTAACTACCCTTTGATTACAGAAAACGAACTCTATACCCTATTTCAGGCCTTAATTGAATGGACTACAAGGCAGCGTTAAGAAGCGGGTATTTGAGGATGGTGAAGTGAATTAATATTGCAGTGGATTCCATCTAAGAATTTGTAGCAGAGCATGGAATGGCTTGTCTGCAATATTGCAATAGTAGTTTTAATTTAATTTTTTCAATGTATTGAATTTGTACTCAGATCTATTATTTTTTGTTTTAATTTTTATATTTAATAAATAATTCTGAAATATTTCTTTTATAAGCTGCATATTGAATATTTTATTGAAGAAATATTCTCTCAATATTAATTGTTATTGAATTATATATATATATTTTGTTTTTTTGTAATTTATATTCAGATCTCACTTAAAGGTAAAATAAAAAAAAAAATTAGTTTGGAATGCTGTTAGTTATGACAATATTTAGTCCTGAAAAAGAGAGAAAAAAAAAAAAGTCAAAATCTCATTAAATTATGTAACATGAAAATTATTAACTAATTAATGTAATTATAAACATAATAAAGAAAATTTTAAACTATAAACCGTTCTTGTCCTGTTTTTGGTATATCAAATTAAAATTAGTTTATTCCATAACGAATAATCTTCATGGTTGTAATTTTAAAATTTAGTCTAAATTTTCAAACAGTAAAGTTTATTTTCTGGTGTATACTATGTGATTATGTAATTATGATAATGTTTGAAGGACATTATTGGAGCTGGTGGTGGTGGTTGTTGAGATTCAGTCAGTGCCTGGCTGGGGTCTGAGTACCATGGCTGCGGCAGCAGGTAAGTTCTTAATTGTGTTATGTCAGTTTGTTAATTTTGTTGTTAATGTTGTCTTTGTATTTATGAGATTAATTATTTATTTAAAATATCGGCAGTTAGGAATATTTTATTATACCAGTTATATTGCTATTGAATTCAATACTATACCTCAGATAATTTATATATGTATCGTTTGAATTTATCTGAATGTGTTAATGATTTATTATTAAGTTAAATAAACGATAAGTACAAATAAGTGTACCGTCTTCGATTGTTTCTTTAGCAAATCATTAAAACGATAATCTTTATATGATATTACCTTTTAAATCTAATTGTTTTCATTTATTTATTGTTATATACAATCTGACATTTTGTTATAAATTTTCTATTCCTAAAGAGTAAAATATTTTTGTAGGATAGTCTAGAAGTTCTAATTAAATAAATCACAATTAACTTTGTTTTTACAACGTTGTATAAGTTAATTATTAAACATAATTTTAAAAAAGCGTATGACAGTTCCATAAACACTATTCAAAAACGAAAATTTTGGGAAAATCTACCAGAACACCCGGTACTTCTTCAAATTATAACAGATTTTGAGATATTTGTTGTACTTTACGGCAAGAAATAACTTGGTTAAACAAAAAATATAACACATTCTGTTTGAAACAAATCTCGATCCCGAAAATATTCTGCAATATTTGGAACAGCCATTTTCAAAATTTAAAACGAAATTGAAGTATACATGTAATATATATGTATATTTTAAAAAAATATATTATTTTTTTTCAAAGGTTCACTTAGTTCAAAAAATTGTAATACCAAGCAACCAGTATGTACGAAATTTATTTCTTCTTTATTTTATGTAAGTTTTTTTGGAACTTTCGCTTTTATATATGAATAAATATGTTAATGGATGTGCCTAATTAATGGAATTAATAATTAATTAATCATTTAAAATCAACAATTGGCTTTTAGATTAAATCTACGCCTCAATTTCTGATAATTAATACAAATGTAGAAGCAACTAGAACGCTTGGAGATCAGTTTTTCAAATTTCATACGGCTAATCTCAAATTAGCTAACTGATAAGGAGTTTATCTGTTGGATATTGTTGTTTTCTTCTAATATATAGTGAAATAATTATTCATATTTAAAAAAAAAACATATGCAACATTGTTATGGTAATCAAGGTTACCAAAATATGATAGTTTCTAGTTACCGTTTTAAATTTATTCCCAACTATTGGGAATTTCTTTTAAGAGAAATTTTAATGATGATACATAGATACATAGAAGATGGCCTGAATTGGAATATAGTCAAGTTGCACGACCAGTTGACTATGTCGGCCTGTTCGCTGTTTTGCAACGGCCTATTGCGTAAATGGAAGGAGAATGGTTCCGCAATGGACCCACCTTTCTTCTATAGGCTTTTTACTATCGATTACTTACCTTGTAATTTCAACGTATGTTGTAAAGCAAAAAGAAATATATTTTTTTAAAGTTGATTTAGTTAATCGTAGGTTAAATCCTGGAAACAGAACTCACCGATGGTTACTATAGCTCAAGGTGTGCCGAAGTTTCGGCCTAGGTTCCTAAAATTTCTTCAAAACAAGGTGCTCAGGGAACTCTAACAAAAAAATTGTAATATTTGCTGATTGCTGTTAGTAGTGGTAATTGTAAATTTACAATTTATACTTGTATGCTATAAATAATCTGAATTTATTATTATTATTTTTTTTTTATTATCAAGACTAGACATAATTTGTTGAATTAATAAAGAACTCTCAGTGGTAATAAATTTACATTGGAAAATATATATATATAAATATATAAATAGAGCCCGACAATTTAAAGATAACTATTGGATTATAAGAATCAGGGGGAACTTATAAATTTGAATTACAAGAGGTATGGCTCACGTATAGGAATATGTTTATTATGTAATAGACCTGAGAGGAGATGCACATCGTTTCCTAGCGGTATGTCCTATCTTGAGGAAATTCAGAGTAAAATTTCTGAGAAAACCGTTCCTTAATGAAGCTGAGGCACTTAATATTTTAATGTATATATTATATTTTTTAATAAATATGTATAAAATAAAGACATTATTACGCAGATGACGAAGTCATCACAGCACGGTCATTTCCCGTACTTTCAGGAGTGTAGGAAGAGTTTGAAATGGTGGCTATAAGCAAGGGATTGGTCATCTATCAATGGCAACAAGACGGAATACAGGGAGACTTCAAGACGCCTACAAGGATATGGAGATAAAGAAGTAAAAATTAATGGGCACACATTGAGGCGCTGCAAAAGGTTTAGTTACTTAGGGTCTCTATGTAAAAAATGATATGAAATTGGAGTTCAAAACAAGAATAGCGGCTGGAATCAAATGCCTTTTTACCCTTAGTAAATTTATGAGGTCTCGAAAAGTGTCTCGATCTGTCAAAATCGTTGTCTAGAAAACTGTTATTAGGTCAGTTGGGACTTATGAAAGCGAGTGTTGGGTGTTGACTCAAGAGAATGAGAGGTTGCTGAGGATTTGGGAAAGAAAGATCCTCAGAAAAATCTTCGGTCCGGTGAATAACAGCGGGAATTGGGAAATCAGAACCAACCTGAAACTGGAACAACTGTTCGGTGAACCCATCATTTCTTTAGTAAAAGTAGGCGGGTTATGGTGGTTTGGACATGTACAAAGGATGACGGGAGACAGACTTCCAAAAAAGATGATGAACGGCAGGCCGGGAGGAAAAGGGTTGAGAGGAAGACCAAGGCTGAAGGTGGCTGGACAATGTTCAGGATGATCTAAGAAGACTGGGTGTGAATGGTTGAAGGAGGAAGGCGGAAGATAGGCAGGAATGACTGTCTGTACTTTGTAAAGCCAAGGTCCGACTAGGACTGTAGCGCTTAATAATAAATAAATAAAAAAAAACATTATTATAATTATTATTATCAATAAATTTATATTTCAACAATTCACAATTAATATGTGTTTAAACTTCATTTTTTTAAACTATTAAATTTAAAACTAAGTTTTTATGAGCTTGAAACCAGTAGGTTTATTTTATGAATATTATATTTTTCTTTCTTTATGGATATTTACAATACTAAAATAGTACAATAAGTATATAAGTGTTCCTGTGAATTAATGAATTGTCAATAATTAGTAATAAACTCAGGACCGCCTAGAGCCAAACCGGGCCCCGGGGCTAGTATATTTGTCTGGGCTCCTAATCTCCCTTCCCCCCCCCCCCCCCCCACTTCCCAACATTTTCATCAAAATTACTAATAAACTACAGTGTTTGATAAATTTTGTAATACGATAAATTGTTATAGAACCGTTTATGTCAAATAACACTTTTGATGTCAACTTTAGCCGTGACAATTAAAAACTTAAATAGAAATACAAAAAAATTCAAAAAAACGTTTTCTAGAATTATGAATCCAAAAAATTTCATTGACAGGATTATCGACTATTTTCATTACGTTAACTAATAATTTGTATTAATTTGTTAATTAAATTTATAAAACAAATGAACACAAATAAAGAGTTCAGTGAAAAAGAGTGTCTGTTAAAAGAGTTATTCTTAGCATGTCCCGATAATTGGTTTCCAAAAGTGGTCACCTTAGTCCGGCTCCCAACCAAGAGACCCGGGATTTTGTTCCCCCCTGTCAGCGGCAATTTACTAGAAGCTCTATTTTAAAAGGTTGCGAGTCCATCTTCTTTAGTAACACCTCGGAGGTGATTATCGGAAGTTGGAATTGCTTTTCGATTTAAATGTGTTGGTGTGTATAACGTTACAGATTTTAAATTATCAATAAGAGTATTTGCTAGATACGCAGTTGGTGAACTCACAACTCTTGACAAGAAATCGGGGAGTCCAACCTTTCTAGGGGTGGATAGACGCATAGTTTTTTGTAGGGACCCTTTATTTATATTATTCTGAATAAACACACCTTATACTACTAAGAAGTCAGTTGACGCGGTGTCAAACCTATGGTGGGGACGATGCTTTAAAAAGGGCCGGAAAAATATTTTCTGAGTCTTATCTGGCCTTGTCTTGTTTTCCATCTTGTCCTCACTCTTACCACGATTGTAACATAGTTGACATAAAACGGATGGGTTCCCAATTTCTTGTCAAGGGCTGTGAATAGTTCGTTGATACAAATCAGTATGTTCAGGTAGTTTTTTATGAATAGTTAATCTTTAAAAATCAGCAACATATGGAACAGTAAGGTCATTGTGGGTTATTCATTAGTGACATAATTTTAAGAAGGATTTTGGATTTGAGGTACTGAATTCAGGAAGAATGGTTTGGTTGAACCCCAAAACTCTATGCTGTGATACCAAGGTCTGGTAATGGCCGTTTAGATGGATATTGTTGATAATGGTCGTAGGGGAGCCTTGTTTTTTCAATCTCACAACTCCGTTCAACAGTATTTAGCAGGAATTATGTTATATATATTACTAATAAT
The DNA here is from genome assembly GCA_003667255.2 of Euschistus heros. NCBI lineage: Eukaryota > Metazoa > Arthropoda > Insecta > Hemiptera > Pentatomidae > Euschistus > Euschistus heros. The sequence continues at coordinate 1,335,430 of RCWM02000242.1, forward strand.
ATTATTTGCTGAGATGTTTTGGGATTTATCTCAATTATCCCATTTAACTCTGTTATTTTAACTGATAAAATGTAGGTCATTAACGTAGATTGTTAAAACAGTTTAGGGTAAATTCGGGTACCATCTGTATACATAGTCTCCAGTACAGTGTTTTATAAAATTATTTACAATATATTATTGAAGTTAGCAATTTACTTTATTAAATCCAAATTTACAGACTCAATTTACAGTTCACTGATCCTTGTTGAACAGATCCGCTATCTAGGACGTTAAACTAGGAATCCAAATACGAAACTAATAGGACAGGAAACTGTTCGATTTCTTCAACATTTACACGACAAACGTTCAAAGCATCCGATTAATTACAAAAGGCTCATTTAAATGACAGTAATGAGACCTATTTGGACGTATGGAATTGGTTGTTTCCCTAATCCCGTCGAAAGTGTAAAAATCCATTTTGGTTTTCAAAATTTTATGTTTGCAAACTCAAGAATGGCAAGGAAGTTATTTAAACTATGGTATATGCCGTTTCTCGTATTTCCAGTTATTGTAAAAGTTTTACGATTTGCACTTAGCGCATTTTGAAAGTCAAGGCCTCATATATATGACAACGGTACGAATTTCAAAGGAGTCCATATACAGGGTGAGTATCTCTTAGTGTAAAAAAAAAAAATGAGTGAAACTAGATCAAAAATGTAGCAAAATGCCGCGGACCTCACCTTTCTATTCCAATCCGTTGCAGATATATGATCAATCAAAGACTTTTTTGAGGAAACCACGTTTCCTGTTTAATGTTTATCTCGTTGTGTTGGCTTTGTTGGACATCCTCTGGGAGTTGCCGAATTGCAAATTATTGAATTATGTAGTTGACCAGATATGTTTTTTCTTCCTGGGAATTATTAAAACTGAAACCTCCGGCTCGTAACGCTTCAGCCAATGCCAATCGCGCAACTGAGAGTACTCCGCCTAAAACACAATTTTTGGTGCTACTGATAAACGGGCAAAAACGGGCAGCCAAATGCAATATATTCACTAAAATTGAGGACTGTCGAGTGCTTGAAAGAATAGTAACTTAATTCTCAAATCGTGCGGGATTAAAGTGGTATTAGTTCCTTATTTATTAAAATGCTTTATTGACATTTCCTCAGTCTGATTCACTTCGTTTCATGTCTTCCAACATTCAGCCTCTTAGATCAACCATTTTCTGCATGAAAAAATCAACCTTCATTTTTGGACTTTCGTCCCGCTAGATTCACGGATGGCCCCACTGTGCAACGTCTGCCGTGGTAGCAAACTTCAGATTCGAATTCAGCACTCCATAAAACATAATGATCCATTGAGAATAAAAGTTAGGTAGTTTTTTCTCCGGCTAACCATTATTTTACTGGACTACAACTGCAATTAAGTTGGGTAAAGAGAGATCTGCAACACTTCTTTCGACTCCAACTTACAAGCAGACAGAGATGATCAGGACGGGAATGAGAATGAATACAAGGCTGACACTCCAATAGAGGCTGATGATCCTAACCAGTTGGGAACAAATCTTATCAATAGGATTTTTGGATGCACTATTAATAAACATTATTTTGTAAGAATCCACGTTTTTTGAGGAATCCACGTTTTTTTTTTCATAAAAGTTGCAATATTTCCATTTTCTTTAAATATTTTTCAAACTTTGACCACATTTTCGGATTTAGCATTAAATTTTCGATAGTATTATTGTACATGTAACCTTGAATTTTACTAACTTGGGATTCGAAGAGCAGCTTGATCTTTACCTTATTTAGGGAAGTTACAATGTCTTATATTACTTCAACGCACACCGTTTTTCGAAAAAACTATCCACAAAACGTCAAATCTCACAAAAACTTGCAAATCTAATCAGCTTTCGAATGATATGTTAAACGTAATAATTCTGTTTCACTTTTGAAACCGAAAAAACATGGTGTTCTCATTTGGCATACTAATCAGTTCCTTGTGTAAATAAAACATTATGACAATCCCTTCATAAAAATGTGCATTTTAAACGTAATTAACTCTCCATTGGAATATAAAACAAAGAAAAAAATTATTAAAAATAATGAGAACACCATGTTTTTTCGGTTTCAAAAGTGAAACAGAATCATTACGTTTAACATATCATTCGAAATTTGATTAAATTTTCAAGTTTTTGTGAGATTTGACGTTTTGTGGATAGTTTTTTCGAAAAATGGTGAGCGTTGAAGTGATATAAGACATTGTAACTTCCCTAAATAAGGTAAAGATCAAGCTGTTCTTCAAATCCCAAGTTTGTAAAATTCAAGGTTACATGTACTATAATCTTATCTAAAATTTAATGCTAAATCCGAAAATGTGGTGAACATTTTAAAAATATTTAAACAAAATGGAGATATTACAGCTTTTATGGTCAAAAACGTGGTTTCCTCAAAAAAGTCTTTGATTGATCATATATCTGCAACGGATTGGAATAGAAAGGTGAGGTCCGCGGCATTTTGCTACATTTTTGATCTAGTTTCACTCATTTTTTTTTTTTACACTAAGAGATACTCACCCTGTATATGGACTCCTTTGAAATTCGTACCGTTGTCATATATATGAGGCCTTGACTTTCAAAATGCGCTAAGTGCAAATCGTAAAACTTTTACAATAACTGGAAATACGAGAAACGGCATATACCATAGTTTAAATAACTTCCTTGCCATTCTTGAGTTTGCAAACATAAAATTTTGAAAACCAAAATGGATTTTTACACTTTCGACGGGATTAGGGAAACAACCAAAGAAAAAAGATGAACATATTTACCAACCAACCTGAATTCCAATTTTGAATTTTCCATTTTGTTGCTTCTTTGTATCTAACTGTATGCAATTAGTAGTCACTCGGTAATATTTGATTTATGTAGTTGATTTATACAAAATCTATGCAATCAGTAGTGGAATTTCCGAAATTTCACAAAACGGTATTCTTGTTCAATAGCATTATTTCAAATTGGTAAAGTTTGATTTGTCTGTGTGGAAGAAAAAACCGATAAAAGTAAGAAAAATATACATAGAATTTTTAGGTTTAGGATTTGTATAGGACATACATAGAAAAAAAAAAAAAATCATATTTAGTCAAGTTCCGTTAAGTTTTGTATTACCAATAAAGAAATAAAATCTGTGATTTACTTGTTTTTTTACCTAAAGACTTTAATTAAATAGGGAACACTGCTCATTGTGTGGGAGACATAATATGTTTGAACGACTAGAGGTTTAAGACTAAATTAATAATTACAAAATATAATCATTAGTTTAATTTAAAGGAAAATGGATTAGCTAAAATATAGTGCAGAGTGCCAGTGTTTCAAATGAAAATTAAGAAAACAATCCTAAGCATAAATTTAAACTAATTTCCCAGAAATAAATCATTCTTTTCCTATAGATTTTTGAGATGGATATGTCTTTTGGCTAGGGGTCTACACTTTTTTGGTGTAAGATTTTTTCACTTATGACCCACTATATTTGAATAAAAAATGTTAGGTTTATTTACATTTTATAAGTTATGGGGCTATTTTTTGAAACGCACTAGCTCTGTTGGTATTGCTTGGATAGAACATTTGATGACAGTTTCCTTGCAGAAATTTATTGGAAAATATTTTTTTTTATGTGACGTTTGTTACCAGAGCCTACCATTTTGGAGCTATATTGGTCAGAATGAAAAAAAGTCACGTTGTAACGTTTATTTCACCCTCAACCAAACGTAACATTTTGACACGCTCTAGTTCTCTTTGTGCTACTCGGATCGAAAATTCGCCGACAGTTCCCATATCAAAAATTTAATGGAGAATGTTTTTCGTTATATTAAATTTATCACTAGGACTTATCCTTTAGGAGCTATTAAATTGGTTTGAATGAAAGTTATATTTGAAATCCCTATTTTCTCTTAATAGGGAATCATTATTTCGAATAATGATTAATATTAAATTTAACTTAATTGTTAATTGAAGTAATCTGTTCCTTTTAATTCTATAACCTAAATTGGGAAAACAGTAGATTATAGAAAGACATATCCACGGTCTATTGTTTTTCCCAGTCAAGGAGAAATAGATTTTTTTTCTGATCTTATCTTTTAAACAGCATGCTTTATTAAACTTTAAATAAATAGTTGTAATTCGTCATCCCAGAATTATCTTGTTCTAAGTCCATTTTTAGGGTATATAGAGTTATATACACCAAAAATTTATAAACAAAATTCTTGTTCTATATCCATTTAAATAACAGTATTATCTTAGCCCATAATCGAGTATTCACTAAACAAATGTTCTATAACCCAAGTTTTGTGTCTACTTTAAAGAATTATCTTGTTCTGTTGATAGCTTGAGGAATTATAGTGTTCTATAGACCGATAGTCAAACTGAATTCGACAGTGATAGTCAAAAAACAAAACTTCAGTCGAAGGGATCTAAGTCTGTGGGAAAGAATTCACTTGAACAAAACCCTTTTACAAACACTGGACACTAATACGATATCCGATTTGAAGAGAAAACACTTGACTAAAATTTGCCTTATATACCAGATAATATTGAAAATGTCTTCAACGAGACTTTGCTTCGTATAAAAAATAAACCAGAAACAACTCCAAAGTCAAGGAAGGCAAAACCGAAAGAGATAAAATAAATTATATACTTCTTATACTTTATTTACATTTGCTTATTTTGTTTTTCTTCTTTATTAATTTTTTTGTAATAATAAAATTTATATCAAATAAAAGAGCTTTTATTACAATATACTGTCCCAATTATTTAAAAAAAATCGATTAGTTCAAAGGGATATAAAACAATTTATTGACCTAAAAATGGTCTGTATTCTGTTTTTCTTTAAGGTTATGCAAAAATAGCCATTTTTGTTCTATATCCAAATGAACAAAATCGTTTTAGTTTAAAATCAATGCAATCAGGATGTAAGTTTGATGTAGTCAAATATTATCTAATATACTGGGAATATGTAGCTGTAAATGCATTTACATATTATTCCAAAATAAAAAAGTACTTTAAGAAATAAACTTCAAATCTCATTTCCCAAAACAAGGGTTTTGGGATATAGCACAACGTAATTCTGGGATGACGAATTGCTTATGAGGAATGTTAATTATTAGTCCGGTAATTCCGTAGTAAATTGTATATTTTAAAGTAAATTTCTTTTCTATAGTTCTAAATATATAATTATAAATGGCAGTAGCTGTTTGTCTAAAATTGTTTAGCTGAAGTTTTCAAATGATGGATCATATTAGCGAGCGTAAAGGGAGGGGCAGCCAGCTGGTGATAAGGTGGCGGCCGCTAGGGGCGCTGATCTCAGTGGAGCCCGGCAGCTCTAAGTATCGGCAGCTCGGTGGCGATATCGAGTTGTGTACTCTCAGTGTAAATGTATTTGTACATCTAGTAGCTCGTGTTGTGAGTGCTTGCAAGCATGGCGTACCGCCAGTGCTACCCTCAGCAGTCCGGCCAGGAGGTTGATGAAGGCTATGTCTGCCTATTCTGCAACCAAAGCTTTGAGAAAGGTGAGTTTATTCTTATTTATTGCTAAATGTTTTTTTGCATTTGCCTTATTATTACTATTGTATTTCGCTGGAAGTTACGACTACAGGGCGATCTGTACCAGCCGCTGTCACGGTGTATTGATCTGCTCAGTTGACCGCGGCACCGCTACGTGGCGCCACCTCCGCCCGCTACACATATTGATGTGAACATAACTGCAATATGATCGAAATGATGTACCCTATTTATTCCAGAAGAACGGGTGGATATCGACGGCTTAGTGTTCTCTAGTGATAAAGCCGCCCGTTATCACCGGTGAGTGGTGTACGGCGGTGCATTGGACCACAACACTCTCCGGCTGTTGTGTTCCTCCTGTTCCTAGGTGACGATGCTCTGCTATCGATCAGTATGGTCACGGTCTGCCGGCGAGGGGTCAATAGTTATAACATCAGTTAGATATTATATTCGCTTATTCATAATCTACTCATATCATACGGCTATATGTTTTTATACATGCTAGTATAAGGCGGCCTTTCATTGGCCCTGAGCTGTGTCCAATGGACTGTGTCCTCCAATTAGCTGTATTCATTAAAGTCTTCAAGGGCGCAACTCTCTGCTGAGTCATTGATGCCTGCAGTAGCGACATTTCTTGCTGATAGTCTGCAATGGGGCACTTGCTTCTATTACACTAGTCAGCGAAATAGTAAACACACTAGCAGAATCTAATACACTTTTGCAATGATTTAACTGAACTCATCATTGATTCCAATCTATTCATTCGCGTTCATATTAAAGTAATCTTAATTGTTATTTACTCATAATTTAATTTATATATGCTTCGCAATGAACGCGATTTTTAAATATTGCTTGCTGCCAGATTTATGAAAAAAAAATTGATAGGAATTAAATAAATACATAGTTGAATAAAAGATATGCATGTTTCTTCAAAATAATCTTTATTTTAATCTCAGTTCTAATAATGGAATCTTCATTTAAATTTTCTTCTGTTTAGTAATTTAAAACTGAATACATTAATTTATTGTCTATTTAATAAAAACTGGTATTTGAATTATTATGTATTTTTTAAAATTTCGGAATTTTGGTAGGACTGTATTCAGCCAACTAACAACATGGTATCTTAATTTTTGAAATGAGTAATACTTCATTAGGAATTTTCTTGTTTTGAAGTCCATTTTTCAATTGTGGAACTTGAATTGAATAAATAATCATTTCTTTGATATGATTCTAATTATGTTTTTTTCATATAAACTGTTTCAAAATACTATTTGTGTGATTTTAAAATTTTGATTATACTTTGAGCTGGCTGGTTGTGTAAAAGAAGACCCGCCCATTACCGGAAGTATCTTACTTTCTCGATCGATTTTTGAAGACAATGTCACTTCCTTACCGATTTCAGTTTTCGCCCTCTCTTCCATTTAATAATGCTTCAGATTTTATTGATACAAACAAACGAGCAATTATCTTATCATTTTGAAGATCTGTATTAATGTAATTATATGTATTTATTTATTTGATGCAAGGAGATTTACCCACTTTTTTAATAATATCATTTAATAATGGCGTTAGATATTTTCTAATGTTACTGAAATGGAGTTAGAAAGATTCAACAGGCTGTGTAGCCCGGTACCTTGGGCAGGACCGCGATCCTGCAATCCTTCATGTCCTTGGCCTCGATCTCTACACAACTGGTTCACATATCTACCTGCTATGCCATCTAAATATTATCCTTATTCTTTATCTATTTATTTATCTATATAAATCCAATCCTACTGTTTCTCAATATAGGTTAGGCATGATTCAGACTCCCTTCCTTAAAATTTTAAGTGAATGAATAATCTTATTTCGGTACATACAAATTGGAAATTGAATACTAGGATACTTTAATGTTGCACAATTATTTGTAAAGTGACGCTTTAAGAAATTTTTTTCTGGAAGCATTACTTGGTAAAATTCCGGAATTGTTTTCAATGGAATATTGAAAAGTTATTGAAATAACCTCCAACTCACACGCTTGTGTTCATTTTGTGTTCAAGTACAATACAAAATACGCACTTTGTTATTTTGACAAGAAATAAACATTGTTCAAATTTTGTTAAGAGTAATGAATTAAAAAATAAAAAATATCTGTACCACTTACAACCCGTGAAGGGTCTCGGGTTCATTACTTATGTAGGCTGTACTGTTTTTAAGCCAACGGTTGTGAAAGGAGATGATTTGGCTAGAATTCCCGCTCAACCGCCAGGTTTTTCCCTAATTAAGGGTACCCACTTTTTTAAGAGGCCAGGTATGCCCCAGGGTCTAGGGCAAGAAGGACGGATTACCAATCTATTCTAGCCTGAGTGATTTTTTTCGTACATATAAATACAATAAACAGTTCAGGAAATGAAATGATTTAAAAATAAAACCGATTCGAATTGCTCTCCTTTAAAGTTATGGAAATGTGACATAGTGTCATATACCTCCGAGGTACAGATGTAATGTGTGAATGTGATCATAATACCATCCATATTACTTATTGCCCATATTTGTGACAGATTGTAATAATTACTCATTAATTTTATTTAGAAACGAAAATCACTCTTGACTATCACTATTAAATGTTTCTTGACTGTTACTATTAAATGTTTAGTAAGGTTCTTGAGCTTCTGTCAATAAATAAAAACAACTATTTTGGTGACGTTTCGAAACTATATTGTTCTCATAATCATGCCAATAAGAGAACAATATAGTCTGGAAACGTCGACAAAATAGTTGTTTTTATTGATTGACTGAACCTCAAGAACCTTACTAAAAATATATGTATATATATATACATATATATATATATATATATATATATATATATATATATATATATATATATATATATATGTATGTATATATATATATATATATGGATAAATTTCTTGACTGTTACTATTAAATGTTAAGTAAGGTTCTTGAGGTTCAGTCATAAAATAAAAAATCAACTATTTTGGCGACGTTTCGAGACTATATTGTTCTCATAATCATGCCCTACAGTGAAAAAAAAAAACAGGTTACAATAAAATTATATAAGTTATACAAGTTATTTCAAAACATAAAGTTAGCTACAGTACAGGTAGGTATATAACAACATGTGTAGGGTAATACAAATATATATAATTACAGATTATAGAGGAGTATGAGGCTACTTACAATGTTACTGGTGGATATGAATAGACTAATAATTCTAGTACACAACTAACCTAGGGGAGTGAGTTTAAACAGACAGATAACAAGGGTTAGTGGGGAAAACCCTATTTCTTATAAATTAAGTTAAAAGGACTGTGTGGGTATTCCCAAAGATGCAGGTACAAAAATATTTCAGTGTAATATACTAATAAATGGAAGAATAGTTTGTCTGATGTATATAAATGTAAATGTATATTATTGGTCTGAATGTATTAAGTTGGAATAACAGGTGTTAAGATTTAAAACGTCTGATTTTTTGTTTATTGCGCGGTTTTTAAATTTTTCTATGGTTATCCATAGCGGTGTTTATTTTATAACTTTTGGGGCATTGACTAGTATAATGTAAATATCTTTCGGAATGTATTGGTTTTTTCCACCATTCTGTATCTATTATTCCATTAGGGTTTCGAATTAAAAGTAAGTCTAAAAACGGTATTTTATTATCGTATTCAAATTCCATAGTAAACTTTAGTCTATTTGAAAATTTATTAAATTCGGCTAAAATTATTTCATGTTTATTGTCTTCTGTAGGTATACCAGTAAGGATATCATCTACATATTTGAATAGAAATGGGATGTTGAAGGGGATTTTGGGAATAACTGAATCTAGGAGATCCTCTAAGTGTATGTGTGCTAAAATTGGAGCGATTGGAGATCCCATAGGGCACCCATGCATTTGAATGTAAAATTTTTCATTAAATTGGAAATAACCCCTATCGGCACACAGAGCTAATAATTTGAGAAATTGGTCTTTAGGAATTGGTGTGTGAGTTTGAAGTTTATGCCAATGTTTTTCAATTATTATTTTTACTTTAGTGGTACAAATATTGGTAAATAACGAGGATGCGTCTAATGAAACTATTTTGTAGCCTTGTGGAATCCGGACATTAGTTATTTTATTATGGACTCAAACGAATCTTTGACATTATATTTATCTGTGGACAAGTGTTTTAAGATATTGGTTAGGTATTTAGATAATTCATATGTGGGAGAGTTTATAAATGAAACAATAGGTCTCACTGGGTTGTCAGTTTTATGATTTTTAATTAGTGAGTACAGTTTAGGGGATGTTGGGGAATTAGTTATTAGTTTAATGTATGTTTTAGTATCTATGAGTTTTTGTTGTTTTAATTTAGCTAATGTTGAGTTTGTATCGTTCATTAGTTTATGTGTTGGGTTAGTACCAACATTTTTATATGTGTTCCTATCTTTTAATAAATCGTTAGTTTTATTAATATACTCGTCTTTCATAATTGCTACTGATTGATCAGTCTTATTAATATGAGAACAATATAGTCTCGAAACGTCGCCAAAATAGTTGATTTTTTATTTTATGACTGAACCTCAAGAACCTTACTTAACATATATATATATTGTTTTTTTAAATAATCAATTCAGAAATATACATTGAATAAATTTCCTATGAACTAACGGATTTACTATTTTAGTATTTTTTAAACCACTAATGCATGTAAATTACGTTATTGTATGCAGATTTAGTACCTTGTAATAAACCCTATTATGTTATTAAGGGACCGAGAAAAAATATGTCCAAATAATTTAGAGCAAAACACAGTTGATTGACTTTTGTTTAGTTTAAATATTTCGCTCTTAAACAATAAATAATTTAATGAAATTAAAAAAAAAAAAAGGGAAATTTTATAGGAACGCCTATAACAAGAAGATTAAAGCCTAGGAATTACGAAGACTTACTTGGATTATAGCAGGTGTTCATCCAACTGTTCGTGCGTAACATTCAATGTTAAATCAAAATTTAAATAAATTTGATTGAAAGAAGGTTACATGCGAAAAAAAAAACTAGTTATTTCTCTGTCGCAAAACTTGTTCTCAGTTAATGTCTACTGTTGAAGAATATGAAAGTTGGTATAAAAATTCTGATAAAAATTATAAAATATAGTCTCGAGTTTTGTAAAATGAGACCCAACTCCTGAAGGACTATGTGACGTAAGCTGCCAAGGCCTCATTAATTATATATTTTTAAATTACAATATACACGGTCACTTCCTCTAGCATTACTTCTAAATGAATACCTACATTAAGAAGCTCCTTAAACTTCATTTGTATTCCGTAACTCTTTTTTTGTTCTGATTTAAAGGATATACTTATAATCGAAATAAGCCCAATCGTAATTGGACGAATTTTTAAAATCCCAGTAAACATTTTTTTCTAAACACTCTACAGAACAAAATAAGAATAATTAACTTTTAAGTGTATATATGTATAAATACTATATTTGGGCCAGTAAACGGAAGTGAAACATGAATTAAGCGATAATCTTCAGAATTATTCAAGCACACTTAACAGTAAAGTAACAACCGTTTTCAGAAAAAGGAGAGAAAAATTTTATAGACACTTATATAGAATGGACCTGAACAGAATCACAAGAAGAATTTTCGACATTACAAACACCCGCAAATATAAGTCCAAATGGATTACCGAAGTAGAGGAAGACCTCAGACAGCTGAACCTCACAGAAAATGATGTACATGATCGGCAATAATTTGAAACCACTATTAGATAACTCATATTTGAACAAGAACTCACAGTGAAAAGAACAGGAAGCAAGTGGACTGAAGAACAGAAGAGAGAACATAGTAAACGCATGAAGAGAATTTGGGAGGAAGAAAGGAACAACAAAAGAGCTTGGAAATCATAAAATTATTCAAGTTCATTCGCTCTAATAAAAAGGGAATAATCGTTAATAATAATATATACTAGTATTATGAATAAAAAAAGTACGTAGTCAGAGAAAAAAATATACGGAGTTCTTAAGAAAACAAACATATTCTTAAATGAGTCTATCATTACACAGAGATATAAAGGGGGGGGGGGTTATAAATGATAAATGGGTTATCAATGATGATATAAATACTTGAAGAGATCATGGAGTGGAAAAAATTAATATTTTTTTTCTTATATATTATATTTTTCTTCTAGACCTGTTGAGAGCTTCCCCTGTAATCCGAAACGTCTACAAAATAAAATAAAATAATTTATTTTTGCTCCCTTGACTTCACACCCGACTATCTGCTCCCTTGTAAATTTCTACTGTCAACTAAACATACAAAACATTGTCTTTTTTTTTCCTTAACAATTAAACCAAATTCAAAACATATAAATATATTACCTTTTAGGTATTTGTAAATAATTTGTCGTATTAACATTCAAATAGTTCTTAATATTTTTCTTCTCTGTATATCTTTTCCTTTCTATTCACTATAATTATTTTATTTTATTGATTTCTTTTTTATATTTCTTTATTTTTCTGAATTCATTATAATTATTATATCAGCATATTGTTATTATTATTTTTTTTTTCTCACTTCTTTTTTCATGTATCTATTTATCACAAAGTTCTTTTTTCAATTGTATATACCATATACCATGTATTTATACATATTATTTTCTTCGTTTGAAATTAAGATAGTCAGACTATTGTACAACTTTTTATACATGTCTTTTATTCTTAGGGGACAATATGTCCCAGAATTAGGTTTATTTTTTCATAAAACAAATATATATATGTATATCAAAATTAATGATTTTATCTAGATTAATGTTTATTTTACGTTTATCGAATATAATATATATTATATAAGATTTTTTTAAAAATTTAATGATTAGGATAGATTTGTAGTTCAGGATGTATGTACGTGGTGCTTACTTAGATTTTTTTAAAAGTTGTGTTTAGTTGTCCTTTTTATCTTTTACGCTTGAACAACCCTGATTATAAATTGATGGGATACCCAAAATCAGAACGGACATTTTTTATTGATACATCTTTGGTGTTGTATTGTATTGGTATAATTAAATCTTTTTTTTTTTCTTTTCTTCATATACTTCCATCTGTCTCCATCAACAAATAGAGAGTTTTTTTGAACGACTTATTTATTCTCCTCATCAAATTCTGTCCTTATTCACACCCTGATTTATGCAATTTGATTTAATCCTGCAGTCGTGATTATGACCGTGTTAATGTGGCTGTCTATCATCCAAGCCGCCCGCCTTATTCAATTAAAATGCAGATGTATGCTAATAGTTGGCGCACTGCAGGAAAGTAGATATTTGGAAAGTCGATATTGGGCCTCACCCGAAACGAGTATCGATTCTTAACTTATAATTATCGAACTGCTTCGAAGAGAGCTGTTGATTGACTCCTTTGGTCTAACGAGTTTCAGCGGATGAATATCGTTTAGTGATTTATTAAGAATAAGTTAAGGCATCTTTCGTATTGACCATTTACTTTATGAAATAAACTCTCTCATCTGCCGTTCTTTTAACCGGCGCTATTTAAATTTTAAAATTTATAACAAAAAATTTATTTACATATCCATAACAAATAAAATTCAACTTTCTACATTAAAATAGTATTAAATTATTACTTTATCTGTTGTATGATTTGCATATTTATGAGTAACTTCATACTTCTGAACGTTTCCAGGAAATATTTGTCGTATCATGATTAAATTTTGCCCAACTCTGGTTGAAGGACTGAGTTGATGAAGACGATCCTTTTAGGAAGGCGTGTCAGGTATACTGTGCGGCATGACGAATTGACAATAGTTTAGCATTAAAATTTAATATATTTTTAAATATTTCGATATCAAGTGTTAAATTTAACAAGTTCGATATGAGATATTCAACTTAATCAATTTTACGAAAATAAAATATTTATCATTGATTAAATTCCTTCGAAATGATATTCAAAAATCGTTTTTTTTTTTATTTTTTAATTTATTCAATTTCAATTGTAATTTTAATTTTTTGTTCCAAAACATCTTTTTAAGTGTCATATTAACACGGACCAATTGTCCCCATTCTAATAGATTAGGGTATTATGTCATCTTATTTGATTTATCAATAATAATAATTTAAAAAATAAATAAATAATATTTGTAAATATAGACTGATTTTCCACTTTATCTAAAGCAATTGTTGTAATATTCTTTGAAAACTAATAAGCAACGTGGCCATGATTTCTTCGTAGATTTGATCAAGAGTTTTGTTTGTTATTTTTCTTCAAACTTTAGTAAAGGAAATACATGTTTTTTGCATGGTTTCCTTTAGATACTTTTTTGTGAATTTTTTTAATCTTTATATTATATTAATTATACCATGTATATTTTTAGGAGTACGAAGAATTGTGTTTAATTATGTGTGGGTATAATTATAGATAAGTTTCTATATTATTTATTTTATTAATTTATTATATTGATCTATACTTGTTTGCCAGGTTAATTATCTTTCTTTATTTTTTTCTCTTTGTAAATTTCTTTTCATTATAGTTTTATATCATTCACCCAGTTATGTCTAACTATTATCTTTATTATATAATTTATTTTTATTAATTTGATACTATTAGTAGGTTTAAATGTCTGATCAGTTTGGATGGAGTCTTCCCTATCATATTCAAGTTGATCTTTAAATGAATAGTTCTTTGACAAGTAAAAGAACTATTATTTTAACTAATAATTGAATTTTTATTCGTTTATCGATAAATATCTAGTACTTTAGCATGAAATTAAGCATTATTTCCTCAATGATATTTTACGCTTACCAGTCATTTTCAACCTGGTTAGAATTGCAGTTATTAGAATTACGTCAAATCATAATAAGACATAATTTTAATCTAGAAGGATAGCGATTATTCAGAAACTCTTATTGATAGTAGACTGAATTATCGGTTATAACGAAACATCCATATTTTTCACTCAATATCAAAATGCAAAGGATCGATATTCCGATTTGGTAATAATTTTTATGCGGCTGAAATAATTTTTTTGGTTTCATTGGTTTGGCTTTTAATTTTTAACTATACAAATTTAAAGAATTGTGGCAAATCTCGTTTCCTCCACTCAACATTGTATATTAAATTTTTTTTTTATAGTAAATTGTATATTGCTAAACCTTCCTAGGACTATGCAAATGATGTAGTTAAAATTTGGTGCAGATGGGTCCAGCTTTTTTGTCAATGTAAACTGTATTCGTGAATTGTGCGAAACGCGTAACGGTCGATTTTAAAACTTCACTGGGATCCCCATGTCGCATCAAATTTTTTAATATATTTTTTAATAATTTAATTGAATACGAGCAAATTTTCTTATAAATTTCAAGCAGTACCTATGCAGTACCGTACCTTTGTAACCTCTCGTGTTGAATGGCGCTCGCTACCTATCGTTTAATTTTCAAAGTTCACTATTATCCACATATTATCGCTAAAGTAAAAAATTAGTTGAATCAATAAATTTCTTTATTGCTAAACTTTCCTGAAATTATTATGTGGTCAAAATTTGGTAGTGATTGGTTCAGTAGTTTTCGTGGTTAGTGATCACCAGAGCACGGATTTTTATGCAATTGCATATTTTATTTTGCGTCCTTTTATTAATCAGTTGACCAAATATCTTTACGAATTATGGTATTTAAATGGGTTTAGGTCCAGTTTTATTTTGCATATTTGACTATAAATGTATATTTTTGCATATTTTGATGGTTATGAGTATTATGAAATATAATTATTAAAAAATCCAAGTTTAAATTTTTTTATTTCACTAAAAATAAACTCCAAAAAACTCGGAAAGGCCGGGCGCTTTCCAAAAGCACATTACGATAATCTTATATAAATTCTTGCTATAAGAACGTTATTGATAAAGTAAAATTGGCAATTGCTGAAAACTATTAATATTTAATAGTTGTCGTAATAACAGACCTTCGAGGTTTTTATGTAGCAAATTTACTGGTTACTTATTAAATAAAATAAGACGAAATATCTGATTTCGTGTAAACAGCTCGATAAAATAATTCATGAGGCTATAAGAAGGTTTATTAATGATGGAGTTAAAATATTATCAAATGAAATTGGAATAGAGAGCCATACATTGTTGTTGGTTACAGGCCCAGCATCTTTCATGATTAAAACAAATAGATCGCTCAAATTGTTTTATGGTAATATATTCACGTCACTTGTGTCGCTCATGGATGTTTTACCGTCTTGCTGAAAACGTTCGGACACTTTTTCCTAATGTCAGCAAGTTAATTAACAATGGGAAAAAATGTTCTTAAAAGCTCCTTCCAGAGTAAATATAAGAAATTATGAACGGGAAACGACTAACTTCCCAACCAGTGATTACGAGATGGGGTACCTGGATAGAAGCAGTCCACGAACATACTTCCCACCACTACACCAAATTAAAATGGTTATTTCCTTCCTTCCGTCGACAGTACTTTCTTGGTTCGTTCCTTTACAAATCTCTTTCCTCACAGTCACCTTCCTATATCTTGAAAGCTTTAACATTAAAATCGTCAGTGAGTTCCAGCAAAACTAGAGCCCGTTCCTCAGACCTCTACCTAACTCCTTTCAACACAACATCCTTCAAACGTTCCTTTATATCTAGAGCTTCCAACTTCTGGAATTCCCTCCCTTCCATCATTCGCCATTCCTCCTCTCATAACAGCTTCAAATCCCGACTTTTCATTTACCTGTTAGATATTCAATAGTCATATAGATGTAGAAAATATCTCTTAAAATGAGATAGGAACATTCAGAATATAATATTGATTTTGTACAGTATTAGTCTAATACTATTGCACTGAATTGGTTTTGGCATAATTTATATTATTTATCAGATAAGACACATTATCTTTCCAGATAATTTATATTTCTCAGCTTTGATTATTGTATTTGATTTCATTGCGATTTTGTTTAATTTTCTCTATTTTTGTTTTCGTAACTTATCTTCGATTCTAACCTCAAGATATAATTTGTTTTTTGTGTGATATTTTAAAATATGTAACAATACTTTTATATTGTAATTTGAATTTCGTTTAAATTCCTAATTTAATTTTAATTATATTTTCCTTGCTTTTATCATATTTCTTAATTATATATACGGTATACTAGGTAGCCATTAATTGTTCATTGTAATTATTCTTAAGGGGCAAAGGCCCCAGAATTAAATTTATTTTCATTTCATTCATTTTTTTATGCCGAGAATTTAGTTATGTTTAAAACTTTCGTTCTTGAAATATATGAAATGGATGGGGATAAGGCCCAAAGTGTAGAAAACTTATATGATCTAATGATGAATAGTACAACAGTACTCAGCAACAATCTAACTTTTATGAATGCGCATCTATGTTTTTTGCCATTAAAACTAAAACAGCTTAAAGAAACGAATTCGTCGCTTGACGAATGTTCCAAAATAATCAGTGATGTAAAAGACATTGTGTCAAAAGTCCCAGGCGACATAGGGAATGTCTTAAAGGACAAAATTAATAAAATATTTACTGAAAATTCTTGCCTCGCAGAACTAGAAAATTTTAAAACAAATATTTTGTTGCATATTTAAGGATTTTTACTACATATTATACGGCATATTTTGCACTTTTTTACTGCATAATAATCCGGGCTCTGGTGATCACAGACGAATAATAGTTTGTCCTTCTATATAAAAGTATAGATTAATTATATCGATATCTTTACATCCAGGTAGATTTGTGTTTCCTTTGTATATAGTTATAAACAAGCTTATATATATATTATATTAATCTTTACTTTTTTCATAGATTATTTTTTCTTTCGTTATTATTTTTTCTTAGTAAATTTCTTTTCAATGTAGTTTTTATATTATTGAGCTCGTTATATGTAAATAATATCTTGTGAATAAATTTTTTAATAACGTTTTTTCTATTAAATAGTTAATATTACTAGTTTTCAAGGCGAGACCAGTTTGAATGGAGTTTATCGTCTTCAAAGACAAATTTTAAATAAATAAATAATATATTTGACTAGACTATATAATAAATGATTGATAATAATGTTAGTAGAAGGACTTAATTAATTAATAAAATTAAATTATTAGTCATTAATCACTAATCACACTTTTTGTCGCTCCTGCCTCTTGAGTATGGAAGAAAGTGGTCTCCGGCCTAGCCACTATAAATCTTTTAAATTTTGGTCCAGCAACTTTCAAAAATGCAAGGGAAGGATATTGCTTCTCTGGTGCTTTCTCTTTTCTTTTACAGCGAATACCATGGTTTAAACAATAATTTTACTATGGCATAATTGAATGTATTTAGTTCTATATATCACTGAGACGTTTAATTCATTTTATTTACATTCAAAAATGTAACATTTTTACACAAGACTGTATCGAAAATTTGACGCCAGCTCAGCAGGTCCGAAATTTAATGTAGAATATTTTTGGTAACCGTTTAGGAGTTACATTGGTTTGAATGAAAAACGTCGAGTTTGAGACACCTATTTTCTTTTAACTTTGTTTATTTCGAAAAAAATCATAAATTGTTAATGTAATTTAATTATTAATTCAAATAATTTGATCCTTTTGATTGGGAAAGCAGTAGATTATGGATAGACATATCCACGATCTATTGTTTTTCCCACTCAGGGAAAAATTGGGTTAGAGACCAATGGAATCGACAGAAGGAGGTATCTTTGAAGAGCGAACTGCGCGGCGTTGGTTTCAAAAACTTTCTATTTGAGCTCCAAACATATATTAATGATTTACGATTTTTGGATCTACGGAGAAGTAATTCATCATCAATCTGTTATGTTTATAAATAAATTCTAAAATAAACAATAAACTCTGACTTCTATTGAAAAGCGTTACACAGAATATGTCATAAAACTGTCACAGCGTTATCCAACTTCGGATTGTGCTCGGGCGCATGCTTCCCATCAGACCAAGGAAAGTTTAAAAATCTTGATGTTATCGAACCCATTCCACACCCACACCAGATACAGTCCAACTTCTTGAAATGGGGAAAAATTAATACGAATTTTCAGGGATTTTTCGATAGTCTTTCCAAAGGTACCTGCATTGAATCGAGGAACTGGCTGAAAGAGATAAATGGCAATGAATCACAATGGGTCATATTTTGAACACTGATTTTAATATATATTAAAGGAAAAAAAAAATTTGTTTGTTAAAAATGAACAATTTTTTTTATTGACCCTATTAAAACTATGAATGTATTGAACAATATACGCAGTGTAATCATGTATATTCTCGCCTAATCCAAACTTTTTAATTGAGCTTTAATGTAGAATAATACACATGTGATAGTTGGCTTGATACAAATCAAGTAATTTAGGTATGAACATTTGTTAATTGAATACGAATCCTCCTCCGTAAAGCTTCCTTATTTACTTTACAATGGATTGACAGAGGCATTTATTTGCTTAACCGCTTCACCCCAATCGTTCCAATCGCTCCCTAAAATTTCTTGCCCACAGATTCTCGAAAGTACCATCTATCTGATTTTTTTTCGGGTTTCTCTCGATACGAACTAACAATGAAATATTGGTAAGTCTCATCATAAAGCCTTCAGTTACATATTGCATGATGGATTACTTTCTCGTAGTCCCAAAACAAAAAATCCCTTATTCCTTTCCAAAGAGATATCTCCTCTAAAAGAATTAAGACCCCTTCTCCTTCAGTTTTGATGATTTAACGAACTAAATCGGCAACTGGACAAGATTTTTTCAACAAGGTCTTAAATTTACCAGAATTTGCTTTTTCAATAAAAACATTTGAATTGATGCTTATCCAGGCAGTACATTGTTAATTAATAATCATTAATTAGTGTTTGAAAGAGATAATAAATTGTTGGTTAACAAGAAATAAGATAGTTTTTATAAATTATATAAATTTTATCCAAATTCTTGGGATTCATGCATTTGGCGAAACGGTCATTTTTTTTTTTTTTATATAACCTATTAGTTTTGATTTAGTTTACTTTTCAAGAGCTTGGGAAGTATATTGCAAAATATACTCAATTAAATGTGATTAAATTTAATTGGTTCTAAACAATCCCAGGATAATATGATAAAATCTTTATTTGCAGGTTGAGGCCAGGTTGGGCGGGTCTGTGAAGGTCGCACACTTCTTATACCGTAGCTCACTGATAGATCTATTATCTATTAAAAAATTGTGTATTTTATAAATTGAAATTTACAACAATTCATACATAAATTTTTGTAAATACAATTTTTATGTAAGGTGTAAACTCGATTCCTCGACGTACCTATGTATTATAAAACTTAGTTTTATAATATATTTTGATTTAATAATGCTACAAACAATTTTCTGTTAAAACATGAAATTATTATAATTCTTTAGTTGAATGGAGTTTCGGGATATCGTGAGTACATTTAGTTTGCCAATCTCGCTTCCAGGGAATGATCGTTGATGTCAGGGGTTTTTAACTTGCTCCGTTTTCTTAGTGTTGTGTTATTGTTGATATGGTGGAAAAATGTTGTCTTGTTGCACTCAGAAGTCCATTCAGGAATCGCAGTAATGCTATATTAGTCCAGTCATTGAATGCTGAAATGTGGGGTGTAGAGTGCACGAAATATGAGATTATTTTTTACTTCAGGGCTTCGTTAAAAGTAGTTACAAGATAAACATACTAAAAGTTCCCATCCCCTGGAGGGATGAGCTAAGCGTGGGGGGAGGGGAGATGGCCTCATTTTTGGGTTTTTCAATTATATCTCGAAAACGGTGGAATCTAGAAAAAATATGTTGCAATCAAAAATTAAAGCTAATTAAATTTCCTATAAAATAGTTTCTATAAATATTTGTTGAACTTCCAACGGTTCCTGCGATGTACATTATTGAAAATCGATAAGGCACTAGAATTGAAATAAATTGGATGAGTGGTGGGAATAACGTTTGGGCATCTTAACAGGGGAGCGGAAAAACTTAACATAGTCTATTCAATAAACGTATTGTAGAGTGCATGAAATATTCGATTATTTTTTACCTCAGGGATTCTTTTGGAATAGTTAGAAGATAAACATACTATAAGTCGCCGACCCTGGAGAGTGAGCTAACGGTGGGGAGTAAATTGGTCGGTAATTGTTTTAACTTATAAAACACGAAACAAGCATTTTGTAATAGCCCAGTTATCTAGTTAATGATTTTTCTTAATTTTATTTTCCTTTGTTTCATTCTTCTGGGAAAATTATAAATCATGTTTCAATAGTGAATACATTTAGTCACATCTCTTACAAAAATCTTGTTATTCTAAAATATCGTAGCTATTTTTCGGTTTAGATTAAGTTATTAAAATTAATGTCACTTCAAAAACCGAAACAAATGTATCACTTTAAACCCATGTTACATATTGTATTGCCTTTAATAATTACGATTTGTAGTTAATGTGAAATCTGATCCTTCAGGTTTGAGGATTTTAGTGAAACATTTTAGGTGAGATATCTCTGCTCGAATTGTTGTGCGAAATTTAATCATGGTTAATTATTTGACAACTAATATCCTGGGATCAATCAACTAATTTAATTTTGATTAAGTTTGTCAGTTCTTTTATTAGTGAATTAATGATTTTTTTGGAAAAATTAACTAGAAGATTTAATTTTGATTCAATTAGATGATTGATTCCAGGAAATTAGTTTTTAAATATTTAATCATGGTTAATTATTTGTCAACTAATATCCTGGGATCAATCAACTAATTTAATTTTGATTAAGTTTGTCTGTTCTTTTATTAGTGAATTAATGATTTTTTTTTTTTTTTTTTTTTTTGGAAAAATTAACTAGAAGATTTAATTTTGATTCAATTAGATGATTGATTCCAGGAAATTAGTTTTTAAATATTTAATCATGGTTAATTATTTGTCAACTAATATCCTGGGATCAATCAACTAATTTAATTTTGATTAAGTTTGTCTGTTCTTTTATTAGTGAATTAATGATTTTTTTTTTTTTTTTTGGAAAAATTAACTAGAAGATTTAATTTTGATTCAATTAGATGATTGATTCCAGGAAATTAGTTTTTAAATATTTAATCATGGTTAATTATTTGACAACTAATATCCTGGGATCAATCAACTAATTTAATTTTGATTAAGTTTGTCACTTCTTTTATTAGTGAATTAATGATTTTTTTTTATTTATTTTTTTTGGAAAAATTAACTAGAAGATTTAATTTTGATTCAATTAGATGATTGATTCCAGGAAATTAGTTTTTAAATATTTAATCATGGTTAATTATTTGACAACTAATATCCTGGGATCAATCAACTAATTTAATTTTGATTAAGTTTGTCACTTCTTTTATTAGTGAATTAATGATTTTTTATTTATTTTTTTTGGAAAAATTAACTAGAAGATTTAATTTTGATTCAATTAGATGATTGATTCCAGGAAATTAGTTTTTAAATATTTTATCATGGTTAATTATTTGACAACTAATATCCTGGGATCAATCAACTAATTTAATTTTGATTAAGTTTGTCACTTCTTTTATTAGTGAATTAATGATTTTTTATTTTTTTTTTTTTGGAAAAATTAACTAGAAGATTTAATTTTGATTCAATTAGATGATTGATTCCAGGAAATTAGTTTTTAAATATTTAATCATGGTTAATTATTTGACAACTAATATCCTGGGATCAATCAACTAATTTAATTTTGATTAAGTTTGTCACTTCTTTTATTAGTGAATTAATGATTTTTTATTTTTTTTTTTTTTGGAAAAATTAACTAGAAGATTTAATTTTGATTCAATTAGATGATTGATTCCAGGAAATTAGTTTTTAAATATTTAATCATGGTTAATTATTTGACAACTAATATCCTGGGATCAATCAACTAATTTAATTTTGATTAAGTTTGTCACTTCTTTTATTAGTGAATTAATGATTTTTTATTTTTATTTTTTGGAAAAATTAACTAGAAGATTTAATTTTGATTCAATTAGATGATTGATTCCAGGAAATTAGTTTTTAAATATTTAATCATGGTTAATTATTTGACAACTAATATCCTGGGATCAATCAACTAATTTAATTTTGATTAAGTTTGTCACTTCTTTTATTAGTGAATTAATGATTTTTTATTTATTTTTTTTGGAAAAATTAACTAGAAGATTTAATTTTGATTCAATTAGATGATTGATTCCAGGAAATTAGTTTTTAAATATTTAATCATGGTTAATTATTTGACAACTAATATCCTGGGATCAATCAACTAATTTAATTTTGATTAAGTTTGTCACTTCTTTTATTAGTGAATTAATGATTTTTTATTTTTATTTTTTGGAAAAATTAACTAGAAGATTTAATTTTGATTCAATTAGATGATTGATTCCAGGAAATTAGTTTTTAAATATTTAATCATGGTTAAATGTTGCCCATCTCTGCTCGTGTCCGTTACGGATGATTTCTTCTCTCAAATCCATACCTTCCATGTTTCCATCGTAACAGATACCTACTCCAAATGTTTTGACGGTATTATTCCAGTTTATGATACTGAAGGGTTTGCCTAATTTTAAAAGTAATTCTTTTGGTCTTGGTAGAATGTAAATTATAAACTTAAATCTAGAAAAAAAAAAAAATCGATTGATTTGATTTCATTATTTACATGCCTTATTTGAAGAAGTAAAAATAGCTGTTTGTTACTGTCAATTCGTATCAGTTCTGAACTTATTAATTAAGGATAAATCAACGTGGTTATGCTTATCTTAATATCCAGGATATTAAGGAAAAGTGGATTTTATCCATTCTAAAGAAATATACATTCCAGAATACTAAGCATTGCGAAGAAAGGTCAACTTATCGCAAGGTGAGAGCCATTCTCTTCGTCGTATAGGTGCGCAAGGTCAGGTGTGCGGTGGCAGGTGGCATCTAAGAACTAGGGACTGTTAATTGGCTTCAGTGGTAGATATCGTAAAGAAAATATCGATATTACAAATCGAAAATTTTACGAGCTATGAAAATCGATGTACAGTATATAGGAGATAACATTTATCGATACACCAATATATGGTAATTTTATTTTTTTTATGAAATGCCGTTTTAAGTATTCCTATCACACTACAATTATATTCCTGTTTATTTTATCGCTTAAGTTAATTTATTTCACAACTTAAATAGGAACAAAATTAGTAGTTTGTTATTAATTAAACAGTAGGCAGTAGCAGTGCTGCCGATGCCAACATAACAGTTTTCCCCCGGGTAGCAGCAAAATTTCCCTCGTTTCTCCCCAGCCATTTTAAAACTTCCTCTCGATTTCCCCCAAATGACAAGTAAATAATGTTACTTTTCAAATTCAATTATAAGACATTAAGTTTATAAATGTCTTAATTAAACATTTAGAAATAATTCGTATATTTAAAATAAAAATAAATAATTTTTTTAATACTTATTATAGCCAGTGCTTTCAGCTTCTTGCTACTTGCAGCTATTTGCTATTGCCGACTTTAGCATAACAGTTTTCTCCCTTGTTGCAGCAGAATTTCATATTGAATGTAATTTATGTGATTAGATATAGATACAAAATAAAAATGAATACTTATTATAGCCAAGTTATACGCTACTGGGAATCGATTTTTTAAAATTCATATCGATTAAAAAATTCAATTCGAATTTTCCCCGTTAGGTAAAATATCTCCCAAATCGGCAGCCTTACTCATAACGTGTAACCTCCAATAATTGCTCGAATTTCCCCCGAATTACCCTTAAAAGTGCAAAGGCTTCTAAAATTTCCCCCCGGAGGAAAATTACCCCTCAATCGGCAGCTCTGGGCAATAGATACATATACTTATATATATATATTCCTATATACCAGGACGGATATCAATATTAACATCTTTACTAGTTTCATCAATTTCAATATATTGTATAATATATTGTAGGAGAAGTAATTTTCCTAAATACTTTTGACTTAACATTAAAAGAATTCCTTTATTATCAACAATTTTATAATGATTTGTTATTTTTAAAAAATATATATGGCTTTGAGGACCAGAGCAGAATTCGCCACATTTTGGGAAAATTGATTTTGTAACGTTCAATCATAGTATGCCATGATTTGACGTTTCAAAGGAAATTTTGTGGGATTGAGGACTGTACCACATTTTTGTTAAAATTGACTTTGAAGCATTATATCACAGTATGCCAAAATTTGACGTTTCAAAGTCTATTTTTACAAAATGTGGGGTAGCCCACTCTGGTTCTCTACGTCTGATATATATATTTTTGAATGTTGTAATTTGAATACTGAAATGTTGTATTTTTAAAATACAGATAAAACAGTTTATCGTAACGTTCGTATTGCATCTGAAAAAAAAAAATATCGGACTGTCGAAGAAAAATATATATATATATATATATAATGTCAGTAAATATTTTTCTTCGATATATCGTATTTCGATACCCATTCCTACTGGACTTATGAGCTTCACGGGGTAACAGTTTTTCAGAAGTAGGAGAATCAGTGCTCTGGGAACTAGGTATGCGATCTTTCAATGGCTTGGGAGAAAAACGTGGCGGTTGAGCATGATTTTGGCCTGACCGTTGGTCATGATGAAATGCTTGTCAAAATTCCTGAATTCAGCAACCGTTGTTCACTGTTAATATAATATTAAACTCAGTTTTCGTTTTTATTTATTTATTTGTAGTGCTGTAGATATTTCCCTTATATATTACCGGTACCAACATTGCGTTGGATAAGAGAGAACGCCGGATAACGGAAATCATCAATTGTAAATCCTAAATTATAATTAGAAAAACATAACGATAAAAAAATAAAATAAAGAAATTAGTTTAGGCGATCTTTAAAAATATGATATAGGGTATTCACCTAGTATGAAAATAAATAGCATCGTAGCTGTTTTCCTTTAAATAAATCATTTTCATTAATTTTTTTAAAAAAAAATTATAGTTTAAAATAACATAAACGTGTAATAAAATTGCACTTCGGACAAACATATCAGTAGATTATAAAATAAGCCACTTATGAATGTGGGAAGTAGAGTTTAAAAGTGTTTTGGAATACATAAACAAAAGAATCATACTACATATATATTATATATATATATATATATATATATATATATATATATATATATATATATATATATATTATATATATATATATATATATATATATATATATATATATATATATGTGTGTGTGTGTGTGTGTGTGTGTGTGTGTATCTATATGTATATACATACACTCAATAGGCTCCCCTTATCCGTCTTTACCGGGATAAAGGAAAACAATGATAATAAGAAAACATGTAGATCGATAATTAAAAAAATGTATTTAGGTTAAAAGGTTTTCTGAGAAAATTATGACGTTTACGATATTTACTAAAAAAAGAAAAAGAAAAAAAAAAGAAATTGTTCATCAGCTTTGTTTTACTTTCCAGACATATACGGTAAGAATATTTCTTGTTTCCGAGCACCGGTTTTGGGTTATATTATAGATTAGGTGTTGAGGAGGGGGCTTTTCTCTTTTGAAAAACAATTACAACCCCAAGTGAGCGTCAGTAAAAAATTACTATCGGCCAAACCATGCCCAAATTATAAATTAGAGAAGAAAAAAAAATGAAGAAAATCTTACCGATTTACTGAATTTGAAAATTGGCAAACCTAAAATAAATTCACTAAAAAACAAAGACAAATAAAACTATTATAGAGGAACACCACTTGAAAGTAATTATATTTTCAAAAACTGTGTACATAAATATATACACACAAAAAAACAACGAAAAGAAAGATGGTGAGAAAAAAAAAAAAGAAATTCAAAACTATAAAACAAAAAAATACTTTTTAAATATATACAAAAAAAAAAAGAAAAGAAATTGTAGTGAAAAAAAAAAAAGTATTATAAACTAAAGCTAAGTCTCCTATAATTATTTGTAAAAATTGAAATCGAACAAAAACAATCAAAACTAATTCTACAACAATTTGAATAATTGATGAGTTTAGAAAATAACAATTTTAATTTAATTATGACGAAGTCTGGTTCAAGTTACGTATGATATATGGCCTTAATACCGTCGGGTGGTGATTTATGACGCCTCCGGTGGTGGAAGTCTCCTCAGCATTCGGTCGGTGTTGCGAATTTTCCATATGCAGGGGTGAAATGCGACTAAACTGCATACTTAAACCTGCCGGTGTCTGACAACTGTGCGTACCTCTTCACGGGAAGTCGGGCTTTAACTGAACTTTGGTGCCTCTTATCTCCCAAATCGTACGTAAATACATAACTTGAACCGTAAACATACTTGTAAATATACTAAGAATTATATTATTAGAACTATTTAAACCATTTTCATTATTATAAAGTAAAACACAATTGTTTTTTTTTCTCACTATGGGAGATAATGTGACATAAAAATTAACAATAGGATAATTTTATTTATTTGAGAGATTTTTGATCGTAAAACCTAAGGTATCGTCTATTCTCGATATAAAGTTATCATCTATATTTAGTGATATAGCTTTTCTCTATAAAGGAGAGCTATCACTTTTTCATCGTTTCCCAGCGCCTTCGAGATGTCTCTAGGTATTCCTGATTCTGTTAACTTTTTGGTGTAGTACGGGCATTCGGTAAACATATGGTATATTGAAAAACCATTGCCGCACAGTTCACATTCGGGAGGAGCCTCTCTGGTTATAAAGTGAAGGTGTGTTCTCGAATAGCCAATTCTTAATAGCGTTAGGATCACTTCTTCTGTGCGATTAGTACAGCAGGAGCTGCTCCATGGGTTTACTTCTTTTTAATTAATTTGAGTTTAATTGGTGGGCTGTGATCCCACAATGCTTGCCACTCTTGGGATATCGTCTCTCTTAGTGGACGTGCAAGTTCTGATGCCGTTAGAAATGTTTTGCCAGGTCCTGGGTGGGCTAGAGCTTCTTTTGCTGTTTTATCAGCCATATCGTTATCTGTTATACCGATATGACTTTGTGACCAAATGAAGTAAACCGATTTTCCTCCTTCATATAGTTTCTTGACCAGATCCAGAATGCAATTTATTCCTATGTGATCTGAATACATGTTCTTCATGGACCTTAAAGCTCAAGGAGTATCGTAAAGCCATGGCGAAAGCATTTATTTCAGCCGTATAAATACTGCAAAGTTTGTGTAATTTGCACTTATGCGTTGTTTGAAGAGTGGCAAAGGCAGATCCTGTTGATTTGCCCGACTTGGATCCCTCTCTGATATTAATAAATGTTTAGGTAAGGGGGAGATGATATTGTCGAAGTGTTTTCTGTAGTCTTCAGGTTTTTTATTTTCTTCGGGATATTTTGATTTTGGTTGAATGTAAGACCATGGAGGTATGTCAGTTTTAATTGAGTTTAATTTATTAATGTTATATTGATTTATTAAAACCTATGTTTTGTGTTTGATTTAACTTTTTTATTTTATAAAAATCCGATTCAATATTATATAATGGCTGTTACAAATTAAATGATGCCGATAAAGGTTAGAAATAATTTAGTTGCCTCAATTGAATTGTGTGCTTGTTATTACATTCTCCTAAACCGCTGAATTATCTGAGCGACCGTGACTGGATTCGAGTAAATATTACTTGCTCTCGAAGGCTAGCAGAAGATCGCCTGGTCGTAGTTACCAAATCCCGGGTCACGAATCCGAATTAGGGTCATCGGAGAACTCTTCTTCTGAAGTAAAAGGCAAAAAAATTATAGATGTTATGGGTTGATGCAACTTTTTTTTCCGTACCTCCGCATTATTTTTTATAGTCTGTTTCAAGACGTATAAAGAAATTAAATTAGTATCAGTACGGTTTCTTTACAAACACTTTCTTATGCTTCGTAATTAAATTCTTAAAGGATTCCTTAAAAGCTGCAATATTCCCTTTGAATGGGTGAAAGGATGCGAAAAGCTGAGATGTTTAGTGTCGTACTTTCCCTATTAATTTATTCTGACTGTTAATATATTTCCTATTTGCCAACTCCACAGATAATTAAGTTTATATCCAATTCGAAATTAATATTCAGGTAAATATCACATTTATAAGCTTTCTATTATTTATCGTTTTATAATTTCTTCTGCTTTAATAATAATATTGTTTGAAAGAAATAAAAATATTAATTTGAAGGAGGTTTAATGCTGAACTTCAGATCGTTCCTTCAAATAAACATTCTTATCCATGAAATAACAAATACATACAAAGTAACAATTCCCTCAAATTTATTGCCATAATATTAAAGAAATAATGAAATAAGATAATATTATTATTGATAATCGATACTATGTAATAGAAAACCCCACTACATATAACTAGGGGGCGTTTTGAATTGTTACAGATTTGAAAGCAAATTTTCCTGCAGGCAGTAGGGACCTATAATAGTGTTAGCGTTATAGCCGCCAATTTTCCGCACCTATATTATGTAAATAAAACGTTTAAAAATGGTCTATTTCTATTATTATTTTAATTTGTACGCACTAAATTTCAAATAAAAACCCTTATTTAAAAATATAGGTTAGCGGAGATTTGTTTCTAACCAAAACCTGATATTATTTTTAGATAATTCGTCAAAGGGTTTCAAAGCTATTTGAAATGAAAATATAGGCGAGGAAAAATTTTTAAACTAAAAACTGATATTTTCAGGCTCCTCATCTCAAAAAACACGTAGAAACAAAATGTCATCGAAATCAAAAATTAAATGGATTTTAAGAAGGTCAGTCAATTCCTGAACAAACGTAAATAATTTGTGCTATCTCAAACATTTCGCCACCGATTGAAACTAAATTTCAAGGTTTCCTAGAAGCCCTACAGTTGTATAGTTTAGCCCAAATCCGGAGGTCGCAGGATTGTTCCTTATTGAGATATCTCAGGTTACAGTTGACCTTGGAATTTTATATTCTCATCAGTTTTTCTCCACTAAAATGTGAAGTAAACCCAATGTTTTATGAATGGATAAAAAGCTGAACGTACGCTGATTCTTGTGATGCTATTACTATTTTAATCAGTTGAACGCAGTAAATGTTATGTTATGTTATGCCGTTAAAACTTGTTGATGAAATCTCAACTTCAAAATTTTAACGTCTTCGAAAGCGGTAAAAAAATCAATATTTTTTAATTTTGATTAAATTTCACGTATAAGGGTTTTTTGATACGCTGAATCGAGATTTGAGGTCTGTGTTTCATGAAAAAAATTTCCACAGATTTACAGCGGATTTCATTGGAATTTTGTAATTTTTGTCGAGCTTTTGAGCCTAACCAGGTCATTTCTTGAGCATAACAGAAGATTTTTATTTTAAATAAAATACAAAACTACAATTTAAAGTGAAAGAATCATTTCTTGACCGAGAGCTGAGACAAACAAAAAACGTTATTTTCATATTTTATTTTTTTTCTCGGCTTCCAATGCTCATTGGCGGCTATAACTCTAGTTTTGCACTATTATAGGTCCCTACTACCTACACAAAAATCGGTATTCGAATCTGTGTTACAAGTCAAAACGTCCCATTGTTATATTAGGTTATTACAAAAGTCCTTTTGCATAAATATATCTTATGTATATTACATACAGGTGTATATTACATATTTTATAAATTATTAAATACTATTCTTCAATGAAAAGTCCTTTTATTATTTTCAACTTCTTTCACCTATCCTTCTGTCAATTGTGGATTTGAAATAGGTACCACTCTTTTGGTTTTGTAAAGGATCCTTGATATCCGATTTTTACTCCTTTGTAATTATAAACTACCCAACCTTTAAAAATCCTGTATTGTAGTATGCAATTGAGAATTATTTTTTCAATGATATTATCACACATATCTGTAATTTTTATTTAGTGAACACTGATCAGGTGGCTGGAGGTTAAGTAAAAGGATAATTCGACATCCAATCATTAATTTTAATGTATCGGTTGGTAATCTAGATGTATAAAGACTATTAAGAAACTTGCGGATAATGGACTGCATTATGAGTGCTTACCACTAATGGCTCATGAATTATTTTTTAAAAACAATAACAAAAAGCCAAAGAACGAAATTTAGCGATAATTCTTATTTTGCAGAAGTAATTCTATCGATTTCGTCTGGTTAAATTTGAATTTCTTATTATAAAAGTATACAACTGTGTGGTGAACCTCGTTTCTGCAACTCAACGTTGCACATTTAAATTATTATTATTATTGTAAATTAATTATTATTATTATTATTATTGTAAATGTTACTTCCTGGAACTAAGAAACTGATGTAGTTAAAATTTGCTAAAGATAGGTTCAATAATTTTACCATTGTAAAGTTAATGGTGCTCTAGGCGTATAACGGTCGATTTTCAAAATTCACTGGGATCCACTTGCCGCACAGCATATTTATAGCTTTTTTTTTTTATATAATTTGAATGAATTTATGAAAATATTAAGATTTATATCTGTCATCCCAGTGAATAAGTAGTTAAGTCAAATTTTGACAAAAATGAGTTAATCGACTAAAAAGAAACGTTGAGGTGTTTTATTCATGGTGAATAAGTGTTTAAGTAAGATGTTCATTTAAAAACATTTAACTTTACTACTTATTCACTGGATGACAGATATAACACCGTACCTTTGTAACTTCTTTCAAAATGGCACTCGCCACCTATCGGTCGATTATAAAACTTCACTGCCCAACACATACTTATCGCTTTTATAATAACAATTTAATTAAAAATCTGTTCAATATTGCTAAACCTTCCTTGAACTATGAAGGTAATGTGGTTAAAATTTAGTACATATTGGTTCAATAGTTTTCGTGGACAAACGAAAAATTGCTTGTCCTTTTATATAATATTATAGATGAGCAGGATGAGGGAAAACGTTTAATCCTTGCTGTTTCCATAATTTTTTTAATGGTTGAACGAAAACAACGTCCTGGGCCATTGTCGTATTTGCGAAACTGTATGATTCTTCTTGATCGAAACGGAGTACATTGCACTAAAAATTGCATAAATTCTGTCTAACTATTCACAATGACGTTTTGAGTCCGCTGCCCGTCCATGAGAAGCAAGCTCAAAATCCATAACACCTTCCAAGTTTCACTAAACCGAGAGCATCACTTTATTATAAAACGCTCGAAATGAACCAAAGTGCTGCAGTATTTTTGTGAATAACTGATTGTCCTTTTACTGTCTCACAATTTGATCTTAAATTATTTTCCCCCTCGAATTATCAAGTTACTGGAATATAACTTCAGTGTTGCTATTTATATATTTTTGTATCATTTAATGAAGATGGAGAAATATTTAAGGTAATTCTCACTGTTATTTTACATCATGGCGGTGTTCTTTTACACTTTTACTACAGAAGTAAATGTGCGGTAAGATGGTAATGATGCGACAATGGCGTAAACCAACGACGCATTAGGAATCACTCTAACGATTGTTCGATGTAAGAAGTTTCTGTGAAAATCTTTTTCTTAGATGAGAATCGGATGGAAAGAAATGTTTGAAATTCCGAGGTTGAAAGTTACCACCAAAGATTGTTTTACCCTATTCCTGCCAAACCCGGATTTACGGTCCCCGCCGCCATGGGCAGATAATTTTTTGTCGCCTCCCTACCGCCTCTCCTGATTACTCCAATAAATATAAAATAGATTGAATTGGGAGGGTGATTTTTCTCCGCAGGAACAAAGCCATGAAGGCCCATTTCCCAAAATAAATATAGAAAGTTTCTTGCTTGTTTTGGTAGAATCAAATACAGTATAATATAAAAAAGGACAGTTGTTTGAAGAAAAATGCAGGTTTTAGGAAAGAAAGACGTTCTTGAACGTAAAATTTTTTATTTAGGCAAACCAACATTAAAACACTTCGCTAACATAACGACTCCCTCAGCAATTTCTTTCCTGCAAAATGATGCACCATTTTTTCGAAGTTCAGTTTTTGCGTTGTCTCTTTTTGTGATCATCATGATCAATGAATTCAACTTATATACGTTCAGGGCTGCTCGCTTTGCGTTTAAAATTCTTAACCGAACCGAAAAATTAATTTTTTTTCGTCTCCTTCAGACTACCGCCCCCTTGAGAGTGCCGCAGTGGGCAAATGTCCAGTCTGCCTCTGCGTAAATCCAGGCCTGATTCCTCCCTCCTCAAATTATGAAAATGATTATTCAATAGGTTGATGAAATTCATTTTGTTAATTGATATTCAGTTATTTTAGTATTGTTTATTTACAGTTATAAATTCCTTCATCATTGAAATATGAATATATTATGAAGATGCTGGAATATTTAAGGACAAGATAACTAATGTTCATTTTCACAATTGATTCTGCTCTTTTACAATATTATTATTTTTTATCTTTTAAAAATAAAGTTTAGTATTGTATTACAACACAAGTAAATGTGCGGTGTGATGATAAATACGTGACAATGGCGTTAAGGTACTACCCATTAGTTGGTACTCCAATGGTAGTTCTAGGTTGATGTTTACGTCAGCTTTGGTTTTTACATGAATAGAAGACAGATTTAAAATTAATGGGTTTATATCATCAATACAAATGACGTGAAAATTGCCACTTTCCGGGAGAGTGGAAGAACTGTTTCAGGGTTTATTAAAAATCACTTCGACAGGCTTATTCGTATTCTTTACAGAGTGAATTAAGATTCGAGATTCCGCTACAACGTAAATCAGTCCTAGCTAGCAATCGTTAAAGATCGATATCTAAATAAACACGTTATGGATCATTGAGGCCTACTGAGGATTATTAAAAACTTAACGAAATATTTTGTAATTTAAGTTCAGATGCATACCAGACTTAAAAGACAAGAAACTGCTTTACCGATTACTTCAACTATTACTATACAAGCGTCGTTCAAAGCTCCTAATAAATTACAAAAGACTCATTCACATGAAAGTAATAAGACTCATTTGAAACATGCGGACTTCAGTTTTTGGGTTCCACTAAACCAATCCAATTATTCTCGTATCCAATTCTTACAATCCAAAAAACTTCGTAAAATCCTCATTGCTTCTTCATCTATGTAGACCTTTATGTTCCATATGGTGCTGATTCGGCCCAAACCAGATACCTATCCATTCATAGTAAACTCCATACGCAATCTAATCTACTATTCTCCCAACTTGCCTTACATTCGATTCCCGATAATCCTCCGAGGCGTCTGAAAAGAAGATGGTCAAGAGACCTTCTAGAACTTTATGGAAGTGTTACTAGTGACACCAAATTTACTTCCTCAAATTGACTTGTTGTAAATAATGTATACAGTGGTTAAAACCAATTAATAGTTAAAAAAAAGTTCGGATGTTTACTATGATTGTTATCATGTGTGTATCCTAATTATTCAACTCGATGGTTTAGCCAAATTAGTTCAACTCCCTATCTGGAAATAGACTTAATTATAGTCTTGTTGGCGACCTTTTACCATAATGGAATGGGAGTTACGTTATGTGTATTAAATGTTGTATCAGCCGCAAACGGGTAACAGATTTTTTACCGTTTGAGTCTGATATGAGAATACGTCTTTTTTAATATTATTCAGATGACTAGGCCCTCATAGAAAATGTATTCAACTTAAATAAATAATGAAATAATAGAGTCATATAACATAACATAGCCGAAAGATGTGAAGCCTGTTTTAAATTTCTAATGTCAAAACTTATTATTTAATAAATATTTATTTAAAGGCCAGATATTCCCTATTATTAAAGATTTTTTGGTCTGAAACCAGTGTTATGCAGATACTGGACCATATAACTATCGCTGATGAGAATATTATATAATAGGATATCTCAAAAGATTAGCGCATCGTTACTGAAACACCAGAAGTTTGATCTTTGATCTAGCTAATTATATCACTGACTATTATATTTTTTAACTCCTCACTATCATGAGCAATGTGCAGTAAAAGACGTGCACTTAAAGATTTTTTTTTTTCTTAAAATTTACCATTGTTCTCAAAACTTACATCCAGTAAATTTGAATATAATGGTTTTAATAAAATAATGGCTTGCAAAGCAATTGCCCATTAAAAGTTCTATATTAGGCCATCTTCTTTCCAGGCGCTTTGGTGGGTTATCGGGGAAAGCGATATAAATGGGAAGCGAGTTAATAAACTAGTGAATTTGAGTGGTTATGAAGATTCCTGTAAAATCATAGATATCTCGTTTGGAAAAAATCAGCAACATATGGAACATTAAAATCTTTATGGGTATAATTGTTTGTGACAAAGGATATTAGATTGCAAGGATTGGATATGTGATAAGCTGGACGGCTTAGTGGAGCCCCACAGTTCAACTTCGTATTGTCAAACAGGTCTGATTACTCTGTTCTGCTTTAGAATACTCCCTTCAATAGAAATGTTGTTTTCTTATGTTTTGAAGTGTGCTGAACACGAATACGAAGTCAGAAAATCTCGATCAGGCACCATTTTTTTTTGTCAAATTTGTGTTTTAGTGGTGGTTTTATCATTGAAAGCTTTGACAGCAAATTAAAAAACCTATTTGATTTTAAAACTTTTATAATGTATTTCAAAATGAAAAAAAATTGGAGAGCATGAGTATTAGGCTGTGTTGTATAAATTACATTGTTGGGAAATTGCTTTTATCATATAAGGCCATGAGTTGTAGTCTTCAAAATTTCATTTTTTGCATTCCCATTTGAATTTCTCCCCTCCCAACTTGGCAACAGTTTTATATGAACATAGAGAACAATTTCATGAAGAGGTAGCCCAAATGGAAAAGAGGTATAGCGGTAAATGTAATGAGAACATGCTTCCCGGCTAAGTTGGACACTACAACGGGAGACACGTAATGTCGAGTACAAAAAAAAAAAAAAAAAAAAAAAAAAAAAAAAAAAAAAAAAAAAAAAAAAAAAAAAAAAAAAAAAAAAAAAAAAAAAAAAAAAAAAAAAAAAAGGAAAACATATGCACATTATTAATGCTCAATATTAGATATTATTATTTTATACATTACTGTTTTTCACCAAAAAAAAGTGTTTAAAAAATATATTTAAAAAGTTTTGTTTCATTTTTTTTTTTACACAACCTCCAATCTCTAAAAAATGGTGTTTGATAGATTTTTTTTTGGCTATTCAGCACACTTGGAAATATAAAATTCCCAAAAAATGTTCATCGGAGTAAAAAATAATAAATAATTTAAAAAAATACGTTATTTAAGGTTTTTCAAAAATAACTTCCACTTCCTAAAAAATGATGCTAGATAGAATTTTTTTGCCTTCAGATTCGAATTCAGCACACATAAAAATATTAAAATCAGGAACAATTTCTCAAGGGAGCGATTTTTTTTTTTTTTCCAGAACTGTGTTATAGTCGTTTACGTGAGTTTGTTTTATTTTATTAGCATCGTAGAGGGTTTTAAGTATTAGTGACTCCATTCTTTAAACTTCGCTTGATATTATGACAAAAAAAAAAGGAAGAAGAATCTATATACACATAGATATACAAATAATATCACAAAACTGTTATTTAAACCAACGGTATTGATTGGTATCTAGGAATAGAAATCGACTTTTAATTACCGTTTCTCGATACTAACAAAACAAATAATATTTAATCTCCTTGTTTTAATCCTCTATTCACCTATTATCCCACATCACCATTCAATACATCAAGCCTAAGAATACCGCAATTATAAGCTTTCAATCCACATTTTATGCATACAATTTTTGATTAGAAGGGAAGGCAGATGAATGATATAAATACATCTAAACATATATAAGAAAAAAATACTCTTATTCTGAATAAAATTTTACATTTTGGCAGAGTGCTTACAATTTTAAAAAAATGCTTGGCTAAACTATTTTTAAGTGTGAAATTAACGAGGCTGATAAGAAGTGTGCTGCGAGTTGCTCAATGATATGCTGTGAATAGACAAAGCACCTAAACGAGACGTGGGCATTCTTTTGTCTTATTTAAAACAATGAGTTCGTACTTTCCCACAGTCCTTCGATAGCAGCTTGCTGTGTCAAAACTGTCTCTCCAAACATCGTCCTTCACTATTTCGACTGCGATATTTTTTTCATAATTCCATCTACATAAAACTATGACGCATCTTTGGAATCAATTTTTTGAAACGGGATGCATAACCCACAAATGCTTGCAATCAATGCTACTTGTCACAATGGTTGATTATGACGAGCTGGATTCTAATATTTTGTCTACAAATTATTTTTTAAAACTCCATTCATTCATTTAAACTTTCTAAAAATAAAACTGAAAAATCAGCGAAAAGTATGTTAGAAAAGTAGAACAAATGAAAAGTACATGACTGGCACGAGGAAGAAGAATACCCGGCGATATCACTTCTATGATCTTATCTGCTAAAAGATTTCGAGTGTAATCTGTTATCCGTCTTATTTTCATTTCCTTTGGATATTTGCCATCTATCTATCAGTGGGTTAGTTTGTTCTCATAATTCGAAATCGTATGTAAACTCTGTATGTATTCACTTTACTTTGTCACATATAAAGTCAGGATGTGAAGTTTTTTTAGAGTTACTCCTGGGAATTGTGATTATTTTAAGATCTTTAGATTGGGACTTCTATAGTATCTGTATTTGTGTATTTTTGGCACTTCCAAAAGATTGAAAAGCACAATTAGTCCTGGGTAATGATTTCTGTCGGTCTACTTATCGATGTACACGGGAATAGGTCTTGATATCCTGAGGTCTTACCTGTAGTATTATTATTATATATGTTAAGTCTCAAGGTACGCATGATGGTATATAAGGATCAATACAATTAGGATTGATAAATTATTTACCACTTTCATTGAATTTTTTTTTTATTCGAAGTCTAGTTTCGAATGATAAACATTCATCATCAGTTCTGAAAACAAACCAAACATTACCTCTTTGCTACATAGATTGATACTCTCCTTAAGAATGTATATTATATTTTATTACATTTATCATATATATAATCTATGTAGCAAAGTGTTGATGTTTTAAATTTTATTTTTTATAATTTTAGAACTATTGATGTATGTTTATGATTACGAAACTAGTCTTCGAATAAAAAAAAAAAAAAAATTCAATAGAAGTGACTAACAATTTACCAATCCTAGCTGTATATTTAATGTGTTGGCATTTTTCGTTATTTGATATTATCTTCTATAGTTTGTACCAACAATAGGTTTGGTGGATGAAGCAACCATATTTTATATTATTGCGGTGTATTCTGATGTAGTTTCCCTAATCCCATCTGACAGGTGTGACATGTTTGATTATGTAGAGTGATAGTGGGAGTTTCGACCTCCGAAGTTCTCCTGCTAAGGTGGGTCGAATTGACAAAACTTCTGAGCCATGTCGTAAGGAGAAAAAACTATATGTACCATAAGGAAGTATGCATATGTATGTACCGTCATGGGAATAAAGAGAAGATCCTAGTGCTAAAACTTGTCCAATATAATTAGGATTGATAAATTAATTGCCACTTCTATTGGAAAACTAGTTTCTAATGCTAAACATTCATCTTCAGTTCTAAAACATTTATATAGAAATGTACCCCCACCACGATGGATATATTTCAGATATCTGTTAGATCTCCTCAGGTGAGTTCCAATATTTGATTTCTTGTCTTACATTATTGAAAACTTTAGTATATATAATCCATGTAACATAGTGCTGATGTGCTGAAAATTTTGTATGTTTGAGAACTGAAGATGAAGATTTAATATTTGAAGACTGCTTTCAAATAGCATTCGATACTAGTTTTTTTTTTTTTTTTTTTATTGGTGGGCTAAACGTCCTTAGATACTCCAGTTAGGGGAGAATGGACGGGTTATCCTATAGGTTAACAACCTATTCTAGCAGGGTGAGAAGGACAAAATGTTTATTTAATTGAATATTGTGGTGATAGGCTTACATTATTGTGGCTCCACAAATCGATGGTGAATCAGCTTGTTTAAACAGAATCGGTTCAAGTTGATCCTGTGCATGATGGTAATTTTAATCCTGTATCACGTATATTATACTTTATTTAACATTGATACTTTTTTTTACTGGTAAGATGAAGATACATTGGAAGCTCACTAATCTTCCGCTAGTCCGACTCTCCGGGTAATCCGACCCTCCTGTGGAGTCCGTGTCGGGGGGGGGGGACAGTATTTTCGTGGAGTCCCTAATAGTCCAATAAAGTTTGGTATGCAAAAGGCCGGGAAGTTTTCATTTTGTTTTGATCCCTTAAGGGACGGATTAGCGAGGTTCTACTATAAATATAACCTAGGCGCGTTCCCAAGTGACCATCAAAGTTGATGCTACCTGTTAATTATTGCATCTTGTTGCAGTGCGTTCTAATTTGAATTTTCATGACTGATAGAATTTCATGTCTATCAGCAAATCTACAAACACTGATGCATAATCACCACTTTCGCTTCCGTTTCCACCAGTGGGAAATCTGATCTCACATTCCCTTTTATTCAATCGGATATTTTGCAAATAAGGATTTAATGGCTTTATTGAATGTGCGGGAATAAATATACTAGCATGGAGGATTGAATACTAATGGGGTGACAATAAGAAACGAGATTTGTTATTATATTTCTGAATTTGCAATGGAATTAGACCTGTAATCAGTAATATAAAGCAACCATCCAAAACCCACTTGCGTAAAACCCACTTGCTCCATCTTCCATAACTCATCCGGACAATTTTAATACAACTGGAACTGGCCGAGAACTTATCTTAACTGCCACCTTAATTTGAGATATCCTAAATCAAACTTTAAACTAAGCAAGGTTACATTTTTCTTTTCTTTTTTTTATGATGAATGTGTATCATTTGACGTATACATGATATTGTAGAAGGGTCAATCTAATGTGGCATTGATAAATAACTTCCAAAATACTTTTAAAAGAAGCTAAACATCTTCATAGTAGAATACCATTTAAAAATTGAAGAGTTTGATGGATAAAGGAATTGTATCAAATTTAAAAAAAAAATCAATCTTGTTCGTTGGATGAAGAATTTATGGGCAGAAGTGTTTGGTTGCAAAATCTGATAATTTCAATACAACTAGATAAAGTGATATGAAGAAGATGAAGGGGCTATGCAACAGAGGAAAACGTAAAAAAAAAAAATGTAATTGCTTTTTGTAACATAACTCCTTCATCCACCAAAGCTTTAATTACTCATACATTGAATATTTTTTAACATAATACAGTCTCTAGTTAAGAAGAAGCAAAAAGATAAACAATTTTTTTTAATCGTGTTTCACAAATCTTTCCGTTTGACTCCTAACTGAATTAATACGATTAGATTTAGCATGGATAACCCTTAACTCCATTTGGAAGATTGTGTCATTGTTGTTGTTTTTTTAGTAAAGATTATTTTTAGTTTTTGGAGACTTTTCTAACAATTATCAATATCAAACCGCTAATAGTTTTGTATCTAACAATAAGAAACCATCCCAAATAAAAATGATCTAGGAAAAAACAATTGTATAATTTGGCTTTATAAGCTGTATTGATTATTGAGTAGTTCTGAAAATATAAATGTATTGTTTAAAAAAAAAACAGAAAAAAAATTAATAAGATATAGTTGATTAGAAGAAATGATAGAAGCTCATAGTTCAACAAAAGTACTGAAGAAATCCGTATGGTCTGCATTTATTTATTAAATTAAAAATAAATTTGTAAAATTAGATTTTTAAGTATATTTTTAATTTACTTTTTTTTTTTAAATAAATAAGTAATTTTTACTTTTCTGTTAACAGGTAAGCCCTTTGGATGATAATACCAGTTGCTAAGCTTCATATACATATACGTACATACAAAGATAATGGCTTTGACGATGTTGAGGTAAGGATATAAGAATTTTGTTGATCAACGTATAGATAATACATAATCCTGTTTATAGATTAATAGTAATCAAATGAACACCAAGTGTTCAGTCACAAAGAAAATAGAAGTTTCCTGAATTAATTTTTATGTTTACTCATTCTCATGCTAAATCCGAATTGTAATATTCCACCTCAAAACACGAAGTGTTCCGAAAACAGTCAAGAAACATATTTATATTAACACATCGAGTCAATACTGGAAAATATCTATAGTGGAAGGAAAGGATTTTACGAAGAAATCAAGTCAACTCACGGTCCTGACGTAATCACAGATAGTAAATGACGTAAATTATTAATTGTATGTAAATTGTAGAATTAATTAGGCGTTATTTATGTTATATTAATGTGCTTGTACTATTTTAGAATCCTCTGGATGGGGATAAATTCCCGAAACATGTTGTGAAATACAAAATAAATAAGAGATGTGCTCCAAAATGGTATTAATAAAACCAAATCTTCTACATAAATTGTAAATAAATTATTATTGGTAACGATGTATATTTTTTCTTCTCACTTAGATTGAAGGAAAGGAAAAAAAGGACTTATATAGTTAATAAATATGAGAATTTATGCGATACCAGAGCTTTTTATTATTACTTGATCACATTTTATAAAAACAACCGTACTACAATCTATGTTGGTATTCCATGAATTTACCCAAGCGTTTCGCTTGTTAAGTTATTTCTCCTTCTGTGAGATACCATCCGCATGGTGCGTTTCTTTCATATTTACGATGACAGACTGGTAAAAAATGATTTATTAACAATGCAACGCTAACACGATGAAAGATGTTAGATATTAAGAGTAATGAGGAATCTCCTTGCTCTGATTGCTCGAGTGCAACTCTTCCATTACAATTACCTGGTTATAATACAATTATTTTTTAAAAATATAAAAGTAAGAGGCTACAGGTAATAGCCAGCCATCCCAATTGTTTTTCTATTTATTATAAATTATTTTTTCTATTGTCTATAACGATTGAATTCCCCACATTCTTTTGAGATCTATATCTTGTTGCTTACAATGAGAAACATCTACATCTTGTTACGTAAGGTGATACATAGTATTTCTTGAACAAGGGAGGAGTGTTTTTCGTGTTCTCACCCTATATTTTGATAAGTGGGAGTGTCTGCGTATCTACCTCAATCTGGCACTAACCAGATTAACCATACAATATCACTGAGAATCGTTTCAAAATTTATTTAAATATACAGTTAGTTATGGGGAGAGAAACACTTTATTAAGCGGTGCTGCCCATTTCAAATAGGTTGCTAAATACACAGCATACTTTATCAATCTAACAAGGGGAGGACACTCTCAGTCTCTCACTGATCTTGTTGGCAATTTTTTCGGAAGTTTCTGGTCAAAAAATATTAGACACGTATTTTACCGTTCCGACCAATGGCCCCTAGAAGCCGAGAAAAAAAATTATACAGCATTAAACTATTTTATTTTTTATCTCGAGTTTAGAAAATGATATCGACAGGATTCTTGCACTAAGACTTTTAGTTTTGATTGCGGATTTATGAAAAAATACAGTCGCTCCATAGATTTTGGTTTAGGTTAATTAAATTCTAAAAAAAAGGTTAGTTTTTCAATCAAACTACCTCTATAGATTTTTTCACACAAAATTTGACGTCAGATTCTAATTCAGTACTCTCAAAAACATTAATGTAAGCTTGTTCAACAAAATAAAAAATATCATTTTTTTCACCCCCTTCAATGAAAATGAAATTTTTAAACCGATTATTGGTTACATACCTTTAAATCGCCATTACTTTGTCACGCAATTCACTGGTTGGTATCGCTGGAAAGAGTAGAGTATCAGCTTTCTTTTGATGTATATAAATGTAAAATTCGATGAACAAAAACCTATTAGAAAAATTGGAAAATCCGAAAAACATTTTGATTTTTAACTTGGGTTTGAAACCAGATAGGATGATGAAACCAAATACATTTCAAGCGTATTACCACCCTATATTTTGTGTAAAAAAATAATGTTGATACGTTAAACGGTCTAAGCGTAATTCATGTTTTTATCAATTTAAACAAAAAGAAAATTTTGAAGCTTACAAATTTTTATTTTTCTATTTGGATGAAATTTCGTATTTAAGGGTTTCGAATGCTGAATTCGAACCCTTGGCGGTTCTTGTGAAAAAAATATATTGAACGTACTTCACTTGAAAAATTTTAGCTTTTACACTTTAAAATGTGATAGAAATTTTTAAATAAAACAATAAAATAAACAGAAAATAAATTGTAAATACATAACAATCAAATCTTATATGTGGTTCTGTTTGTATATTATGTAAATATTAAAGTGTAATAAATTATTTTCTCTCCTAATTAGTATTACATATTATATATTTGTTTTTATATATATATATATATATATATATATATATATATATATATATATATATATATATATATACATATACATTTCCTGAGTTTTGAGGGTGCTGAAATGGCATTCTAGGGCTAAAAAAAATTGCTATCACATTTTACAGTGTAAAAGCTAAAATCCTTCGTAAAATCCCCAAAGCTCCTAATTATGTCACAAACAAACTTATCCACAAAGATCTTAATGTTTCTTATGTACATGACAATAGTTATCATAGCCAATGGTTTGGCCCATACCAGATACATATCATTTCATAGTAAGCTTTATACCCACTAGTCTCCCAACTTGTCTCGCACTCAATTCCTCTGAATTAATTCTCCACTCACATCTGAAAATATGATGGGCAAGAGACGTTCTTAATTATTTAAAAAATATACCTAATTAAACAATTTCTTTGAGCTTCACCCCTTATTCAAGCAATTCTATTTTTGATAAGTTTACAAGTATATTGTCCTACTGAATCGCTTGCAAATGGATCTTATTACATTGATTTGATGGTATCAAATTCTTTATCAGTGATTAAAAAAACAACACTGATAAAAGATTTTAAAAAAAATAGATTGATTATATATCATTAAACCGTTATTCGATAACGAAGGGAACTGTTCAAAAACGCTTCATATTTACAAGAATTCCGCCAAGAAGAACACCAGTAAAGAAAACGCCGGATAATAGAGATTTCACTTTATTTAAACTTATATTTCATTTATATTAAAGGGCATTATTATGTATAATTTTTTGTATATTTAAGTATGAATATATGTATATATTCTTGAAAACGTTTTCAATTTATACATACATAAGTATCTTACATTATAATATTCTGTGATTTCGTTCGAAATTAAAACAGCATGACCTGATATTATTTTATTGAACTCTTCTGTTACTGTTTGGTGTCAATATTTGCATTGTTTTAAGCGTTCGTTCGGTAGAAAATAAGTAACGACTTGGAGAAATAAATGGTGTTTAAATCAAGTGGATGTAAGAAATTCCAGAA
This sequence comes from Euschistus heros, assembly GCA_003667255.2. Taxonomy (NCBI): domain Eukaryota; kingdom Metazoa; phylum Arthropoda; class Insecta; order Hemiptera; family Pentatomidae; genus Euschistus; species Euschistus heros. The sequence continues at coordinate 1,379,196 of RCWM02000242.1, forward strand.
CTAGACAAGATGAATAATATAAAAATTTTCAAAACATACTTTTAAACCAGTATCACAGTATAAAGTAATTATAAATAAGTATAAATAAATAAATAAGTATAAGTAAACAGTATTCATGCCAAGAGATAGGTGGAGAAACACTGTGCGAGGTTCCAAAAAATATTGATTAGTTTCTTGGATTTTGAATATTAGAACAGGAAAGAACCGAGAAATTTTGCCGTCGGAAATTAGGATACCGCTACTTTAATAGTCTCTTCCGCCTCATTTAAAACTCAAACAAACAGTATGTGTAGGAAGTGTTTACGAGAGATTGGTTTTATTTGGGTAGTTTGCATTGATGTGATTTTGTGGTTTCCATTCATGATGATACCGCTCTCACTCCATCAGAGATAATACAAATATTGTTTCGTAACCTTCCAGTATTAACATAAAGTAAAAATTTCATAAATTGAAAAATAAAACCAACCATTGAAAAAAAAAAAAAAAATTTGGTGATTAACTATAAGTTCATTCTCTTTTATCTGTTGTTTGATTGCTGAATGAATTCGAAATCGATAGTGAATGTACTTGCTCAAATTAAATTTCTTATTTAAGCATCTTGATATGAAAGGAATCAAGTGACTCCTTGATTGAACAGGCAAATCTGTTTTGGTCAAATCAGACATTTTTACTTCCCTAAGAAGTATTTTTGAAACTTTACTTATTTAATAATCGGCTATATTTGGTACATTTTTATAGCATCACATTGCTATGTCTTCTTACATATTTTTAGCATCTATTTTTACAAACCGTAAAAATCGAGCTATCTTAACTTTGCTTGTTAACGTTGAATTGAAAGTCTAGCAAACCACTTTTTCACGAAAGATAAAAAAATATGGACAGTCCAATTTCTCGTCTTTGTTATACAATAGTTCGCTAAGCAAAATGTTGGTCTATAATGCTACTAGTATATCAGCCCCTTGGAAACCCAGTTTGCGTATGTTGAGGACTTGCTTGATCGGCGTTCCAGGGTTTGAATGTGTGTATTTAGTGTGAGTGAGTGTGATGTTTAGTGGTGGTTTAAAAATATTCGGGAGGGAGATTTTAGCGTAGAAAACAGCGAAGGCGTTGACTAGTCTACGCAATCGGCGATTCAGAAATATTTTAATTGAAAACAGTTTTCATGACAAAAAAAATATTATGCTAGGTTGAGTCAACTCGCCTATTGATTTTCGTTTCTCGCGGGTAAATCCTGATAGCATTGATTCACTCTTGACTACAACCTATAAGTCAAATCATCGAGCTCCTTTTGGGAAACATTGTTTTAGATCATTAACTTTATTGGTAACGGTCGGCTTATGAGCCGCCACCAAACTGGCTTGACCCGCGCTATCGAGTTTACATTTATCGATAGTTCTTTCCTATAACCTCACATGTAAACAATCACTTCTACAGTTTCAACTTGGATTGTGTTGTTTAGTGTGTTATATTGATATTTAGTCTTCTTAAATTAAAATAAGTGAAATAGAAGTTAACAAAATGAGTTTCATAAAGGATTAAGTGTTTTATCAATTGATGTTTTGTTATTTCCTCTTATCTAATGTGTAAAAGTGTTACAAAACTTAAGAACATTAATTTGTACATGGATTTGGTGTTTTATATATTTTTATTTGCTGTATCAATTTAAGTGATAAAATTTCAGTATGCATATTTTGTGAATGGATTCTTTGTCATTATATTACTTATTGTCCTAAAGTGAGACAGATTGTATAATTAATTCAATAAAACATATCGATCTAAAAATAAATGTGAGAACGTATATTATAGGTTCATATTTTCTCATTTCCACTTCCCTTGAGAAAATGTAGCAGAAATTAACATCATAACTTTCAACAAGGATTCTGTTTTATATTATTATATTATAACATGGAAAATGGACTATGTGAAAATAATCACAGATTAAGAGGTAAATGACATATTATATAATTGTAAAACTATTGGTGTAATGTTATAGATTAATATATATTTTTTTTTTAAATTTAGAAGCCTGATGATGGAGCATTTTTTCCGAAACATGTAGCTACAAATGTTAAATAAATAAGAGTTATGTCAAATACATACTTGAGGATTCTGTCTTTTAAATATTTATAATTTGTTATTTACACTTCCTTCACATCAGACAGTTTATCAGGAATTAACATTACTGGTGGTTTAGCATTATATTAATTCTGATATAATATAATATTAATTCAAAATTGATTTAGCGTCTTATATTTTGATTTTTTCTTATTTCAACTTCATTATATTCTTATTTCTCATTTTAATATCAGATGGTAAACAGAAGTTAATATTACTTTGAACATGGATTTAGAGTTTCTCCGTAAATAATGGAGAATAACCTTTCCCCTCTAAAAGTAGGGATAAAAGGTATTCTGGGTGCGCGTAGGGGTCGGTGGCTCATAAGCCGTCACCACTTTATTTTTTATGTTCAATAAATCGATTGAAGGTCGTAAGTAGGTATTTTGTTCGCGAACGGGTAAACGCAACAATGGATTTATTCGCCAACTATGTTTTCTAAAAAAAAATGGGAAGACTATTTCATAATGAATACAAGTTGCGTGCAGTTTGGTGTCTTCCCCATAGTTGACTTAGATAAATTACCATATGGATGTATTCTTGCTGGGGCTATAATTAAGAGGCTCATTGCCAGGCTAATGAGTGATTAAGTGGAGACTAGGTGCGAAAGGACTGGCCCTGGGAGTGGAAACCTCTTCCTGGACCATCGAGTACAATCTGCCGCTCAATTACAGTAATGGTCGCCCCGGGGGAAGAAGATACACCGCGGGGCTCAGCGGAGATCGTTAGCTCTGTGTGTGTAACTTTCACTCCAGTAGCTGGAGTCCAGGCTATAATATTATTCGGTGGCGATTAATTATGTCTTAATTATATCGCATTATCTGCCCCTCAGGGTGTTAGGACTGTTTTTGTTTTCGGAAAGGAGAAATTAAAGAGAAAATTTATGAAACCACTCCTTTGAAGTTAATGGAATTTAAATAATCATAAAACAAGGGGAAATGAGCATTTTTCGATTATGACCTATAAAAAGAACATAAAAACGTTCTTGCCGAATGCACATTACTCTTTGTAGTCAGCTCCGATTATTCGTTTGTTTAGATTTGAATATTATTTAACCAGAAAACGTAACAGTTTATAAAGTGAATAAAATGAATTAATTTCTCAAACTTAAGTATTTTCAGGCAATTACTCGATTTTAGATAAATTAACGCATTTTTGTCTTTTAACTGGAGGTCCACACTTTTTTGGTGTAACATTTTTTGTACATTTATTTTGACACGCTCTAGCTCTGTTGGTAGTGTCGGGTCGAAAATCTGACGACAGATTCCAGATTAATTTAATAAAGAATATTTTTTATATAACATTTGTCGCTAAGATCTTCCGTTGAGGAGCTATATTGGTTCGAATGAAAAAAAGTCACATCTGAATCCGCTATTGTCTCTCAACTTTGTTTATTTAGAATGGTTATTGATTGTTGATATAATTTAAATATTTTTTTTAAGTAATTTAATTTTAATTTTAAAATGTATATTGAAAAAAAAACAGTAAATTTTAGATAGACTTATCCATGATCTGTTGTTTTTCAAAGTCCGGGAGAAATTGATTTTTAATCACTTTTGGTTTTGTGTCATAGTTTAAAAAATATATAAATTTTTAATTAAAGTGTAATAAACAGCCAGGAATCATTATACACAGGGTGACTAGAAAATAGATACGGAACCGTTAGGGGGAGATAGTACAAGCCAATCTGAGTCGATTTTACTATAACTACTGTAGCCGTTTTTGAGTTATACTAATTTTTAAGATTTTACAAAACTAACGTTCTTCATACATTAAACATGTCATAAAGCTTAAAAAAATTTTTTGTGTGGGGTGGCTTGAAAACTTTAGTATCTGATCAATATCCTGTACCCACAATAGAAGACCTCAGAAACAGGATAATACATGCAGCACAAGAAATTCAAGCCTCTCTTAGGAATTCGGCGGTTTGTAAAATCAGCTGTAATAAGAAGAGCACGTGTGTGCATTAGAAATAGAGAGCGCCACATTGAAAATGTATTATAAAAATAAAAAATGTAGTTTCAAACAAATTATCCTATATTAAATTATGATTTTGTATTTGTAGTATTTTTATTGCTTTTTCCTTCCTCCTCTTTAATAGTCATATTTTTGCCAATTCTTAACCGATTTGTGATTTTTATACCTCATTTCAAAGGTAATGAATTGTAGATGTTTTCTAATTATTTTGTACGAAAAATTTGTAGGTGATTTTATCTAGTAAGATTTTTTAAAACAAAAATTGAACAATTTTGAAGCTCACTGCATGAAATAATGTCAATAATGTACATCTGTGTATCAATTTTCGTATATTAGAATATTTTCTTTGTAAAAATTTAATATCAAAATAAAATCTGATAAAAAACCCGATTTTTAAGTTTTATGACTTGTTTAACGTATGAAGGACGTTAATTTTATAAAATCTTAAAAATTAGTACACTCGAAAACGGCTCCGCATCTACTTTCTAGTCTCCCTGTATATTTTTTTAACCAATCGATCTTACTCCATTTCAGTTACTTATTAATATTTAATGTTTTTTGTTAATGTTAATTAATAAATTTCATTACATTTTCATTACAATCTTTCCTCCCTACATTGGATAATTTACGTTGTAAAAACCTGCTATATAATTTGTTTGATAATAATACATTTCGTTTAGAAAATGTATTGAATTATAAATATTGAATTATTTATTAATTGATACGCATAGTATTTTTCTATGGATGGTTATTATTTCTTAGAAGACTGCCACTGAAAATTGTTGCTATTGTATAAATTAAATTATATATTACCATTAGAAGTGTGCATCATATATATATATATATATATATATATATATATATATATATATATATATATATATATATATATATTATTTTATTTTTTTGAAGAGAAAAGATTTGACCCGGTCGGGATTCGAACCCGAATTTCCACCTCTCTAGTGTGGCGCCTTATCCAACTAGGCCACCGGGGTCGTATCCGAACCAGGCAAATCCCCTCTCTTCAGTGATCCATAACCCCCGGGCACTCGCAAATCGCGATGTAATTCCGGGGATGAATGTTCATATTGAACATTACATTTAAATTTGGATCTCGTGACAATCCGTCACCGTTTTAAATATATGTAATTTTTCTTGATATTACTCATTATTATTAAATATATTATTTTATTTTTTGAAGAGAAAAGATTTGACCCGGTCGGGATTCGAACCCGAATTTCCACCTCTCTAGTGTGGCGCCTTATCCATCTAGGCCACCGGGGTCGTATCCGAACCAGGCAAATCCCCTCTCTTCAGTGATCCATAACCCCCGGGCACTCGCCGGGGGGTTATGGGGTTATTTTTTCTCTTCAAAAAATAAAATAATATATTTAATAATAATGAGTAATATCAAGAAAAATTACATATATATATATATATATATATATATGCAGGATATTATATGTATTAGTTTGTACAATATTTTTTTGATTTATTAATAAAAATTTACAATTTTGCAACAATATACATATTGTAAATCTGCTGTATTACGAATATAAATGACATGATATAAGCTTATAGATCAATATTGGTAGCACTCAAATAGAAGTTCTATATTAGAAGGTCCTGAGGCCATATTCTTTTCAGACAACTAGGAATCGAGAAGGAAATGGGAAGCAAGTTGAGAAACAAGTGGGTTTATGTGAATATATTGCTTATTATGGAAGGAAAGGTATCTGGTTCGTGCAAATCCAGCAACACATGTGGCATTAAGGTCATGGTGGGTTAGTTTATTGGTGACAAAGTAAAAGGACATTATGTATTTTGAATTCGAAAGTTTGGTATAGCATAAATTTAACACCGATCTAGGGAGATCCAAACTCAGCACCTTTCCATTCTTTGGTATGTTGAACATGTGAATTCAATAAATGAAGTAAAAATGATATATAAAATATTTTATCAAGTGATTTTTATTTTATTTAAATAAATTCCCATTTGTCAGCGCACGATAATGGCTTTATCAATAGAGCTTGTACCAATTCTCAACTTTTGATTCTATCAATTCCTAACTCCTAGACCGCTTTCCTAACACCGTCCTCTTATGAGATGCGGATCCTTTTCGCGGGCGTTATTCATAGGGGTTTCGCAAGGCCATAAATAATATGTTTTTACAAGTTATTTAAAGATTTACATTGCAAGAACGTAATAACTGAAAGTATATATTCCTTAAAAAACATTTACTTTCATTCTAATAGATTGGATTGGTACCCAATATTTTTGGTAGCACAATTGGTTGTTAACCTTCTAACTTAGGTTTGCTCAAAATATGAAGTGATGAAAAAGAAGGGATTTGAATTTTTTGAAGAAGAATCATGACAAATGTTGAGAAGGTGAGAATTCCATAGCACAGACGGGCGGATTATGAAAGATTTATTCCCAATTACACTGCAGTTCGGTGGAAAGTCTATAGATCGGAAGGCTCTGATTGTTCTGGGATATAAAATGGTTTGAATAGAAGTTCAGAGATCTTGAAAAAAAGGTCTGGTAGAGGATTAAATAACACGGAATCCCTTAATACAGTGTTTATAATTATAATTAAATAATTGGTTGTTAATTACAGACAATTTTGCTGTTTGAAAAAATGAAAACAATAATTTGTATACCTTTCAAAGAGCATTCAATTTATATCGTAAGGTTTATTGGCTTTACTATTGTTGGTCTATGTTCTGCCGTTTTAAGCACAATATGAATGACTGACATAAAAGGTTGCATTGAGAGTTTGATTCCTAGTAACCTGATGTCAAGAGAATTATATGCTCGCTTTGAATATGTCTTGAAATCCTTTATTTTGATAGACGTAACTGCATATATTTGCACTTAGGCAGTTGTTTCTTTAGTTGTGACTATTCGCTACAGTAGACTCAAACTGGTTGATATTTTTTCACAGGTTTTCATCACAAAAGAATACATAGAACAAAACAAAACTTCTATGATTAGATTAACTGCACTGTAGGATTTAATAAGTTTATATGACACTCGGTGTTGCCAGGTTCACTTAACACACTTTCGACAAAATTTAACACAGCAGATCTTAACAAATAACAAAGTCTTACAAATAATAATAATGGCAAACAGAGAAAAATAATAAAAGAACAATAAACTAATAATACAATAATAAAAAAAATAGCAAGCGGCGCAAGAAATTCAATGTTACTTAAATCAACCAACCGAAAATGTCAGTTAACTCCTTTGTGCTTTGCATTTTACTGATCTTTGTATCATTGAATATAGCAATGATAATATTATATTTAATGATAATAATGATAAAGTTAGTTCGAGTTTTACTCTATTTCACATTAAAAGTTTATAAGAATTTAAAAATAGTATTTAAATCCGTTTTTTAAGGAAATTAATAATATAATTATGACAATACAATAACTATTGAAAAGGAAAGGACCTTAATTGAATTAAAACTTACATCTCAAATGCTACTTCCTTGCTTTTGAGCAAGGGCAGGCATATTTGTTTTTCTTATTTTACTTAGCTCATTTGAAGATGGAATCTCAAATAAGCTCCTGTTGTTTCTTTCTTATTTTTTGTATCGTTATTCTTTTATTTTGGGGGCCAATAAAACACACCTACAAAGATATATCTATATAGATATAATAATCAGTTTAGCTATTTTCCTCCTTTTTTTTCTCTTCGGTATTCACTTGGACATTGAGATTAAGGCAAAAATAAATTTGTGTCCGAAGATAGTATTTTATTTGCAATCTTCATCCGTTGCCAAAAAACTCAATTCGACCATGACTTTGAGCCAAGATCGCAATTAAAAGTGCTCCCAGACAGCGCACTCGAAATTCCACCCGATAAGAAATACGCGGACCCGACGAATGCTGGCGAAGACCCCCGAAGACAGATCGTGGTGAGGGCAATGCATGGACCCGGCAGTCTTCAGTGGAGTGCCGGTATGGCGGGTTCCGAGCAGCTTCAGCTCGATTGGAGTATGATACACAGCAGTGGAGGATGGAACCATCAAGGTACGTCCTCATCTCATAATATACATATATATGTGTATGTATATAGGATACTGTTGTCTACATAGGCTTTAGTGAATATGGCTCGGAACTAGTTTATGGATGAATTTTTTTTCGTTAAGCTTCACCATAAATTTTTCAGAAAATAAGACCTCACAGAAGCAGTCAGCTTGAGAATTTAGATAGAAAACTATTTTGTGAGGAATATAGATTTTGGCTGATCTTTATACTTTAAAGAAGTCCCTTTACCAGAAGAGTTCTGTTTCTTATGGAGTATTTTTTGGGTAGAATTTGTAATGTAAACACATCTATATTAATGTATGTTATATTAAATTAAGGGAATGTTTTATAAATTTATTTTTATAATTTTTTTATTTATTTTCATTTTCTCCATTTTTTTTAAATAACTAGAAAACACAAAAGAATGGAAGAGCATCTATCAAGTTTTTCAAATTGATTTGAAGTTGACAGAATCTTTGAAAGTTTTTACCAAACTGGTTGAAGTTTCGCCTAGTAATCCATACTAAAAAAATCAAAAAAATCCTAGTTTAATATTTTTTTTTTTAAATAGAACTACCTAGCATTTAAAAAATTAAATTTGGTTTCTTATTTTTGATTTTTTATTGATAATAAATTACCCAGCAAGTATTGCCTCTGAAAATTCCAGAACTTTCAAAACCTTTAAAATTTCTAAAATAATTATCTGTAGTCTCAAAACTATTTTTAGTGATTTTTATTTTCCATTAATACCCTAACTATCAATCTTGTTTATACATTGATATTTAATTGTAAGAATTTTAAAACTTTATGTATGATATAATTAAAAGTTGAGTGGTTACCGAAGTTTTTATTTAATTCGCACACCACCTAAAGAATCTGTTATTCGCTCAACACTAACAAGAATCAGTAGTTACCCGAAAATTCAAAGTTTTGATTTCATTATTGCTTCACAACTCTTTGAAGACGTTCTTAAATATTGCTTAAAAATATCAAATACTAGATCGTATTTTTTATAACATATTTTATCTACGATTCGGATGGACTGATACAAATAACAATTGGTTTTAAAATAAATAATTTTTGTTTTACTTGTTTTCATTAACAAGAAGCTAAACGTATACAATGTTTACTACCCGACATCCACACGAGTTATTTTAGTCCTCGAGTGACTCTCTGCACATTAAAGATGTGATTAGTAAAATATCTTTCGCTGTTTGTTATTGTAATCTGTCTATAAAAGAAATCTATTTAAACTTGTTACAGAATAAGGGTTAATAAAATTAGTCAAGTTGTCTTCTTGTATTCATTAAAAAAAAAAATTAATAAAATTACTTCATTTAAGCTGTAACTGTTACATAAATGATATGTCTAATTGAATCTTTGATTTCACATTTGTATTATTTCACTTACTTTGAATTAAAAGTATATACAATAAATATCAAAGTATAATAAAGAATTTTTTCTACATATTAGTTTTATATTTTATTAAATTATTAAACTCTAACAGCACTAACAATTTCAAATTAATTTTTTTCATTATGAAATTTCACATAATTTATAAATTTAGATTAATATTTCTAAATAAACAATTAAATTGGAAAAATTAATATAATAGTTGATAAATTAATAACAATAGTTGTATATATGGATATGATAGTTCAGATTTAATTCCGCTTGAAGGGATTACTGAGTTGCTCGTGCTAGTGGACTTCAGTCCTGTAATTGTTTGACAGGTGTTGCACTCGATCTTCTGGCTGTTATTCAACTATTTTATATCAGTCTATCACTACCTAAACTAGCCCTAAATAGATGGATTATATAGGTAAATTTTAAAATACTTTATCGTAACTAATATAATAGTAACAATAATAATAATAATAATATTAACGAGTTGTAACCTATGAACTATTAATCCTTTAATAACGAAACTGTTGATTAGCCTGTGATGAATGAATTTTTTTATATTGCATATAAAATTATACATCAATTTAGAAAAAGCTAAGATCTTCTTTTAAACTATTCTCAAAATTTAATGTAATAAATTAAATGAAAATATATTTAAATTAAAAGAATACTTATTTATTTTTCTATATACCATTTTTCGCTTCTTTTAATCTATTTGTTATTGTACATTTTGCGTGAATGGATCCATAAAACCATCCATATTACATATTGCGCTCTTTCTGGTAGGTTGTAGTAAATTCGCAATAAAAGGTAAATATAATTTTTTTTAAAAAAAACTTCAAGTCTAGATTATTCCTGAATTGATACAGGATATTATATATAAAAAAAAGAAAAAAGAAGTCGGAATATAATTCAATTAGTTCAGAAGTTCTTTAAAACCGCAGGGTATTAAACTAGGGGAAGTACGTGATTCTTGAAACATGTCTGTAATGCTTATTTACAACGATTAATGAAATAAACTCTTTTACACAGAAAACAGAATTATTTACGAAAGATTAGTAGGCTATATTCATGTATATAATAATTAATATTTATATTTATAAATATATAATTATATTTATATAAAATATAATTAGTAGCCTGTATTTTCAGTATGAATAATACTTAATATTTAATAAATTTTTTAATTATGCAATTTCATTGCAATCTCTTGAGAAGTAACAGATATCAATCACCACCAACAACATAATCGATAGATTATCGATCATTAATGATGAATCGTGAACGAACGAAATAAGAATAAAAAGATTGTTCATATTCATATTAGTTTTATATAGTGTCGAAGATATATCAATAATACGATATATCGTCGACACTATATAAAACTAACGAATATGAAAAATCGTTTATTTTTATTTTGTTCGTTCACCGATGTATTCTACAAGGTCTTGTGGTAAAACTTCGAATCTGATCAGCAATTAGAAGCCTGAAATCTATAATGTAATTTTTACGAATTTAAAAATTTAAGAGAGAATATAAAATTGATTCTTATGAGAAAATAGAAAATTGAGATTACATAGATAACAAATCTTTATTCTGTTGAAATAATACTTTCACCTAAATGAATTATTTTTTCTATTGTATCAAAATTGCTATTAGAAATAAAGAATATAATATACAATTATTTTACTAAATATTAGGGAGATGAAAATAATTATAGCCAAACTCGACCTTTCTATGGATTTAGGTAATTCCTATATCTTCTATATTACTTCCGAGTTTGTTGTATTTTTGGAGACTTAGGTTCTCTTAAGCCACATGCAGATTATATTTTAACTCATATATCTTTATTATATGTTATTCTTTTTTATTTTTCCTATGCTAATTATAGTAATATTTTTTTATTTGATCTATAAGTAGGCCACTTGCGTAAAAACGTAGATTATTGTCTATAAATAGAACAGAAATAGCGATTTTATTTTGTTCTGATTTATGTTCTACTTTCATTTCAATTCGACAAAGGAACGTCTTATCGGCCTCGCATTTGCGAAGATATGGAACGTAGCTGTTGGGAAGTTTCGTTGAATTATTATTTGCTGTTTTTGAATTATGTATGTTTTTGAATGTTATTATTGTTATCTTGTTCATCGAACCTGAAGTATAAATCATAGTACATAAACTTTTGATGATAATACGTTAAATATAGTCGCAATAAATAATAAAATAAAATAGTATACAATGATGATTTGATTCGACGACGACCTCTTATCTTATCTTTGATTGCTACTCGTATAACTTCAGAAATTCAATACGTTCCATTACCTTAGGAATCCCTACTGGTTTTAAATTTTATCTTCAGATTGCTTTTAGAATCGAATTTCCAAAATTTTTCCTGATATTTTTCTTAATGCATAAGATTAGATATTTCTCTATAGCGTAAATCTATGTTATATTTATGTGTTGAAAAGATAAATTCAAAATACCTAAACCCATAGAAAGGTCGAGTCTGGCTATTATTATTTTCATCTTCCTAATATTTTGTAAAATAATTGTATTTTATATTCTTTATTTCTAATGACAATTTAAATAAAAAAATAAATAAAATAAAATAATTTAGGTGAAAGTATTATTGCAATAGAATAAAGATTTGTTATCTATGTAATCTCAATTTTCTATTTCTTATTTTCTTTATTTTATATTCTCTCTTAAATTTTCTCTATTTTATAAATATAATGTTTTTTTTATTTGTTAATATTTATCGAATGGCAATGAAAACCACATTTTCCTGTGTTTGTCACTTTTACTATTCCATAAAAGTTGCTTTAGTTAATTTTTGTATTACATTGGTACACTACCAGGTATGCAAGTTTAAAATGTCGTTTTAATTCCAATAGAATGCGCTCTTAGCCTATTGAATGATTTGCTTATCTCTAAACGCTATTTTGTTTGTTAGTCATTTGTTTACAAAAGTCAGTTGTTTTTAAGTCGTTTACGTGGACGTATCATACCTTTCTTTGGTGTTAAAAATGTCTAATTTTAAGCCAAATAAAGAGCATTTGCGGCATGTCATGATTTTCTTATTTAATCAAAAGAAAAAGGCATCTGAATGTCATCGAATTCTTGTTGAGACTTATGGCGATGTTGCTCCAACCGTCAGGTCATGTGAACGTTGGTTTCAAAGTTTCAAACCTTGTGATTTTGATGTTACTGATCAAAAACGAGAAAATCGACCAAAAAAGTTTGAGGACTTCGAATTGCAATCTTTATTAGACGAAGACAATACCCAAACCCAACAAATGATGGTAGAACAGTTGAATGTCACTAGGCAAGCCATTTCCGATCGCCTGAGAGCTATGGGAAAGATTCAAAAGGTTGGAAAATGGGTTCCACATGAATTGGACGAACGACAGATGGAAAAACGAAAAACTGTGTGCGAAATGCTGCTTTTACGCCACGAAAGAAAGGGTTTTTTGCATCGAGTTGTAACTGGCGATGAAAAATGGATTTATTTTCAGAATCCCAAACGAAAAAAATCATGGGTAACGCCAGGACAACCATCCACATCGAGTGCAAGACCGGATCGTTTTGGTAAGAAGACAATGCTGTGTGTGTGGTGGGATCAGAAGGGAGTAGTCTACTACGAGCTTCTCAAACCCGGCGAAACAGTCAATACCGAGCGCTACCGACAACAAATGATCAATTTGAGTCACGCATTGATCGAAAAACGCCCAGAATGGGCTCACAGGCACGCCAAAGTCATTCTTCAGCATGATAACGCTCCTGCACATTCAGCCAGATTGACTAAGGAAACGATTTCTTCGCTTGGTTGGGAACTCCTACCCCACCCGCCGTATTCACCTGACCTGACGCCTTCTGATTATCACCTCTTCTCATCGATGGGACACTCATTGGCGGAGCAACACTTCAACAATTTCGAAAACGTACGAAAATGGCTCGATGAATGAATTTCAAATAAAGATGAAGCATTCTTTTGGAATGGTATCCATATATTGCCCGAGAGATGGACAAAATGTGTAGAAAGCGAGGGTCAGTACTTTGAATAAAATATATTATACTTTTTTTTTTATTACTGTGTATATATTTTAAGAAATAAATGACATTTTAAACTTGCATACCTGGTACATGCGGAACACTACTATAGGAACTAACAATCGTAGCTGATTTTACGATTAATTCCCTAATGCTTGTAAAATATTATTGTTTATTTAGTTAGTCTGTTATTTCTTTGATTAATATTATGTTTCAATTATGAAACAAAATATTAAAAATAGGAAAAGTTAGTATATATTTTAGTTAGTCTTTTAAAATGGCCGAGAGCCGGTTTATATGTTTACGTAGGAAGAAATCTGACCTGACTGCCCACTGATGGTGTTTATTTTGCCAAAAAGATTTCATGACAAAGAATATTAAAAACAAGGTGAACGGGAATTCTGAAAGAGAACCTTCAACTTAAATTTTACAGTTACTGCAGATACGAACTTTTCAAAATACTGCAAATTTATTCAGGTTTGTTATTATATATATATATCGTCGGCTTAACTTAATACTAACGAATGTGAAAAAAGGCATTTTTTTTTCATTCGTTTAACGTTGTGTTCTACAAGGCCTGCCTTGTGGTTAAATGTTAGAAATTCGTAAAAATGACATTAGAGATTTCGGTCTTTTAATTGGCGATTCGAAATTTTACTAAAGGCCTTGTAGAATACATCGCAATACGAAAAATCGTTAATTTTTATTTCGTTCGTTCACGATTCATCATTAATGATCGATAATCTATCGATTATATTGTTGGTCGTGATTGATATCTGTTACTTTTCAAGAGATTGTAATGAAAGTGTGTCATTAAAAAATTCATTAAATATTAAGTATTATTCATACAGAAAATATAGGCTACTAATTAGAGGTTTTGAAAAATTCAGGCGTTGTTATTGAATTTAATTAAAATTTTATTAAATACTTTAATCTGTCAGTATAATTAATTTTAATTATTGTGGAACAATTTTCATCGATAATTCTATCGAGGGGTAGTTCCTTTAAATATAAACTTATAGTTTGATTTGAAATTTAGAATTGAATATACATACTCAACTACATAGTCGTAGTCAAGTTATCTATAACCAGTTAATATAATTGTAAAATCCTACTAACGTCTTACGTACTTTAAATTCTATCGTAATTAAATTCTTAATTAATATGTAATTAAATTCTTCATAATGTCACATTTAGATCATTAATAGCTAAGGAATAAATATTACCATAATAAATTAAAATATCTTAAATTCACAGTGAAAAAGGGTTGTTCTAAATAGCATTCTTGGTAGTTTTTTTATTTACACCTTTGTCCTTTTGGATTGTGCCTCTCAAAAAATGAGTCAAGAGCAGTTGATACATCGAGTTATCTTTGAATGATTTATTATTATTTTTAAATGTCTGCTGTTTTTTGTCTATAAATCTATAGTTTTTTTGTAACTTTTTTTTCGCCCTCAAAAATGTAACATTTTGACACGATCTTGCTCTGCTGTTGTGTTGTGTTAAGTTCTCGGTGGTAGTCTTATATACATGTAAGAGAGGCAGCAAGAACATAGTGCCTTGCAGTCTCATGTTATTTATAAACCAGCTCCGCAATCCTACGGTATTATACGGGTAGGCGGTGTTTTATAAGTAAGGCCGACCAACCAATCATATTTTCTAAGGAAGTTCATCTGGGAAAATGGTTGTGATCTATCTTTTTCTATATGATTATGCAACTAAAACACATGTTTTTGATAACTTTAGTAGATACCGGGGAACTAAATAAAGTAAATCCGAATAACAGTTGAAGAGCTCGTTTGTTGATCAGACGTGTACTAGTGTAGTATTCACCATTACATCAATCACTGTCATTATTTGGTTGAATATTTGAAATATTGGCGGTGCTAAATTACAGCTCTTCATTCAGCAAAGACGCCGCGATGTCTGTCAGGTCAGCTTTCTAGACTTGTTCTTTACGCAATGTGTTCGGGGCAGTGACTCTTTGATGGCCATCGCCGATCGAGGAGGCTGTGTTTTTTTTCGAATGTTGTATCTTCTTGATGAATCGTAGCGAATATTTTAAATATTCAATCATGCGTTGAGCAATGTAAAAGATCTTTAGAGGAAAGTGCGCACTCACTGACATTTACCTACTCATCCGACAAAGAGGTTCGCCATTAATGCAATCACTGCCTCATTGATTTGATATTACAATATGCAAATATAGGCTTTCTAATCTACTCTTCTTTCTAAGCAGTATTTTCACCGCGTTATTGATTTAATTTGTCTTTATGACCTTTTGTATCTAGTTTTTTTTTTTATTTTGCTTAAAAAAAAAGAAGAAGAATATACCTATACTGGCATAATGACCCTTAAGGCGTAAACTAAGA
The DNA here is from genome assembly GCA_003667255.2 of Euschistus heros. Taxonomy (NCBI): domain Eukaryota; kingdom Metazoa; phylum Arthropoda; class Insecta; order Hemiptera; family Pentatomidae; genus Euschistus; species Euschistus heros. Next base: position 1,395,151 of record RCWM02000242.1, read on the forward strand.
TCTTGAATTGCCTCTTGTGTTTTAAGATTGGTGATTTGCGGTCGTAGTAGCTTCTATCGGTTGTTGGCCTTCCTTCTTAAAGATGAAGGAGGGGTCATTCTGTTGTTGTATTATCTTCGTATCTTTTTATCATTTCTAACATTATTTATTATATCCCATGGTTTATTTGTTAATGGTTAGGCAAAGGAGGAAGTGGAGTTGTGTATGTGTTCCATTCCTAACCTGTTAAAGACGTTATTCTGCTGAAGAAATCTTTTCATGTTAAAAAAAAAAAAAAAAAAAAAAATGCTTTTTTAAGCTACATTCACTAGGTTGCTACTTACGAACCTAAAAATTATTATTTATTTATTTTTTTCTGAAATTATTAATTATATGCAAGAAAATTTTTTTCTTGTATTGGGCAAAACAAAGTTACCGTTTATATTAGTTATGCTTCTAAATGTTTACTTTTTTTCTGTGGTAAGACCCGTTCAAGGAATCACCTAGCTGCGGAAGAACAAAAGACCTGGAGAAAACGCTGACTGCAGCTCGCTGACCCTTACAAAGCTTTTCCAATACTGCTTTGGGAAATCTCTTCTACCCGTATTCTCAGGACATTCCTCTTATGTTCTTTAAAAGCACCGTAAAATGTATTATATAGTTTCCTGGATAAGTGTTATATAATATGGAAGGTTTACGTGAAGAAATTTGCTGATATGTGTTCTATTTTTTTTTTCTGTACATAGTTGCCCAATTTATTTATAATTTTGGGTATCATTTTTAATTATATATTACTATGTTTTGACGTGTAATGATGGTTCTTGCACCTAATTCCTAATTAGTTTAGCTCTAGGATACTACATTAAATAGATGGATAATCTATAAAATTTATCGCTGAGTATTTTTCTTTCCACATGCCATTTTATTTTATTTTTTTACTTTTCTTACCGGGGTACATTTGAATTCGCAAATTTTGACTACACAATTTTTGTACATGCTTCTATAAGAAATATGCCTGTTTACCGTTCAGCAATTGATTATTTTTCAATACGAAACATTGTGAAATTATATTGTACTGCGCGCTCTGCATGCCATTTTCTTTTTCTTTTTTTTTCTTAAAAAATATTTTTTTACATTAATTAATATGATTTAAACGGTAAATTTCCGACTCCATTTTTATCTTTTATACTGTTTGTTTTTATTTAGAGGAGTAAAACCCCGAAGGTTATTGGCTTTATTATTTTATGTTTAAGATAGATCTATAATTTAATTAATGAATTGTGCCCTTTGAGAAAATTAAATTTTAGTTTTAAGTAAGAATTTCGTTGAAATATGGTGTATGAAAATCAATTTTTTACAGTTTTGAGATCTTGGGGGAAAGGAGGGCTGTTTGATTTTTATATTCGAATGAGTGAGAGTTGTGCTGCCTATTTTAAGTCGGTATTGAGACTCTTACTTGTTCTCTACGGATGAAACTAACCGATATGGCCCATGGCTTAGTCAAAATTTTAATAGGTTTCAATTTGCTTGGTATCCTCTCGTTCCATATGGACTGCCATCTGTCTGTAACTTATTTTCTTTTAAGGAAAAACTAATATCACGGTTTGTTAAGATGGCCGTGGTTTGGCCTGGGAGTATAAGAGCTTATTCTGCGAGTTCATTGCCAATCATTCCTATAAGGCTTGGTTTTTATATAGCGTCGACTGTTTTATCTCAATTTTCAAGCATATTTAGACAGCTTCGGATTTTCTGAATAATAGTACGCATAGAGTGCTTAGGCTCTTTGAAGAGGTTAATGAGTCGGTTATTTTTGCTTTTGATTCAATTCTTAAAATCTAGGAATTACAAAATCACAGGTGTTTAGGGCACAGCTTTGAAGTTTCTTTTCCCCTTGTAAATTGATTTTTTTTTGTTTAATTATTTTTCCAACGCCCATTATTCAACTAAGTATCTATACTATTTTATGAAATGCTTATGTAATGCCCGAATATGGGTTACCCAGAGTATTTATTTCATTTTTTACAAAAATCAACTTCTCTAATTTTTCCCAAATTAACCTTGAAATTCTTGAAATTGAAGCTTAAATAACATATCTATAAATAAATCCCGTAGTAAATTTCCTGTTCGAAATAATAAGATCGACAGCGGGTTCTCTGCATTAGGGAATGTAAAAAATAATCTTTTATTCGTAAATAATATATTAATACTACCTCCCAAGAGTTACGTTTGGCAATTAATGATGAAAATAATGTGATTGACTTTAGAATATTTGGCTGTCATGAAGAAGAATGTCAAAATTGTGCACCTGTCAATTAGGCTTTTTTTTATATTTTTCCTAAATTATACCATAATAGATACTTTAAGGTCTTATTAAGAAGCACAACTTAACAATTTTTTCAAAATGCAGATACCAAAATTCCCTACTTAGAAAGTTAATAGTTCACTCTTAACGTATATTAGTTTTTAAGGCAATTTTACTTGTATATTATGAAGAAGATACTCTGGTATGCACTCATGAATATAAAAGAAACACATTCGAGTTTAATAACTTTTGATCGATTGCCAGCGTTTCGGCTTCTGTACAAGCCTTCTTCAGGGCTCTAAATAAAACAGATCATTCTTTATCAAAAATACGCCAATTATAATATTCGATGATTATTTCCTCTATATTAGCTGTTGTTATTATACTTTACATCTTCAAATAATTAACATATGATCCGGTGGAACTTGTTAACTGCGAAATTGGGTGAAATTATTTCTAAAATTAATACATCAAATGTGCTCCCAAAGGTTTTATACATCGGTAGAAACATCGGTTATATTGTAGTAAGGCCAATCCATAAGTTTAGACGAACACTACTTATGCCTTTTAGGTTAAAACTATTTCGTTTCAGTTTCACGCTTCTATAAAATATAATTTTTTTACAGTTTCTATATGTTTCACCGAATGAACGATATGATCTTCATTTATTTTTTTGCTGTTAATTTAATGTAGAACTGCGATGAGAAGTTGGAAGGACAATGCGGTCCCTGAACCTCGAGGGCAGGCAGTGGCAGTCGTGCAGGCCTCTACATCCTGCCCTAGCTAACTGTTCTCTACATCGCTATGCCGACCAAAGCACCAGTCTCTCTCATGTCCGGATATCTCACCCCTGTCCGTTTTGTTCGCTTTAGTTTTTTTTTTAATCCATTTAAATTCAAATAAGTTAGTTTTAATATGAAACAATAAATCGCCAATTAAATGTTTTTTTATTCGGGGTTTTAGATTTTGCTACTTAAGCTTATTTGTGGCAGTGCATTTAGTCTGTACAGTGGTATAGTAAACAGCAGAAAATAAAGTACACTAAAACATGATTTTATACGTTCTGTGGGTATTTTACGGCATTTAATTTAAATTTAATATAAAGGATCTAATAGTACATTTAACTGGCTTTTATATAAAAAAAAATAAATTTGGGATCGGACAAATTATTTTAGAGTTATAGCGAAAAATGTGCCAAAAAACTTGGATTTCACTATACCACGCGGTTTTTAGCATGGTGGCACGGGTATTACACGGGATATAATTCAAATTTGAGATATGGGATGCGATAGTAAATTTTACTAGCTTTGAGATGGAAAAAAAAATTGGGATCGGACAAATATTTAGGGAGTTATAGCGAGAAATGTACCGAAAAAAACGAGATCTCAACAGTACCGGTTCCTCACAGTGCAAGAATGCGTGTTTCTCAGGATTTGATTACAATTTCATATATGGGGTCTAATAGTAAATTAAATCATCTTTCAAAATAAAAAAAAAAGATATCTAGGTCGTACGAATATTTTCGGAGTTATTGCCAAAAGAGTACCGCCAAACGTGTTTTTTAAACCGAGATTTTCGACTTATCCCAAGCATTTCATTTCCCCGTCCGTATTTCCCTAAGCATTCATCTCAGCAAAAAGGTGTTTAAATTTTTTTTTGTAGAAAATGTTATGTAGATTAATTTAATATATAGACATTTTTTCGCTTGAGGCAGTCGTTTTCGAATTATTAACGAAAACCTGAAAAAATGACCTATAGAGAGACCACCTCCCCTCCCCTCACTACTTTTAGTATGTTGTTAAGAACACCTTTCTATACAACTGTGCCAAAATAGACTTCTACATAAATTATTTCTCCAATTAGGTCTTTTTTGGTCTTCGTTGACTAATTACACTAAGTGCCTAACAGGCAAAAAGAAGTTAACACTCCAAAAATATTTCAAGAAGATTTGGCCTTACTTTTCTCAGCCCTCAGATTTCACAGTTATTTTAGTGCTTTGTGCCACTAAAGTGAGCTCTGAACTGTGCCAAGAAAGTATATAACAAAATTTATATTTGGTTTTATTGGTCAGTGATTACCGAAATAAGTAAGGCAAGTACCTATTCGACTTTTACAAACATATTTGTGAATACAAGAGAAATAGAGGCAAGTATGAACATTTACTTTCAAAGTACTCTTCTTATTTGAAACGGTGTTTCCCTTCTTGGGGTTTGCGTCACGTCAAACATTCTTTCCTATGTTCACTGTCCTTAGATGAAATGTTCAGACTTCTTCCTGCCATTTTCCCTCCGCTATTTCATCTAGCCATCTCCATTTCATGTCGTCCTCTCCTATTTCTCGGAGGGTTCCATCTTCTCACCATTTCAGGCAATCTTCTTGGAGGCATCCGACGTACATTTCCTTACCATATTAACTTCTTTTTTCATAACATGTTCCATCACGCTCTCCGTAATTTCCATATATTTCCTTATGTCTTATTTTTTACGCGATCTGCTCTGATTTTCTTTTAATTTATCTCCAATACTCTTGGTGAGGGACCATGTTTCTGCGTCATATGCAAGGATGCTTTCAATCAATGATTGAAAAATCTGTTTCTTATTCTTTTTGGATAAGGTCTTGCTCCACAAATCCGGAAGCAAGCTGCGTATTGCCTTCCTAGCCACACATCCTTTGTACTTCCCTTTTACATTCTCCTACCCCATCCACAATCGATCCCAAATATTTAAATTCACCCACTTGATTACATTTTTCTCCTTCTATCCAGAGATCCTCTTCCTCATTCCTCTCACTAAAGTACTCAATAATATAATTCGTGTGACATAATTCTACAATAAATATTTTGAAGTATATTTACTGATATGTTCTGTTGTTTTGGTTACCAATTTGTGACTAAATAACAATATCAGGTGGGTAACTATGAATTAGATTATTTAAAAAATTGACAGGGACCGGACTTATTATTATTATTATTTTGAAAAGACCGGAACAATTCTTTAGTACAAAAAGGGGTGGAGATATAGATAAGTTGGAAACCACTGATAAAGGCAATCGTAAAAGTAAGGTTCATTGTGTAAAGATAAGTTGGCTAAACTAAAACCATTCTTGACCAAGTATACGTTCTGTTTATTATGTAGTTGAGGTAATATTCACTGACACTTCTCCGAAGTATTTTCAAAAACCAAGACAACAGCATTGTGAATAAGCTTATTTTCCTGTGTCTGAAATTATTCTTGCTATTGAAAATTTTATGTCCTGGAAAATTGTAATAATTAATTGTTGATAATTGGTTTGTTATATAAACACCATGGTGGTAGCTTCACTTACGTCAATCCCTTTAAATGTAATTTAAGAATTCTTGCTTTAAGCTAAGCCGGATGAGATCTTTTTAAAATAACATTGGCTCTGTAAATCTATTGGCTTACGTGAAAATTGTTTGATTGTTTATTTTGATTTTCTTTAATTTATTATTATCCTTAATGTTGTTTTTATTACTCGTCTATTTCTATTATAATTTAACCGATATTATATTGTTGATCATAAATTAAATGAAAAGAAGAATCGTTTAGTTCTGATATAAGGACAATGATTAGTTTTGTTTTTAGTTTGTTTCATTGCATGTAATATTAATAGCTTTCCTTTTTATTTAACGACTTCGTTTCATAATTATAAGTTTTGTTGTTAGTTTTCTTTGCAAATTAACTTAAAGATTTATACAAGGTTTGTGAAGCGTTCGTATCAAACTTTGAACTACTTTGCCAGAACTACTTATGTTCCTGTGACCGACTCTCTTAATTCTGAACCAATACTTTCTTGCAACGGTCTAGATACTTCGTGTATTAATTTTCATCAGGTGTGATGGTGCGTTTCACAATGGATCAATTTAGTTTTAATATTTGTGGGAAATTAATCAAAATTTATCTAAAAGCGTGCGATTGTATTGTCATTTATTTTCTTATTTATTATGATGCCTTCATTTTCTTATTCAATAATTCTGTAAATATTTATTTATTTAATAATGTGTGCAGTGCAATTAATTTCTAAAATATATTAAACTTATCTGTTGCCTAATGGACTATTTTTATACAAATATTTTTTTCCTTTATTTATTTGTTTTTATGATGATATGGTATTACGTACTATCTTATGAACACCCTTACATCCGTTACTGTCCTTAATTTTATATTTTAACCTGATAATATAATAAATAAAACCCTAAGATTCGATGCCGACGCTATCAACTTCCGACCATAGACCTTCCTCCAATATTCAAAACCGAAATCCTTAAGATCAGCTCTGACGCAATCATCCTATCTATGCTCGGTGTATCCCTCGAACGTTTACCTTAGCTGATTACTTTTTTTGAATTCGGTCGTTATTAATCAAACAACTTTAAATGCAGATTTTAACCGCTGCGTTGCTATTACTTGAATTATGCTATTCCCGGATAAAGCGCTTAAAATTTCTCGTTATGGAGCCTTTTAAATTCTCCATTATATTCGTCCCTTCTTGGGCTAAATATTCTATGCAGTATTTTATTTTCGAAAACTTAAAGGCGTTATTCTTCTATTTTAACCAGAAATCTTTAATCCTAATCTAACCACCTATGAATAAATAGGAAATCAGTTAACCTTGCTGGTACGAGATGTCTCGACTTAATCAGTTTTCGATATGCTTTCAGAGGGATATCTGAAAATGGAGCTCCAGGACAAATTCTAAAGAACGGTTTTTTGGATTTTAATTTTTTTTTTGATAAATAGAAGCTTTTCTTCAGTTAACCTCATTTGAATTTAAGAAGACAAGACCAATAATAAATTATATATTTTTAATTACGTTCTACCTTGTTTTTGTATATAGTAATACAATTTGTGTTACACATTATGATACATAGAAATTGTTACTGTTTCTAAAAGTGCTTTTAGCTCTCAATAATCTTTATACAAAAATTATCTTGTTATAAATTTATCTATAATAATATGGACATTTATGTGTATTGTCTTGAATATGAACAGTTTATGATGATTTGTTTGGTAAACGTACAATCCTCTTAACACTCCACTTGCACACTTTAACTTGAATATACGATGATTTGGCTGCTGCCTATGCTCAGTAGTGTTACTCCTATTATTTCTAGCCTAGTCGAATAAGACAGACTGCCTACAAAGGCAGAAGAGCGATACAGGAACACATGCCCATCTTGATAGGGAGGGTTTATGGACTAATTGTAGGCTATGAAATCAAAAATCGCTGATAACAAGTTTTCGCTAGCTACCCTGCCTCAGTTCACCTTACTGCGTATCTATTAATAAGCGGCCTAATTGTCTATGAGGAAGTTTAACTTAGTTGAGATTCTATATTGTATATATGTCATCCCAGTGAATAAGTGTGAAAAATGTGTTATGTGACTAAAACGAACAGTGGAGGGTTTTTTTAAATGGTGAATAAGTGTTTAAGTAAGATGTTCATTTTCAAACATAGTTATTTAGTATTTTTGGAGTTCAAGGTTCGGCCATTTTCTCGAATTTTCCTGTACTACGGAGGCAACTGGGACCCCTGATAGTCCAAGAGCCGAGGCCAAATTTCATGACTTATTTGAAGAAAACTTTTAGACATACAGCCATTTAATGTCCACCCTCAGCAATCAATTTGCACTTGTCTGCCAACTCAAAGCGGGATCGTTTCAAAATGGCGACCTCCGAAAGGGGGTAGCAAATATCAAAATATAGTATTATTTGAAGATGATTTATTTAAAGCAAACAAGAAACTGCAAACCCCCTAGGTGACAAAAAACGTTGTCTGCCAAAATTTGGAGGGGGGGGTCGCACCGGCAGACGAAATTCAAAATCCGCGTTTTTTCAGTCCAAAAGTGGACCATTTGAAGACGATTTATTTCAAGCATACAAGAAACTGCATGCTCACTAGATGACAAAAAACGTTGTCTGCCAAAATTTGGAGGGGGCGTCGCACCGGCAGACAAAATTCAAAATCCGCGATTTTCAGTCCAAAAGTTGACAATTTGAAGACGATTTATTTGAAGCACACAAGAAACTGCATACTTCCTAGATGTCAAAAAATGTTGTCTGCCATAATTTGGAGGGGGCTAAGCACCGGCAGACAAAATTCAAAATCCGCGTTTTTTCAATCCAAAAGTTGACAATTTGAAGACGATTTATTTGAAGCACACAAGAAACTGCATACTCCCTTGATGACAAAAAACGTTGTCTGCCAAAATTAGGAGGGGGCTAAGCAGCGGCAGACAAGATTCTAAATCCTTGTGAAGGCGTCGCACCGGCTGACATTGTTCAAAACTCACATCCTTTTCGTCCAACAGTGAACTTTTTGAACATGATTTCCTTTTTTATTTGATTTATAAGTAGTTTTTCTCTAGAATGATTTGAGGAAGTTATATTATATTGCTTCCTACGTATGGTACAATACAATTATTTTAATATAAAATAATCTTGTTTTAAAAAAATTTTAATGTAAAAAAATACCAATTAATATATATGAACAGTAATAATATAAATACCGGCCACATAATTAAAAAATAATAATATTTCAACTTATAAAGTTATGAAATATGTACTATCCTGGAACAAAATTCGTATAAAAATTGTATAGTAGTCCAGTTAATTGATTTGTAAAATAATAGACCAAGAGCCCGATAGGAAAACATACCGAGTTATTTCACCCCTTTTTTGTAATGCATGGGTGTAACCTTTCCACTGTTATGAATGAAAATTTATGAATTTTCCAATAAAGGTGAGTGCCGCAAAAATGACAGTGGGGGAGAGGAGTTGTTAATAGTATTTCTTAGAAGTTCGGAAATCGTTACTTTTAGTATATTTTGTGTTCTATTATACGTTATTCAAGCAAATCAACTTTGCAACAAATTTTGTAATAGTCATTTTGTTCTCAGATCAATAGTTTTAGAGCGGTTTGGCCACCAAAGATTGACTAACTTCATATAAGTCGCACTTCTTCGTGAAAAGAAGCAGTTGGTACTTTTCCGTTGTCGGTTATAACTCTAATCCAAAATTTATTTTTTTCAACTGATGAAAATTTCCTTTCAGACATTATACATAAAATTTATTTGTATAATATAATATAATTTATCTATATAATGTATATAAAGTTATTTAAAATACCCATGCCAGCACGCTAAAAATCCGTACTATTGTAAAGTTAAAGTTTTTGGCACATATTTCGTTATTACCCCAAAAATTTTCTTCCGATCCAAAATTTAAAATAGACGACTAAATTTTCAATCAGGCCCATATATTAAATTGATAATAAAGTCTTGAAAAATACCAATTCCAGCACATCAAAACCTTGTATTGGTGTGAAATCCAAGTTTTTTGGCACATTTTTTCGTCATTGCCCCAAAAATTTTCTTCCGATCCAAGATTTATTTTTCTCAACTAATAGCTGACTAAATTTCCAATCAGACCCATATATTAAATTGATATAAAGTCACGTAATATACCAATGCCAGCGCACCAAAACCTCGTACTGTTATGAAATCCAAGTTTTTTGGCACATTTTTTCGTTATTACCCCAAAACTATACTTCCGATCCAAAATTTATTTTTCTCAACTGATAGCTGACTAAATTTCCAATCAGACTCATATATTAAATTGATATAAAGTCACGTAAAATACCAATGCCAGCGCACCAAAACCTCGTACTGTTGTGAAATCCAAGTTTTTTGGTGCACTTTTCATTATAACCCCAAAACTACTCGTCCAATCCAAAATTTATTTTTTTCAACTGATAGCTGACTAAATTTGCAATCAGACCCATATATTAAATTGATATAAAGTCACGTAAAATACCAATGCTAGCACATCAAAACCTTGTAACTGGTGTGAAATCCAAGTTTTTTGGTACATTTTTCATTATAACCCCAAAACTACTTGTCCAATCAAAAAATTTTTTTTCTCAACTGATAGCTGACTAAATTTGCAATCAGATCCCATACATAAAACTTTTATCAAGCTCTGTAAAATACCCGTGCCAGCACGCTAAAAACAAGTTCTGTTGTTAAATACAAATTATGTAGATTATTTTTCAATATTAGTCCAAAACAATTTGTCTAAACCAAAATTTACTTTTTTCAACTGAAAGTTGACTAAATTTGATATCACATTTTATACATGAATATTTAATTGAAATCCATGCCAGCAGGCTAAATGTGTATGTTTTGGTAAAAACATAACAATTTTATATGTTACAGTGGGCTGGCGTGGGTATTTTGCGGGATTCATTCATCATTATATAATTTGATTTGATTGTAAATTTAGTAAGCTTTCATTGAAAAAAATAAATTTTGGATAAAACAAATAGTTTTCGGGTAATAACGAATAATGTGTCAAAAAACTTGGATTTCACAACAGTACAAGGTTTTGGTGTGCTGGCACTGGTATTTTACGTGACTTTATATCAATTTAATATATGGGTCTGATTGGAAATTTAGTCAGCTATTAGTTGATAAAAATAAATTTTGGATTGGACGAGTAGTTTTGGGGTTATAATGAAAAGTGTACCAATAAACTTGGATTTAACAACAATACGAGATTTTGGTGTGCTGGTATTGGTATTTTACGTGACTTTATATCAATTTATATATGAGTCTGATTGGAAATTTAGTCAAATATCAGTTGAGAAAAATAAATTTTGGATCGGAAGAATAGTTTTGGGCTAATAACGAAAAATGTGTCAAAAAACTTGGATTTCATAACAGTACGAGGTTTTGGTGCGCTGGCATTGGTATTTTACGTGACTTTATATCAATTTAATATATGAGTCTGATTGGAAATTTAGTCAGCTATCAGTTGAGAAAAATAAATTTTGGATCGGAAGTATAGTTTTGGGGTAATAACGAAAAATGTGCCAAAAAACTTGGATTTCATAACAGTACGAGGTTTTGGTGCGCTGGCATTGGTATATTACGTGACTTTATATCAATTTAATATATGGGTCTGATTGGAAATTTAGTCAGCTATTAGTTGAGAAAAATAAATCTTGGATCGGAAGAAAATTTTTGGGGCAATAACGAAAAATGTGCCAAAAAACTTGGATTTCACACCAATACAAGGTTTTGATGTGCTGGAATTGGTATTTTTCAAGACTTTATTATCAATTTAATATATGGGCCTGATTGAAAATTTAGTCGTCTATCAGCTGAGAAAAATAAATTTTGGATCGAACGAATAGTTTTAAGGTTTTAACGAAAAATGTACCAAAAAATGCTGGCGTGGGTATTTTACATGACTTTCTATAAATTTCATATATGTAGTATGGTAGGAAATTTAGCCAGTTACTTACCACAAGTTAGCCAATCATTGGTGACCAAACCGTTTGAAAACTATAGATAAGAGAAAAAGAAATAAATAGCGCCAAATTTCTTGCAAATTTGATATGCTTCATAATGTACATAGCTCAAAATATACTAATAGGAACGGTTTCCGAGTTATTCGATCAAACGACTAAGAACATAGGTTTACGAAGAACTACATGTTTTCCACGTATTTTGTTCCAGGATAGTACATATTTCATAACTTTATAAGTTGAAATATTATTCATTTATTAATTATATCGCCGGTATTTATATTATTACTGTTCATGTGTATTAATTGGTATTTTTAACATTAAAATTTTTAAACAAGATTATTTTATATTAAAATAATTATATTGTACCGTACGTAGGAAGCAACATAATATAATTTCCTTAAATTATTCTAGAGAAAAACTACTTATAAATCAAATAAAAAAGGAAATCATGTTCAAAAAGTTCACTGTTGGACGAAAAGGATGTGAGTTTTGAACAATGTCAGCCGGTGCGACGCCTTCACAAGGATTTAGAATCTTGTCTGCCGCTGCTTACCCCACTCCTAATTTTGGCAGACAACGTTTTTTGTCATCAAGGGAGTATGCAGTTTCTTGTGTGCTTCAAATAAATCGTCTTCAAATTGTCAACTTTTGGATTGAAAAAACGCGGATTTTGAATTTTGTCTGCCGGTGCTTAGCCCCCTCCAAATTTTGGCAGACAACATTTTTTGACACCTAGGAAGTATGCAGTTTCTTGTGTGCTTCAAATAAATCGTCTTCAAATTGTCAACTTTTGGACTGAAAAACTCGGATTTTGAATTTTGTCTGCCGGTGCGACGCCCCCTCCAAATTTTGGCAGACAACGTTTTTTGTCATCTAGTGAGCATGCAGTTTCTTGTGTGCTTCAAATAAATCGTTTTCAAATCGTCAACTTTTGGACTCAAAAAAACGAGGATTTTGAATTCTGTCTGCTGGTGCGACGCCCCCTCCAAATTTTAGCAGACAGCGTTTTTTGGCACCTAGGGGGTTTGCAGTTTCTTGTTTGCTTTAAATAAATCATCTTCAAATAATACTATATTTTGATATTTGCTACCCCATTTCGGTGGTCGCCATTTTGAAACGCCCCCGCTTTGAGTTGGCAGACAAGTGCAAATTGATTGCTGAGGGTGGACATTTTACGGCTGTATGTCTAAAATTTTTCTTCAAATAAGTCACGAAATTTGGCCTCGGCTCTTGGACTATGATTTATTGATATCAAGCCCAAAATTTACGAATTTTTCTTTGTCACTGGTAAGAATCTATCTGTGTCCAAGCTATAGTTTCTTTATGCAAGTCTACTATAACGATGGAATAGAATAATCGAAATTGCATTTGTTTTTTAGAATTAATATTATAACTAACAACAGAAGAAACACCAGAAGATCCACTAAAACTGTAATAAATTAACAAAAATCTATAACAAACAGTAAGATTTTAGTTTTATTAATTTTAAACGCCACAGGCTTGGATATTTCAATACCTTACATTATAGTAGCACTTAAAAAGTTTTTAATAGAAACAATTTTACCAAGCGATAGAGGAGAAAAAACTTAAATAATTAATAGATTACATTTTTTTTTTTTTTTTTTTTTTTTTTTTATAACTGGAGGATTTATCCTATTTTAAAAGTCTACGTCTCATTTAGAACCTGTATCTAAGTTTTGAAGTTTTACATTTACTAAACACATTTATGACGAGGCTATTAAAGAGTTTACTATTAATGTTTTTATAAATTGTTTTTTTACTGCATTTGTGTTACTCTTTTCTATGCCATCTAAATTTTATTTCTATTATTAGCTAACCTAAGGCAGTAATATTTGAATTAAACCTCGCCTCTCTAAAACAAGGAGCCGGAGCTTGAGGTCAGGGTGACACCGGATACTACCGGACGCTCCCAGTGCCGCCTTGATAGTTATCCTCATTGAACTCTCCCCGTTTCGCCTTTCCTATTTGTCATCCTACCATTCATTACTTTGCCATTCTTTGTTCTTGTTCAGAATCAGATCGAATATCTATTGATCGTGTTATCGAAATACTTTCAATCTAAAGTATCTATTATTAATTAATCTGAAATATTATCAAATGATATTCATATATCGAAGGATTAAAGTGAGGCTTACTATATCCAAATTATAAGTCAGCTTTTCTTGTCCACAAAAATATGTCTCCACACATAATTATTCTAGTTTTTTGAAGTAATTAGATTCATATATTGTAAAAAAATGTTTCACTTGTGATACATAGAAGGTCATACAAAAATGGTCCATGAATATTTAATATTGAAGGAACTAGCGCTGAAATGTTCAACCATTTAGTCCAGTCGATAAAGGATTATAGAGCGCGTTTTCTGTAATCCAAGGTTTTTCTTCGGAAACATGTTCAGGGTAGGTAGAAAGTAAACATACTAAAAGTCCTGGAGTTTTCGGGCCTGGGAACAGGAAGGGGTGCGAAAGGTCCCTTTTTTTGGTTTTGCGCTTATATCTCGAAAAGGATGCGTCGTATGCAAAACATGACAACTTACTAGATCATTGTTAATTAAATTCTCTACACCTTTTATCATACAAACATTTTTCATATTCTGTACCGTTTCCGAGATATACGTTTTGAAAATGTGAAAATAATCGAAAAAAACAATTTCACCTCACGTTTTCTGTTAAATTTGCCTCCATGTTTTCTAAAATGTTCATCCTACCACAAAATTCTTCATAATAATATTATAAAAAATTTTAATTTCATTAAAATACACATATATGTGCTAGTTTATCTCTAACCTGTCAAAAGTTTCATCAATTTTAGTTTTTGTTAGTGAAACGCACTAAACGTCCTTCACATTTTCCAAACGTATATCTCGGAAACGGTACTGAATTTGAAAAATGTGTATACAATAAAATTTCTAGAGAATTTAATAAACATTGATTTAGTAAATAGTCATGTTTTGCATACGACGCACCCTTTTCGAGATATGAGCGCAAAACCAAAAAAAGGGACCTTTCGCACCCTCCCCTCCCTGTTCCCAGGCCCGAAAACTCCAGGACTTTTAGTATGTTTACTTTCTAACTTCCCTGAACATGTTTATGAAGAAAAACCTTGGATTAAAAAAAAATGCACTCTACACCGTATTTCAGGCCATCATTGACTGGACTACATTTATCTCAGTGGCTCTTGGAGAGAGTGATTAAAATATAATTTACTATCAGATAATATATGTGTATATATATATATATATATATATATATATATATATATATATATATATATATATATATATATATATATAATTAACTGTTTTACAATAATCGGGTTTTTGGTCCTTTATAAATACAAAGGACTAAAAACTCGATTATTGTAAAACAGTTAATTATATAATTTCTAAGGGTCGACAAAATATAATTTTGATTGATAATATATATATATATATATATAAGGTTTACGTCTGTAAATGTTAGAAACTAACAAACCAGCCCCGTATATTTATATAGCTTGTTAAAAAAAAAAACTATCGTGATATATGTACTATAAAATCTAAATTTACCAATCCAGAGGTCACAAGTACGATCCAGGAAGCTTTTTGTTGAAATGTCACCAGAAATTTCTACTAAGGCGTTGTTTTTTTTCTTTGAATAAAAAAAAGTACATTATCACTTCTGAAATCCATTATTTTTAGCTGATAGTTTTTTTTCTTTAATAATTATATCAAGCCAGTTTTCTAAGATTTGTAAAGGTGGGCATATCGTATTTTATCGTCCAAATTCAACCTGTTCTCTCTAGATATTTATAAACTCAAATATATTTATAGCATAGGGCCGCATTGTCGATCATGTTCTATATTTTTTTATTTTAACGGTGCTGTCCTGCTTTAGGATTATTTGGATCGAAGTATTCCAGCCAATCCAGTTCAACCTGAAGCCAGCTGTTGTTTTTTACTATAGTCAACAACTTTCAGAAATGTTCTCCCGCATACACATGAACTTATATTTTACATATTTTTCGGCTTTCTGGATTATTACTTAATTTAAAGAGGAGAAGCTTTAATTTTATTTATTTTTATTCAACCATTCCGAGTTGATTAGTTGAGTTGTCTACTTTTAGGCTACTACTCAGAATGAACTTTACATTGAATGTTCACGATTGGCTCGATTAATGTTTTATTTTATTAGGAAGGCTTTATTTAAATTCTAAAGAATAAGGCATGAATTACAAATGTGTTTCATCTTGTAGAAATGGCATCATACTGGACAGTAACCCTGTTAATGAACCAGTTGATCTTCATAATTTTTTTCGTTGTAAACTTAACCTAAATTGTATATCGACTTTCATTCTAGATTCTTGACTCCATTTTTTTTTTAGTTTTCACTTCTTCGGATTATCCTCTACCCTAAAATAACTATTAAAAAAAAATGTAATATAGCTGTATGGTGGCTCTTATTCTAAATACAAATAATGTTTTATTAAATACTATATTTAATTATTGTACTACGGCGTTGCACACGATGAATAGCAGTTATTTTTACACTAAATATAATGGTAGACTAGATCGGGAAGCATGTCGTACCCTGATTCAGGAGGCCTTGACTCAGCGATGTGTTGTTGAGCCAATTACAATAATGCATATCTGTTTATCGCCTAATAATGATACTTTTCAGATATATGTTTGGAAGTACACTTATGTATTGGTTGAACACTGAAGTAGAACCGAAATAATATTTTTGTTATATATCTGTATCGGAAAAATTATATGTCGCTAAGGATTTTTTTTTTTGAAAATGTCTGTTTTTGCAACATATATATTTTTTTTTATTAATTATTATAAATATTTTATTATTTCCTACGAAATCTGTCTTTATATTTGGCGTGATGTTCATGGATATTCTATTGAAACTTTCTAATACATTAAGTACATTCTTTATGCTGCATTGAATACATCCTTATGTGCAAATCGAATAAGTTGCCTAGGGAGAAATCATGAGATAATAATATGCTGTTGTCATTTAGTTGTGAAATGAGTGCGTGAGAATTACAATTCCTCTTTGCAAACAGTTTCGGGTAATAGCTTGTTATATCGGCTCAATATACGAGTGTTTTATTTCTACTTGTGAGATATTCCATTTATTTTATTGCAGTTCTGGATTGTCATCTGTCAATTTTACGAGATGATATTATTTACGACACAGAATTAATTTAGCCTAGTAAACAGACCTTGATAAATCTTTCAATTGTCTCTTAAGATAAGATACTCATTCGTGGATCTAATTGAACCCAGGCCAATCATCGACTACTATGATCAACTCTTGACAATTAGCTACTCGTGTTATTTATTTTTGATTGATAATAAATATTTTTAATAAAGGAAAATAATACGTTATTATTACATTATGTAATAATTAATGTTTTTCTTGATAAGAATATAAATTTTATGTGTATATTAACCAGTTAATCCGGACTAAATAGTACCCAGGTCCTGCATCACTGAAAATCCGTGTTAAACGGATAAAACCTTATGATAATTAATTTAGGGATTTTTTTTTTTTCATAAATACACTTTTTCCTTATTTTGATTTTCAAAACAATGATTAAATAGATGTTAGTTTTCGATCTACGAACTGGGAAAAAAATAATAACAACAGACAATAGATCAGGTAGGGGTCTGGAAAAACATTCAATTAAATGAAATGCTAATGGAATAACTTAATTATCCCTACGTTTCCGCCATAACATTCACGACCTTCAATAGGACAAAAAATTATTAATAAAAAAAGAACTAAAAACTGGTCGGTCGAATCGTTGAAAAAAAGTTCATACGACATAAAACCGACTTCGTTCTGCAGAAAAATATCAAATCATGTGATAAATATAATATTTATATTTATTTAAAAATTACTGGAAATTTAACAACTTATTTTGTATGATATTATATATAGTTATTATATAACTATTATGGTTGCAATTGGATATTAACTTAGACTTAAAATAATAAGATTATAAAATAACTTTTTTCATCAAATTTTATCTTTATAATTCAAGAATTAAAAAACTAATTGCAGAATCGATCGATTTGCTAATGTTTATTTATAAGGATAAATAAGGGGTCTTTTGCACTTGTTCCCCGCATTTCATTTAGAGTTTATTATATTAGGTTACGAGTAACCCAAATGTAATAACATGTCAATGAGAGATCGTTTGATTTTTCCTATTATTAAACAATTAAATTTAAAAAAAATGTTTAATTATTTATTTATATATTTTATTAACTGTTATTCAATGTAAAATACCTTTTTCCTGAAGAAATCCTATCGCTTTTTCTTTTGTATTTATTCGACGAATTAAATCGAACAAAGACCAGTCGCGTATTATAATAATTTTTTTTTTTTGTAACTTTTTTGTTTTTTATTTAATTATTAAATAATAGGAACAATTCAAACGATCTCTCATTGACGTGTTATTAAGTTTGGGAAGGTTACTCGTAACCTAAACATATGTTAACAAACTCAAAGTGAAATGCAGGGAACAAGTGCAAAAGATCCTAAATAAACACATCAATAATCTGATAATCAACTAGAATATAATTATAAATCTTTCAATTAATTTAACAAAACAAATTTATGAGCCATTAGTCATTTAATTTTTTTATGAATTGAAAATTTTTGTTTCGACAAACATTAAAATCCTAACACATTTTTTTTTACTCGTTTACTCCTCAGACATATCAACCTTTACCTGTTTGAAATAATACCATTATAAAACATAATATCATATTTTTTTCAATTTTCTGATTTATTAACCCTTGACATTCCACTTAATCAATATAGTGACTTTTCCCAATCAAAATATATAAAATACCAATACATATTCTTCCTTAATAAAATCCGTAGTGTATTGATTTTTTTTTTTTCATGATGAAGTTTAATCAATTTTTTTTTTTTTCCCTTATTCAATAAAAAGCGAAACTGAACTTCATATTATACTTACTAAAATCTAACTAACTGTGTCCCTAATACTGCATAATTTATCATTTCTTGAAACTGATACTTACTAGTTGAGTGGAATAATAATGGAAACCCTTTGTGAGACCTTAATTAAAACTAGATAAGAATAAAATGATACTTCTCTGGGGTTGATATTGGGAGTATCTGGCTGTTCAATCACCTCATGGAGAACATTCTAATAATTTACTTTCGTGTGTTTAATTTTTGAGTTGATAATAATTACCATTTATTTCTGATTCAATGTTTAATATTTAAGAGGATTTTTCAGCTATGGCAATGATGAGAGAAAAATAATTAAAAGGAAGCAATTAAATATATTTCCTTCTAATAATAACCTTGTTAGTAATATAGTTGCAATTATTACTGTTTTTCTTGTAATTTTTGTTTTTTTTAAACCTATTAGTGGTTTGTTTTTTTTTTTATTATTTCACTTTAGTTATTTTTAGAAATTTCTAATCTTAATTAGTTTTTATGAATATTTTAGTTTTAATTAAGATTCTTTTCTTCATTAATTTATTTTTAATTATCTATTTCCCTAACATTATTTATTAATTTATTCTAACTAATAGAAATACTTTCTAATTAAAGAAAACAGTTGATACTTGTAGACATTTTTGAAACTTATTATATATATATATATATATATATAATACTGTATATATATAGTATACTACGTCACGACTTTGTCCGCTCTCATAAATATAGAACTAAGATTATTTATACTTATAGTTGAATTTCATTTGCTTATCGATAAAAATTTTGTATTAAAGTATTTAATTCAGCATTATTTCTTCAATGATATTTTCACGCATGGCAGTAATTTTTAACTTGCTTGAATTGCGTTGATTTGGTGTTAGAAGAGAACATAAAAGCATAGTTGAACATCTGATTCCGCAGACTTTATTGCTTTCATCTTGTTGGATTTAAATTTCTAATCATAAAAGTATATGACAAACCTCATTTCTGGCACTCAAGACTATACATTTTAATTATTATTATAGTAAAATTAATTATTCTAAACCTTTCTATAATTATGTTGTAGTTAAAATTTGGTATTGTTGGGTTTAATTGGGTTACCATTACAAACTCTAACCTTTTAAATTTACTTTAAGATGTCTACAATAGAAGAAAAATTTGATATATTATTACAGAAAATTTCAGGCTTAGAAACAAAACTAGATGAAAATAGAAAATTTCAAGAAGAAGAGATCATAGAGATTAAATCACAGGTAAATGAATTGGCTACTAATATTCAGAATTATAGAGAAATAGAACAAAACAACATTCGAAAGAAAAATATTATAATATTCGGTTTAGAAAGAGAAAACATAATCGAAATGAATAATACTGTGCTAAAAATATTAAATTATATTACTTCAGGATTTAGACCATATGACATTATTGAAATAAGGAAAATAAATTCTAAAAGTAAAAACGGTCCTGTATTAGTGAAATTAAACTCTATGTTTTTGAAAAGAGATATTATGAAAAATAAATTCCGTCTAATGAATTCTGAAGAGTTTAGAATGATAAAAATTAAAGATGACATGCCGAAGGCTGTCAGAGAAGTTCGGAAAGAATTGTTTCCCTTTATGAGAGCCCTAGGAAAGAAGGCTTCAATGAGATATGATAAGTTACTGATTGAAGGTAAGCTGTACACTTTAGATGAGTTGAAGCTTTTAGAGGAGCAGCGTAATAACAGAGGTAGGAGTGAAGAGAGCTCTCCCGAAGTTAAAGAAATAAGGGACAATAGCACATTCAAAACACCAGGTCAGAAAGTATTAAAGAAAGAAAAAAGAAATAAATCTCCACAGTGAAGCCATAGTCTGGACAAATATTTATACCCTAAATTAGGAGAAGATAAAGATAAAAATAAGGGGGTTGGTGGGCCAGATACAGTAGCGGGGAGAAGTCAAGAGGGACCAATGGGAAAATAGCAAATAAGGCGGACCAGGACTGATCTTAAGGAAAACGACCTAAACATTTGTACACTGAACGTTCAAACTTTGAGTGAAGAGGAGCATCTGGTAGAATTTGAAGAGGCTTTAGGAGACATAAATTGGGACATTGTAGGACTCTGAAATAAGAAGAAATTATTCCACTATAATTGAGAGGAAAAATGGAAACCTCTTCATGCACACATCTGCTATTAATGGGCAATTTGGTGTTGGTTTTTATGTTGCAAGCAAATTAAAAAAATCGCTCACGGAATTTCAGGACTTTAATTGCAGAATGGCCTCATTATCGATCGATGTAGGAAGAGGTAGGAAAATTATTTTTGCACAAGTTTATGCACCAACAGCAGAGTATCCAGAAGAGGAAAAAGCCAAGTTCTACGAAGATTTAGAAATATTCATGGGCAGGTTAAATCGTCACAAGACAGCCGTATTCATTATGGGTGATTTTAATGGAAGAGTAGGAATGAGGCTGGACGGAGAGGAACAAATAATGGGCACCAATACTTATGGAACAAGGAATAGCGGAGGAAGTCGCCTTTTAAACTTTGCTCAAGCACAAAGGCTGCACATAGGAAACACCTATTTTAAAAAAAGAAACGCTTTTAAATGGACTTGGCGCTCACCACGGGGACAAACATTTGAAATCGATTATATCCTCACTAATAAAATCAAACATATTAAAGATGTAAGTGTAATACCTAATTTTAATTTCAAATCAGATCACAGAATATTGAAAGCTGTTTTTGTTATTGAGAAATTCAAAAAAGAACGACCTTTTAAAGTAAAAAGAAAATTTTCCATGTTTCAAGAAGAGGACCAAGCTCATGAATTTACAGAATACCTCTTGGAAAAGTTACCTACCCGACTGGAAGGAAAGACCATCCAACAGAATTATGATATACTGATTAAGGTTTTAGAAAATTTTAGCCCAAAGAAGGATAACATACAAAGCTCTACTAAAAACAATAAATTATCAATAACTACCCTAAAGTTACTGAAGGAAAGAAGAGAAGTTAAATCACATCCGGAAGCAGATCCAATGCGTATAACAGCTCTAAATGGCGAAATAAGAAAGAACATTAAAGAAGACTTGACCAAATACAGGAATAACTTCATAACCGAAATAATCTCCAGGAACAGCTCAACTAAACAAATAAAGAAAGAACTGAGCGTAGGCAGAAACTGGCTTTTGTCTCTTGATAGTAAAGATCATAAAACGCAAAAAATAACAGATAGAGGAGTTATGATAGCAACAGCTTCGAGCTATTTCAAAAAAATTTACGAATGTAGAGAAAGTTATCTAATACCGGTTCTACCAAAGGCAAATATCAAAGAGACTGTTCCAGAGATTACAAGAGCAGAGGTCAGGAACGCAATAGACAACCTAAAGAGAAATAAAAGTCCAGGTCCCGATGGAATAAGGAATGAGATGTTAAAAGCAGGAGGTACCGTTATGATAGAGCATTTAAAAAACTTATTTAACTCAATAAGGTTGCTAGAAGAAATTCCCCATCAATGGAAGACAGCCAAGATAATTTTGCTTCATAAAAAGGGCAATAGAAATAAGATAGATAATTATAGACCTATATCTCTCTGTTCGACGGTGTCGAAAGTGTTTGCCTATATCCTTAAGCAGCGTCTCACTGGGAAAATAATGGAGTTCATAAATGAGGATCAAGCTGGATTCAGAAAAGGGTATTCTGTGACCGACCACATTCAGACCATTAATCAAGTCATTGAAAAAGCGAAGGAATACAGATTTGCTACTTATTTGTGTTTTGTTGATTTCCAAAAAGCGTTCGACAGCATTTTTCATAGAAGTATCTATGAGGCCCTACAAGCGATAGGTATAAACTACAGATATATTCGCATAGTAATGCAGCTGTACAAAGATATGGAAGCATTCATTGCTACAGAAAGAAACGGTCCAAACTTTGCAGTCAGGAGAGGAGTGCGCCAAGGAGATCCTCTATCACCAATACTGTTTATCTTAGTGTTAGAAACAGTATTTTGGCGTATAGATTGGAAGAATGTCGGCATAAAGTTAAATGGAAGATGGCTAAACTGTCTCCGATTTGCAGACGATATTGTTTTGTTGGCGAGCAATGCAGCAGACATCAAAATGATGATGGAAACTTTACTGGAGATATGTACAGAAGTAGGCCTCTCACCTAATTTTGATAAAACAAAGCTAATGACGAACGCAGAAAAGGTAGATATAAAAGTTGGAAATCATAGCTTACAATACGTAGAAGATTATAAATACCTTGGACAGTTGGTCTCTTTTACAAATAAATCGTGGAAGGAAGTGGACAGAAGAACATCCATAGGTTGGGCAAAGTACTGGTCGTTGAAAACAATAATGAAAAACGATTTCCCAAAAGAGATAAAAAAGAAAGTGTTTGATACATGTATACTTCCAGCCGTCTCCTTTGGTAGTCAGACTTGGTCCCTAACGAAAGCCCAAACAAGGAAACTGATAAGTTGGCAAAGAGGAATAGAAAGAAATATGATAAAGATAAGTAGGAAGGAGAAGGTTAGGAGTTGTATCATCAGAGAGAAGACGGGCCTGAAAGACATAATTCACCATATCGAGAAGCAAAAATGGGAATGGGCGGGGCACATCTTAAGGAGAACTGATAAAAGGTGGTCAATGGAAGTGACTGTTTGGACACCCTATTACTACAAAAGGGAAGAGGAAGACAGTTGAAAAGATGGAGTGACTTCTTTAAGAAGAAAGCCGGACCACTATGGTGGAGAATGGCAAGGGATAGAGATAAATGGAAAGAGAAGTGGATCCAAATCGCGAACCCGGCTTCCCAGTAGGCTGGTCACCTGGGAAAGTCTAGACCAGGGGTGCTCAAACTTGAACTGCTGGCGATCTACCTCAATATTTTTAGACTACTTACGATCGACTCTGAGACTGCAAGTGTGTGTGATGCAGGGTTGTCGTACATACACGATACACCCTACCTACCTAGGTAGGGTGTACCGTAGCATATATAGATATTAGCTTTCTGCACAATATAGGTACATTATTTTAGTCAAGGTTTGGGTTAGGTTTAGTTAGGTTCTTCTCTAAAATATCAATGAAAAAACTCATAGTTATTCAAAATTGCGAGTTTATTTGTTGTTACAAAACAAAAGAGTTACATATGGTGTTAAACTTAACTAAGGAGTGGCTTTGGATGTTGAAGCGTGGCACTGCATGTCCTCAGCATACTTTTCATAAGATGGTACGTAACCACTGAGTGCTAATCTCAAGCATGATGACATATGATCGTCAGTTAGTCGATTGCGATATTTTGACTTAATTATCTTCATTTCAGAAAATGCAGACTCGCACAAGTAAGTTGACCCGAAAAATGCCGTCAGTTGAAGGGCGATTTGCCTTACATTCGGATATTTATCTTCAGATATAAAACACCAGAAATTTGTATCAGATGCTGTAGCTTTGAGATGTATATCTGATATAATCTGCACCAACTCATTTTCAACAGAACATGAGTTCATATTAAACTGACTTGCTATTTCAGTAGCTAATTCCTCAATGTTTTTACATGAAAAAGGATAACTCATAAATGATGCTATATTTTCCAATTTACTGCAATCATAAAAACGCATTTCGAATTGTCCCAAAATATTTGATAATTCAGCCTCATACGTATCATAATTCAACTGAGGAATCCTTGCTTTCAAAGACGGAAAATGTTTCAGATCCTTTCTTTTCAGTTGATCTATCATAAGTTGCAATTTACTTTTGAATGCGTTTACTGCGCTAATCATCTCAATAATAGTTTTTCCTTTACCTTGAAGCTCCAAGTTAACGGTGTTTAAGTGCATTGTGATGTCAGTCAAAAATGCCAAATCATTTAGCCATTTTTCGTTTTTCAAAATCTGAGTGTCATCACCTCTTTCGTCTAGAAAAGCTGTTATTTCGGGCAATAATTCTTGAAACCTTTCTAGGAATTTTCCGCGACTCAACCACCTGACGTCCGTGTGAAGAACTAAATCAGTGTGTTCAGCTGACTCCCTATCTTCCAACTGCAACTGAAAGAGCCGCCGTTGCAAGCTACGTGCACGGATGGAATTCACAATTTTTGTTGCAATGCCCATAATTTCCTCCGGTTTTAAAACTTTTGAACACAAAACTTGTTGATGTATAATGCAATGGAATGAAAAAAATGAAGGGAATTCTTCATTAGCTCGACACAATGCCACAAAACCGTTTTTGTTTCCAGTCATTGCTGGTGCTCCATCGGTTGTAATGCACACTAATTTATATATTGGTAGCTCGTAGTTTTTTACAAAATTGAAGAAAACGTCATATATATCTTCGCCACGGGCCTTCCCCTTCAGAGGAATGATTGTCAAAAATTCTTCCTTAGCCAACATGTCATTGAATACCATCCGAATAAAAATACACAGCTGGGCAGTGTCTGTCATATCGATGGATTCGTCGAACTGTAAAGAAAAGTATGTACATTCCATGATATCATGTTTTAGTTTATCTGCGATGTCCTGACTCATGACTTCAATACGCCTTGTGACAGTCGGGCGAGATAACTGAAGTTCTCTAATAGCAGACATGATTTCTGTTTTATTTTTAAAATCTCCAAATAAAGTCTCACCCGCTTCAATAAATGCTTCCTTCACCACCGATCCATCTTCAAATGGTTTCTTGTGTTTCGCCAAAATATGAGATATTTTAAATGACGCGATCGTAGCAGCTTTTGATTGTTTGGCTGGTCTTGTGAACATGGATTGTTCTTTTTTCAAACAAGATATCAAATCACTTACTTTTCGTTTTTTCTTAATTCACTCGGTAGCGGAAAATCCTTTTCATAGTTTTTATGAACCGTTTTATGATGCCTCTCTAAGTTACCACGCTTAGGTATTGCAACTGACGCACGACAAATAACACAAATGCACTTACCCTTCACCATACAAAAGAAAAATTCTTCCTCCCAATCCTTATTAAAATGATACGTTTTAGATTTCTTCACTGCACTCATTTTCCACTATTTAATAATAAACTTTGTATCGACGTAGGATCGCCATCAAGTTACAATTCAGAATGACTCCAATTCCTGCAGGCGCAACATTTATATCGGCGTGAACGAAAGTCTCGAATGTTCCCGTCAAACGCGCCGCCCGAAACTAGACTGTACTGTCTCTCGTCTAGAAACAACACGGCTTTTCTTTGACAAGTGCCGCGCGTTCCTTTGATAAAGCCACCTTTTGCCGCAAGCAGTGTTATTTTATTACGTAATACATTTTTGTAGTTTAGTTACCTACCTACTTATTAAATTTTTTTTCTTCTCGAGATCTACCCAAAAAGCACTCGCGATCGACTAGTCGATCGCGATCGACCGTTTGAGCACCCCTGGTCTAGACCTATACTCCCTGAGGGAAGGCCTATGTTCAGACTCACAGAAGAATTTTATTTGTAAATATGATAATAATTGTGGACTTATTTGTAGATATGTTAAATTTTTATTTTTATTGTATTTATTTGAATTATGGTTTATTTGTTGAGTTATGGACATAATAAAAGGCTATTATTATTATTATTATTATTATTACAAACTCTAGCAGAAAGATCACTTATCGGTTGCTTTTTAAACCGCACTGGGATCCACATGTCGTTCCATATATTTAAAGCTTTTTTAATAACAGTTGGTTCGAAAATAAGTAAATTTTATTATAAATTTCTAGCTCTATATAACACCGTACCTTTGTAACTTCTCTCGAATGGTGCTTGCCACCTTTAGGTCGATTATTAAACTCCACTACACACCAGATGTCGCTTTTTTATGACAATATAATTGAAAATCATTATATTTTATTATTGCTAAACCTTCCACCGACAATTATGATGCCATAATTCAAATTTGGTACAGGTTGGTTCAGTAGTTTTCGTGGTTAGTGATTAAAAACAAAAAATAGCTTATCTTAGATATTAGTAAGGATAAGAAAAACGGTTATATATAATTATACTGTTACATAAAATACTATACAATGAGTTTTCTGAAACGAACTAAATAAAAGCTAATGAATTTTCACAAAAACTAATTTTTTAAGCGTTTGCAAAATGTTCAGCTTAAGTAACCAAAATTAAATATTTCTGCGAATAATTGGAAAAGCTGTAGACAAAGATTGATGAGTACCTGATAAAAATGATCGATTATATACATCGCGTTAATTGAAGCAGATCTCATATTAATGAACGGACCTCAATTACCGTTGAACAGCTGTGATGTAACTATCCGCTCTCCTGACATTGATAACAATGATATGATGCAAACAATAAACGGATTGGACCCTTTCAGAATACGTTTTCTGTAAAAAAAATAGCTCAAAAGGGTCAGTATTCAGTATCACCTTCATTAGTCTTTCATCATTCATTCTTGCTGCATTCTTTTTCAATTTAAAATGTATCGGCAATGGATTACAAATGATCATCTGATGTTAAGAAGTAATGAAGGAGTTATGATCAAAGACTTTTGAAGGTAATGAATGAATTAATTTGTATTTTGTAAAAAAATTAAACAATTTTTTTTTTTTAAAGAAATTAGACAAAACATTTTGAAATACCTAATCCCTTTAGTACGCTCTAGTACACGGTTGATGTACTAAGAAGTATGACCTGGCATACTTAGCATTTATTGTTTAGGTTTTCCAACATCTCACGAAGAGTGCCGAGATGAATATATTACGGACACTTTGATAAAAGAAAAAAAAATACAATGGTGCCTTGAACTTCCTTGTCTGTAGTAAGAATGTGGAGTCATTAAGCAAAAGTTTGCTAACATGGGAAATGAGAGCTTTATTACAAAAAGAAAACAGTGTTTACTCAATTGTAGTTTGAATTGTTATTTTTCTTTTCAAAATCAAATTGAAAATATAAAAATAAAAGCCAAAACTTTTCGAGTGGCAAATTGAACTGATCCCCATAGATTTCTGGAAATGGAAAGGTCCAGAAAAATATAGAATCCGTTTAATTTCTATCTATCTATAGGTTGGGATTATACCTGTGTAAATAACTAATTTATGAAAAAAATAGTTACAGAGGTGGTCCTGTGATCACATAGAATTATCTACTAGAGGAGAAAATAGGCGTCCTAGTTAGAGGCAGAATAGTGAGGCTAAGTGAATGGTCTCTAACTAAGAGAGTTGTGAGGAATGTCAAGTAGAACCTTTGTCCTTAGAGTAGGTGTGGTGCCGTAGAGCTGCTCTTGTAAATTTCTCTTTAAAAATATTATTTCTATGTTTTACTTAAGTTCAGCTATACTTCGTTCAAGCCTCACGCTTCGAAATAATACACTTAAATTTATTTATTTATCTTTTTCACAATGTCGATGAAAGTGAAATAAGCTTCCTGGTTTAATATGCAGCAGAACATTCATCAATCTCCTTTGCTGTCAGATTAATATGCTAATCGAGGTTTGAGCTGTAATTAAATGGCGCGAGAAGTATTTAGGAAACAATTCAGGCTGAAGTGCATCTCCCATGGATTTCTACTTCTACATGTGGCAACTGTTATATAACTGAAATGCTGAGAAAGGAAGCAACTTTTACGATGCTGTCCTTAAATATTCACCTATAGCTTTTGTCGACCTCTTAGGAACTGAAATCTGAAAATGTTAGTTCAGTTTTCCCAGTATATTAAAATCAATGTGATCTAGATATAGAAATGCGTTCATGCTAAAGCAAATGGGTTAATTTATATACCGAAAAATTCAAAATTGTTTACATACGCAAAAGGTTTAGATACAGTTACTCGAATCTAATACACTTTTATTCAACAAGATTCTATTTCTTTCCAATATGTTTTTTTTTCTTTATTTTAATTGCTAATGGAAGACTTTAGATAAAATAATATTTCCGTGTTTTTTTGAATAATTTTATTATCACTAAAATAGAGGATGCATTTACACCCGAGTAGTTCTGGTAAATAAATAGTTCTGAGGTCTATAAAGTATAATACTTTATAGTATTTTAGAGGCTAGATATTAGCAATTATAACTATAAAGTATAATACTTCATAGTATTTTAAATGCTAGATAATAGCAATTATAACAGTATGCCCAGTATTGTAAAAACGGTGCTGAAAATGTTAGGTAGGTTTTTAGATGAAAAAGCAGTTTAGACATTACATTTATAATTTACTATAAAATGTTATTATTTTTAATTATTATATGAATTATTCCAAGGAATTAAGAGTTTTTGTTAACTTTTTTTTTTTTTAATCCATCTATTGATATATACAACTGTACATCAATATGCTTCATTACGACGGAGAGTAAAGGTTATATGACGGGATTTATTTAGATTTATTTTAATTCTTTATTTTTGATACCATTCTTGAAGGTTTGTGATGTGGGATTGTAGTGCCTGGGAGGCAATGAAGGGATCATTATTTACTGATAACAAACATGTGCTAACAGCGTAAGTGGTGAGGACTGTGTTAGGATGTTTGTTAACTTAATATTTGTTTTTTTTTTAATGTTGTGTCCAAATGTTTGGTCTGCAGTGTTATAAACTAGAATCTATCTTTTAATTTTTTATTTCTTCTATTTCTCTGACAGCTTTTAATATTGTTTCAGAAACAACCTGCAACCGGTCAAATTTTATATTTAAATTCTCAAGTCGTTTCCGACCACTCCAACATTAACTGGAAAAGCGTTCAAAGTGCCCAATAAAATACAAAAGACTTATGACAGTTATTAGACCCATTAAGGCATACGAAGTTGAGCTCTGCGAAACCTTCTGATTCTTCTCATATCCAATCCTTACAATCCAAAACCCTCCTTAAAATTCTCAATGCACCTTATTATGTCACAACCAAACTTATCCATATAGATTTTGCCCAAATCAGATACCTATCGTTTCACAGTAAACTCTATACCCACTCGAATCAATTAGTCTTCCAACTTGCCTCACACTCCATTCCCGATAATCCTCCGAGGAGTATGAAAAGAAGCTGATGTAGAACTTCTATAGTAGTTGTAGTAAATATCAATAAACAATTAAAAAAAATAAAATAAATAATAATAAGTTTATCGGAGTTCTTAGATCGTGGATGTAGAAAGTGATTAACAAATGATGAGTGAAAACATTAAACTGAAAGCATTCATTATGATAATTGTGCTTCTGATAATGACACAATAAAATTTACTTTGATAATTATGATTTAATCTTACACTTGCTGTTTATCTACAATAGAATGTTGCTTAGATGTTGTGCCTCCACCTTTTTTACCAAACTTTAATGCTCCAAATTTTTTTCGAAACCCAAACTATAAAAAGTTCTTTAATGATAAATACGAAATCTGCTTATCTAGTATATTTTAAAATGAACTAATGAATATCGATGTAGGAATAGTCCCTTAATATGTTGTAATGAGAAGTCTCCTATGTCAACGAAGTGTGATCATGGAACGAACTTCTTTTCGCTCCACTTCTGCTTAAATCTTCTTGGTTAGGGCTTCCCCAGACGCCGGGGTAGCGACCTACAACCCCTCACTATCGTGTTCCCAGGCCGCCGTGAGAACCAGATATCGGCTTGATCCTTTCTAATCCAGTCCCGTGTGTGTGTGTCCGCTCTTACTTTCTTCTCACATCCCTTATTCTAGTCCGATTTTTTTCTGATTCCTTTTTTGCTTGCACTCGTTCTTTCTCCCGCCTCCAGTTTCACATTTCTAATTAGTTCACATCCGCCGTGCGATTGAAAAGGCATTGAATGACGCCGGTGAAGAAGACGACAGTGTCAATTAATGAGGCGCTGACCTTGACGATAATCGGTTTAGTCACACTTCAACTGCTGTATTGTCTTCAGTAGACGGAATTCTTCGCTTCTGATTTGTGTTTCCATCCTTTTCTTTTCTTTTATTTTATTGTAATACCATAATTTAGACCTCCGGCCTAAACAAACATCGAAATAATAACAAACGGAATATTCAGAGATTTTCGCTGTCTACTCATAACCAATTAGATTTTTACAAAACATTATCAAACTTTTTTTTGGGGGGGGGGTATATCTTCTAGCGGGGTTCTATACTATCTTGGTTTTTTTTGTTGTTTTTTTCACACTCTAAAATGTTATATATTGACACGCTCTAGTTCCGTTAGTGTAGCACGGGTCGAAAATTTGCCGACAGTTTCCTTATTAAAAAATTATGGAAAATGTTATTTGTTATATAACATTTGTCACTAAGAAATACCGTTTATGATTTGTATTAGTTTGAATGAAAAAAGTGACGGTTGAAAACACTACTTTCTCTCAACTTTGTTTATTTTGAATCATGATTAATTGTTGATTTAATTTTATTATTAATTGAAGTAATTTGATCTTTTTAATTCTAAAATTTTAACTGGCCAAAGTAGTAGGTAACAGATAGAAATATCCATGATCTGCTGTTTTCCTATAAAGGGAGAAATAGTTTTTTCACAAAACTAGTGTGATTTTTATTATTTTTCTAATATTTTGGCCCAGGTATACAATATGTTATGTTATTAATGAGATATGTTTTTCATAACAACATATCCATATATTGTTTTGCTTTTAGTCCTTTCAGCCCTTTAGAAGTTGATATAAATGTTATTTGCTATTTTTTCTCATGAGAGCTTGCCAAAGTTACGTGTAAAATTTGTTTAACTGCCCTTATTTCAGTTTGGATGTGTCTACAAAAGAAGTTTTATTTTTAGATCATCGCAACTGATACAAACCAGCACGTGGTTTGATAGATAATAGCTGCTGGCTCATGATTATTTTATGACAAATCTGAGGGCAGTAACCTCGTTGGAGTCAAAGGTTACGACTCGCTCGCGAACGACTAGCTAGTCCGGAATGCGGTCACCTGCCACTCTTCCTTTCCTTGGCGGCCATTGTACTCAACTGACGCCGGTATTTCGTCACCTCAAACTTTTTTTAACTTGTTATTTATCCACACCAGTTAATTTACATTGACTTGAAATAAATCAGATAAATGTATTGATTTTTTAGATATTATTTTTTTTATTAATATACCTATTTGTGTTAATTCATTGAATTACTAATCATATTTTAACTAACTACTCGTTATTCGATGATTCTATGAAGTATTAAATTTATATGATGTTTACGTATTGTTGGAATTAGGGCCTTTGTAAAACTAAATACATGAACCTTAACTCTGGCCGAGGAAGTATTACTATAGATACGGATGGTCATTCATTTGAAAAAGTAAACAATATATTTGGGGATAGAACTGAATTATGAAAATAAGCAATAAATGAGGTGAATAGAAGAATAATTACATCCAATCGAGCATATTTTGCAAACCTGAGGATCTTCAAAATTAAAATATTGTCTAGAAATTCTAAAATAATCTTAATTTAAGCTATTCCTGACATACGAATCAGAGTGCATGCACCCTTACTGCCGCGATGACAGCCTGAAGGTATTTAAATGAAAGCTTCTACGAAAGGCCCTGTCTTATGTTTTTGATTACTGTATATGTCTTGCGTGCTTCTATCACTCAATTCTCGTATCAACTTGCATCATCACAAATGGATACTTTGAAGTTTACTAGCAATTATCAATCCATACATCCATTCTTAGTAAACATGATTTAGAAGTGATACGACATACTTTTCTTTGGTTTTAATGAAATTTCCTACTTGAAATATTCTGACCTACTTAATTTAGGACATTGTTTTTGGGTTGTTTCCTCATAAACATGTGTTATGTAGAAACTTCTGCAAGTTAGTAATGGCGGCTAGGATTTCTAACTTCACCGGAATACATAATGTTAGCCGGGTGAACGTTTCGAATAATAATGCTTTCGAAGAAGAACCTTCGTAACGACGTTAAAATTCATTGAACTTCGGCGATGAGAATATTTTGCTTTTTTTTAATAAGTAAAAAAAAAAAAACTCCCTCATCACTTATCATATTAGCAGAATCGAAAATCTGAACTTTGTCGAGGTGTGAAACCTACCAGATATAGCAGATGGAAATAAGTATAGTAATGTTTCAAATTATATATATATATATATTAGCATATTAAAAAAAAAAAAATTATTTGTATTGTTATATTGGTATATGTAATATCTGAGGAATATTATTGAGGGAGCCAGGAAGTTTTTTATCTAATTACTTACATATATAGATAATAAAATTTTAAAAAAATGATATGCTGTGTGTAATAAAAATATTTCAATATGATTTCATATATAAATGAAACTAAGACATTTAAAAAAATAATATTCATAAAAACGTATTAAAAAATAAAATAAAATAAAAAAAACTTAATACCACACAATTACTATTACAATAAATATTTAATACACAAAACTATGTTTAACGATTATTCATACAGTTGTAACTAGAGTTGATACTATTTTCTTCATATTTACTAGTTCATGAACTAAAGAAAATTGATTTGTACAACCTTCTTTGTTTCTTTTTTTGAATAATCAGCCATTTGCCATAAATTTCCAGCTGTAATTCACTTCATTATTAATTTTTTCTATTACTAATTCCATTTTCTTCATTATTAATTCCGCTCTTTAAAAAACATTGATTAATAAAATAATGAAATATTAAGAGTGAGAATTAGGAATATTGAATTTGTTTGTAATTATAATTTTCTTCTCAAATTATACCTATTGATTCAAACAAATAAAATAAGCATGTTAAACGGTTTTGATCAGTTACATATCCTTTCCAATTAAATTAGAATTTATTAATTTCTTTTTTCTAATCATGGAACCTTTAGTTAGTCCATATAGTTGCATTATTATGGTTTAGAAAGGGAAGGGGCTTTATTTGCTTCCTTATGATCAAGTCGCTTCTGAAATAAAAAAACAAGATAGTTAAACAGGTCTATAATAATGAAGAGGGGCTTTCGAGGAGCTTACTATATCCACAATTTATTATTCCAATTAGTGAATATACGCCAAATAATTAAACATTTTTTCTTTATTTCACAGCCTTACTAATCTACAGGTTAACTGTAATAAATTCCAATTCAGTTGCAGCAATCAATTTTTTATCTAATTCGACCTGTTCACTTCACCTTAGTTTTATTTATGACTAGTTCTGTTTCCACTATCTGTTACTCTTTATATAATACTGTTTGCATATAATTTACCTGTTATTACTGACTACATTAAAGAATCAATCGATTTTGCCTCAACATTGCGATAAATCAAACACAGTAAAAGCAATTTAACAGGTTTATGTGCTCTATATTCGAAGTTCATTGCATCATATTGATGTATATCTGTTACGACACACAGTACGCTTTTAAAATATTCGAGTCTTATCCTTGGCACAACAATTCCTTGTGGATACCCTCCTGCCATGGCCATCTGAATCGGTGTTTGCTAATCCAGCGATCAAAGAAGATTGAGAAGAGAAAGGTAAACTGCCGGACTGATGCAACACAATATCAGTAGCGAGAAAGGAAACCATTAAAAAATAAATTTTATTGTTATGCAGTTTTGGAAATGCTTTGTTTTGTTTTATCGTATTTAATCATCAATCATTTATTCTTTATTTTTTCTTTGTATATTCAACATGAATATGAAAACAGGATGAAAAGCACCTTTGATTATCCATTACTTTCACAAATCACGTTCTAAAATGGATTCCAAGATGAAGGATAATACGATATTATCTCTTAAATAATACAATGTGTTCGTGGCTTTGTTGAGTTTAGCACGTGTATACCAGAAAGAGGAAATTGTTTTATATATTTGAAACATGTAGTGTTGTGTCGGTTCCTAAATTTTTCGATTTTTGATACCGAAACTTGAGTTTAAAATTTTTAAAAAAAATCTCAATTTCTACCTGGCTGAGAAAACGGCGGTTTTAAATGCGACTTTTGTCATTCAAACCATTACAGTTCCGAAACAGTAGGTCCTAGCAACAAATGTTACATAACAAAGAGTATTCTCCTTAAATTTCGGACCAGGAACCTCTCGTCAAATCTATGATCAGAGCAACACCAAGAGAGCCATAGCATGTCTCTCACGAATGTGAAAAAACGTATAGAACCCCAGCTAAAAGACATATCCATTTTTTAAAAAAATAAGTATTATAAATTATTGAAATAATAGTACATGTGAAAGTTGATAACAGTAAGTAGCATTTATTAACTTTAATTACTATTCAGGTATGCACTAATAATTTTTTTTTTTTTTTACAAATTCTTATTTAAGACGAATTTTTTTTTCATTTAAGCGATTTCTATGTAACCAAAACCTTTCGCTGAACACTATAAATAGAGGAATCCTCAGATATATTACAGCAAATTCCTTTAATGTTTTTATAAGGAACTCCAAGACTTGTAAGAATTCGTAAAATTCAAATTTACATCCTGCTTAAGATATATATAAAGGTTTAGTAAATGTTCCTTGTAATGAATGGTACCAGTTACAACAGACTATTCCCTTGCCTGTAATTTTACTACTATAACATTGCTGGAGTTAGCTCTTGCTGATTTAGAATTGCAATCCTATTTTTTGATTCTTTAATAGTTTTAATTCTGCTTCAAGGAGCAAAAAAAAAATGAAGTAATATTGATTTTTTAACATTAGGAAAAATAATATATATTTAATTATTTAATATATATTAACTAAATATCACAAAAGTATTTTATAACGCTGTTAATATAATAAAATTCGCCAACCCTGAACTGTAAATCTGCAGCACGATTAAATCCAGGAATCGATCATTGCTAATTTAAAATATTTATATTGTTATAAAATTTCTTTTTTTTACATATCGGCTATATTTTAAGCTAGCATAGACTATGACAGCTGTTACATATTTTTTTAAAAAGAAGTTTCACTCATCCAGCTTTATTACTAGGTGTTCTTATACCATTTAGCAAAACGTTGGGAAATAATTTGATTTGTTTCAAAGTGGTATAGAAAACTTTAAGATTTGATGTCTTCATATTCCGAAAGCTAAAATAATTCGACGTGACTTAATAAACTCGGACTAGCTTTCAACCCAAACAGGAGTTTTGGGATTTCGTAACCTTTGCCCAACCCCTTCTATTCATGTCCAAAATTTTCCCCTGAAAAAATGGTTCAGCGCTCGTTTCCAATTCTTACGATCCAAAATCCTCCGTGAAATTCTTTATTCTCCTTATTATTTTACAAATTAACTTATCCATATGTTGAAGATTTGGCTCAAACAAGATACATATCCTTCCATGATACCCACTCGAATCCACTAGTCTTCCAACTTACTTTAGATACCCGATAATACTCCAAGGTGTCTGAAAAAAAAAATGGCCTAGGGACTTTCTAAAGATTTATTTGAGTGCTACTAACGGGTAGTTCTTTAAAATTTATTGAGTTGTCATTGTAATCATTTGATTGTACATTTGTATTTTGTACATACTCTATATAGTTGTTAATATAAATAAAGTAAATTAAAAAAATTAAATAAATAAATCACTTTCAGTAGAAATGTTAGAATAAAAATTAAAGTTTAATATAATGGCTAAGGGTAAACAAGTACGTATATGAGAGAGTTGTACGTTTATGAAGTCATCTAAAAAAATGATTATTCCTAACAATATTGTAGAAATACTAATCTTCGCAATGTATTTTCACAATAGTTTTTGCGGTCAATTATCATTGCATTTTCTAGATTTTGTTTTCCTCCTTTCTTCCTTTTTTTCTCAACGCAGTCGTTCCATTATTAATGAGCAATAAAGAAGAAAAAAAAAGTGTTTAATTGCTTTACTCTTGCTAATTGCAATCGAATTAATAGAACGTGAAAGGAAGGGGGCTATGGGAAACCATATTCTTTTCTCTTCCTCTGAGAAGAGGATCGAAAAAAATGATCGAAGATATTGAGGAGAAAACAAAACAGATAATCCTCCAGCTATTAATATGTTGTATACATTATGCACAACTACGTAATCATCCAACTAACCAGGTTTGCAATATTACTTATAGAGAAATTATAAAATTAAATAAAAAAATACAATATGAAATTCGGATGGAATTTTAAGAACTACCATAGTCAAATAGCACTGATTATTTATTTATTTTATTTTTGTTATAACGTCTTAGTAGATTCTCTAAAAATAAAAAAAATATTTTCCCTTATTGAAAGTTTGAATTAAAATCAATGAATGGTGTGGGAATTTATTTAGATTATTACACTACATCAAATCTATTATTTAACAAACTTGGATTTCCGTCGTTACAGACTACTTGAACATTTACTAAACAAACGTTCTAAGCTCCTTATTAATTACAAAAGACTTATTTACATGACTGTGATTAGACCTATTTGGACGTACGGAGTTGAGCTTTGGGGCTCAACAAGACCATCCAATTCATCTCGTATCCAATCCTTACAATTCAAAATCCTTCGAAAAATCCTCAATCCTTCTTACTTTGTTACCAATAAAGTTATCCATAAAGACCCCAATGTTCCACATGTTGCTGAGTTAGACCAAACAGATACCTATCCCTTCATAGTAAGCTCCATAACCACTCAAATCCATTGGTTTCTTAACTAGCTTCCCACTCCATTCCCGATATTCCTCCGAGGCGTCTGAAAAGAACTGAAGCCTAGAGATCTTCTAGTGCTACTGATGAGTAGTTCTTTTCAAGTTTTGACATATTATTGTAATAGTTACATCGTTCTATTTGCGTTTTTCCTTTTGTTAAATATGAAGTAAAAATTGATTGTAACTAGGGATTCATTAATCCAGTTTAAATTATAACTTTATAATTATAACTGTACTATAATAATAATAATTAACTGTACAATAATATTTCTTTGTTATAAACTATAGAATTTTTTTTTAATGTCACAGTTGTAATTTTTAAAGGAATGGAGATTTTTTTTTAATCCTTATCATAACAAACATTCCTATAGTGCCAAATAAACGTTTATTTCTGATATTTCGAGAGGGTTCAAGTGCGGTGCCAATGAGCAATGTCTAGCCTAAATGATTATATCTTTCAAAAAAAAAAAAATAATAAATAAAAAAATAACATTGGAAATAAATAAATGAGCTCATACAGCTGTTTTTATTGTTTTCAAAAACAGAAAACGTAAAAAAAAATCGAATGCAATCAATCCGAAATGAAATAAAGGGAAAGATAAAGAGGAACCACTATGAAATTATTTAAAACATCTAAGCTCTATAAAGAATTAAAAATTAAATCAATCTCTCTGGCACATCCAAATTTCATCAACCGCAAGAGCATTAAATCGGTTGTAGAAATAATTTTTAAAAATGGGATTCGTAGTTTTACGTTTATTTTAGTATGTGTGGTGTTTGCCCATTAAAAAAAAGTAAAGAAAAGGAGCACCATGACCTAATTTTCATTTTCCTGGCAGTGGTAAAGAAGCCGATAAGTCAAAATTATGCGCTTTCCAGTTAGTAATATTTGTTCGTTTGCCAAAATCCTTTGATTTCTATAAAAATACCATTATGGCCAAAATAGATACTTGAAGGGCTTTTTCACAACGTTGCTATTAACTAGCTTTGTAGTGTAGAAACTCGTTTTCAAGGTAATTTGGCCTATCCCCTCTTCACGACAAGTTAAGATTTAAACATTAATAATAGATATACAATACGATCATATTTTATGTAAAATATCTTAAAATGCTATGAAGCAGAAAGAAGAGAATGTGAAAAACCTTGTATTAAATTTGTGGGCTTTTAAAAAATAAAATAAAATAGAAATTAGCAGATCCTATTAGAAGAATGTACATTAAAAACACTATTTCTTCAAATGCCAAAAACGTATATATGAAATGACAGTAAATTTAATGCACTACAATTTCGATTCTGACGTGGAAGGTTCTAGAAGCGAAAGTTTGACAAAAAGTTAGGTAATATTTGTTTTTTCTTGAAAATCATCGATTTTCAATAACGTATATCTTAAAAACCGTTGGAATTTGGAAAAATTTATACGAAACAATTTTATAGGAAATTTAGTTAACTTTAATTTTGAATTGAAACATATTCTTATAGGGTCAACCGTTTTCGAGATATAATCGAAACACCAACAAAATTGAAATTTTACCCTCCCTCCCCACCGTTAGCTCACTCCCCACTGACGGGGACTTTTAGTATGTTTATTTCCTAACTATTCCTAACGAAGCTATGAAGTCAAATATTATCGCATTTTTCATGAACTCTACAATTTTTATACCAGTGTTTATTGACTGGACTACTTGCATCCCTGGGTTTATACCTATAAGGTACCTAATTAAAATCACCCAAGTAATCTGTTTAAATATGTTGCTGATAAGCGTGTAATGTCAAATCGATACTATTCAATGAATAGTTATTTTTGTAGATTACTATTATAAATTTTACTCCTAAACAAAATTATTTATTTGAATAAAGTAGATTGGCATTACTGTTTCACGAGTGAAAATCGAAGAAATCACGACTGAAACTCCTTTCGACGGGCAAGATAATCGAAGGTAGGTTTGCGGTCCACTCTCACTGTTCTCCGAATCTGCACGCCCAGGGTGGTCATCATCCACTTATGGAACACCTGCTATTCCTTACACATTCCTCCTTCCAATGGGTCAAGTTCGAGGCCGGCAAATCAATGACCACTTTGCTCACCGATTCATGTTATCGGTGCAAACAGTACGTGGCCAATACAGCTGAATCATCTGCCCGTCAGGGACAATCCACTCCAATTTCGTATCCCACTCCTTTAGCTAAATTCAAACGTTAGTAAAATTATTTAAAATAATTGCCAGTGGGAAATAATAACCTTCGTTCATTGATAAGAAGAAATATATGCCTATATACAGGACGCTGTGTGGTCAAGTCGTGGTTCAGTGTGTCACCTGGGCAAGTTGAAATTTTTTTCGTGGTGGATCCACAGAATGAATCTTGAACTTTCCTCTCCTTGCTAGTATAGGTTGGTAGCCTATAGGAAAACCAGTCATTTCTGCCCTAGTAGTCCAGTAAAATAAGGGTTTACCGAAGAAAAAACCTCCGAACTTTTATTCTCAATGGAGCTTTATGTTTTTTGGGGTGCTGAATCCGAATCGTCGGCTCATATCCAAAATTGAAAAAAAAACGAAAAAAAAAACGCCTTAAATACCGGTTATTTTCGTTAGTCTAGCTATAACACGAAAACGAGTTTTTTTTTCGAAGAGAGTCTTCAATTAGTAATTGTAGTTGAAATTAGTATCTACGAAATGAAAAAAAAAACTACACCGAAATAGGACCATTTTTCGCGAAGCTATGTTCGGAAAAATTGTAGAAATTGGCCAACTTCTACGCGAAAACATGTTTGTCGTACTCTTTCTCAGTATAACCTTTCCCCTCGAAAAGTAGCGACTAAAACACTTAAGTAAATCGGAACAAGGTTGGAAACGATAAAAGGTATTCTGGGCGCGTAAAGGGGCTAGAGCGTCTCCTGTGGATAGGTACCGTTTATTAATCTTTTAAAAAATAAATAAAAATAGTAACGATTTATTTTTCTATAACTTCATTTACTTTATTTACACCTTGGCGCACTGATAAGACAATCTGGGAATGCGATGGAATAATAAACATGTGAGACCTTTAGGAAACCCATTACTCATTGCTGTCCCTCCTGACTTGATATATGTTTTGTTTTTAAGGAGCAAAGATAATATCGTTAAAGGTCTCGAAATATCAATGTATATATTTATACCAATTTACATATTACAAATTTGTTTTATTATTGGCTGATTTTGAAACGAATGATAGAGGTAATGACTTTGCCTATGAAATTTTAACATGCATATATATGTTAGGAGGGGATATTATAAATAATATCATTTATTCTTCAGGTTAAACATAGCGCCATGTTTTTTAACTCTATTGACTATGTAACTAAAACATTCAAGTGATCAAGAGCTTACAATATTTTTTGAAATATTTAATTTTTATGTTGTATATTACTTTGCTATTTACATTAATATCTAGGTATATTTTTTTGGATTATAAGAAACTGAATTTAGGAGGTGTATATATATATATATATATATATATATATATATATTTTTTTTTTTTTTTTTTTATCATTTTCTGATTATATTTTACGCTGTTTATTTTATTTATTTTTATAAACTCTGTATTGTTTTATTTATTTTTGATATCATGAATCATTATTAATTTTTTGACCTTTCTGTTTACAGGTAAGTTACCGAGCTGTATACTGTATTTACAATGATGTTGATCATTAGGCAGGTAAGATAGCTGTTCTATTAAAGTTGACCATTTGAGTCAAACGTTGTGGACCATTTATTAAGTGTTAGCTCGCTCAAATGTCACTGAGCTTAAGTGCCATTATACTTTTAAAGCCAATGACCTTCGTACCGTTAATATCAACTATAGTTTAGGTTATGTTCTATATAAATACTAAAGTTGAAACTTAAACTTCACTGAGAATACTTTTGTGAAATACTGCACTAAAGATTTATATTGTCAATATCATTCAGGATATCAGAAATGTTTTATTGAAAATATGGGATAGATTAAATTAGCAACTTGCTTGTGACCAACTATTCTTTTTATTTATTTCATAATGAGTAAATGGCTCGATACAATTATACCTTCTTCTTTAACGGTTTAATTTGATTGCACTGTGTGTATTTTAAGGAATAGGGTCCAGATTATGATTTGCCCTCTAGAAACCCCGATCGTTATAAGACGAGAGAATCGGTTTTATATTATGAAGATTATGTAGAGTGGATATTATTTTTGCATTTGATTTCTTATATTACTGTGCAGGGTTTAAAATCAATAATTATTTTTTCCAAAAAATCATATAATAATTATTATATTTGATTTTTAATTTAAAAATCATTCCTGATTTATAAATAAAAATTGCAATTGATTTTTGATGTTTATCGATTTGATTAAAAATTATGATCACTCACTGAGTGATACAGTATTGCATAAATAATAATGATTAAATTGCGATCAAAAAAATGTTAATCAGAAAGTAAAAATCTCCTTTTACACACGAATTAACTAATATGTTTGAATATAATATTTTTTTTGAATTATTTCCATGATATTATCATGGAGAAAATTCAACTTTCTGATTTAGAAATTATTATTATTGTTAATTGTAAAAATTTTGTTCTAAAATAATGATAGGAATTTGATTTTTATCATTATGATCAAAATTATGAATCGATCTTAGTAAAAATCATCAAATGATTTTAAAGATTCCTGATAAAAATCTTGATCGGATTTGATTTTTATTATTATTTTTTTTTAATTATCGATTTCAAACCCTGTTACTGTGAATAATTTAATTTATCTCTTTATACTTAATAGGTAATTACTAATATAGATATTTGTACTTATTTATTTCGTGTATTTAAAATAACTTCATTGTTTCCGTTTCGTTTCATTTGTATAAGGCCGTCTAGGACCGCGTAAAGTGATATATTTTTTTTTATCCGTTCACATTTCTGTCTCTTTCTATCTTCTATACAGATATTTATTCTTTCTCTCTTTTCCTTTTCTGGAAACCCTTATAGTTTATTATCATTCTTCTAAAAGCTGTTCCGTCTTGTATTAAGTTATCTGTTATACCAATCTATGCTATGTCTTTCTTAATTCCCTAAATCCATTGGTTACCATTTTTGCTCTTATGAACATGATTGAAATGATTTTTATATCCATTTGTTGAAATTTACAACTTAAGAAAAAAAATACATAAATAAAATATGAAGGTAATGTTTGTAATAACATGTCAATTGCTTGTAAAACATTTACCCACTGATATCATTTCAATAACAATTCTAAATTTAATGATCCTGTGGCCTTATCCTTTTCAGACGCCTCAGTGGGCTATCGGGAATAGAATGGGAATCATGTTGGGAGGTTGGGGCTGGATCGGCCAGCAACTTATGGAACATTAAGATCTTAATGGATAAGTTTTTTTATGACAAATTAAGGAGCATTGAGGATTTTTCATAAGATTTCGGATTGTAAGGATTGTGTGCGGGATAAACAGGTCTGATTACAGTCGTGTAGATGAGTCTCTTGTAATTTATTATTGAGTACTCATTCTTCTAATAAAAAATTCTTTTAATAAAAAATAATAATACAATAAGCATCCATAGAATAATACGTTTAAAAAATAAAATATACCGTCAACTCGAGTGACTTTGCCATATCCGGGTTAATTTGTCCTCGTTTCAAATGTTATTTTGAACAAACAAACGGTAATAACTAACATTAAAAAAGTGGGCAAACCCGATCTGGCAAACTCACCCCGTTGACGTTGAATAAAAACTATATACATAACTTTTTATTAATGTAAAAAATGAAATGAAAATAGATAATATTTCAACTTCATTGATCAGAAAAAACGAACTTCGTTCCATATGAAACATCTGGCATGTAAAATTACAACTTTTTTTTTCAACCATAAAAACAGTCTACTGTAGTGAAAATAGCATATATTGTTATAATTTGAAGTTTAACGCAGTATGCCCACACAGGTTTTATTACTGTCATG
Organism: Euschistus heros; assembly: GCA_003667255.2. Taxonomy (NCBI): domain Eukaryota; kingdom Metazoa; phylum Arthropoda; class Insecta; order Hemiptera; family Pentatomidae; genus Euschistus; species Euschistus heros. The sequence continues at coordinate 1,438,250 of RCWM02000242.1, forward strand.
TAAATGAATCTTTTGTAATTAATCGGTACCATTGGACGTCTGCGTAATAAATGTTGAAGTAATGGAAAATGAGGAGCAGTTTCTCGTCATTTTAGATTTTAAGTTAGGGGTTTATCTATATAGAGCCACAGGTGATATTATGATCCAGGGATCAGTGGAATATCATATAAGGATATTTAGAATCTATGTGAGAGTTTAGTTTGAGCATGCTTTTTTGTCATTAGGTAGTGATAATTGTCACATAGAAATGTTGCAATGAATACACTTTGCAAATGAGTGTATAATTTCAGTTCCAGTTATTCTTTATTTAATAACTACTCATATATCCAGAATCGATCCCTTCAGAAAAAAAAAAATCACCTGTAACGGAACTTGTCCCTCCACACGCAACAATAGAATGCGAACGGTCCAGTTCAATTTATTTACATAAAAACAGAAAAAAATGTTTCCGCTAATTTTAGCTTAATTACATCAGCTAGAAAATCTCACGCCCAGCACGAAGGTAATAATTATTTAAAAAGGTATTCGGTTTTAATTATGATAGCCTGTTTAGAAACAGTGTTACCATAAGTGCTGCTAATACTGGTACATGTCACTAGTGACCAAATAGAGTCTTATGCCAATTTTAATTGCTTTCGATTATATATAATCTTTCCTGTTTTAAGTAATAGAATATTTTAACCAACAATATTATGTAACGACGCATATTTTAGCTCTGTCCATTGGACAGCTGTGCAGATTCTGATAGATAGGCACGCACGATGGATTAATCTGATTAGAAATTAATGAATTATTTGCCATATTTATTTTAATAGAAGATATATTATAAAATTAAAAAAGAAAAAAAATCCTGAAGTTTGAAAACGACTGTAAGGCAAACTACAACACTTTTTAGTTCACACTCTCACATCGAAGGTTATGTTTTGGAAATCAGTGTTGCCACTGGTCTCGTGACAATTCACCGCTACAAGTAGTTTTAATGAACATTCATCTTCAGTTCTATAAATACTTACTACATACATGCAATCAAAACATCAGCTATTTGATATAGAGATTAAACCTATTATATTAATGTAAAAATCTGGGACAAGAAACCAAATGAATGTTCATTTAAGTTACATATATGTTCCTTACGCATACTTGGCCTCCACTCCCTCATGCCCATAGAATTATTTGAGTAAATGTAAAAATCAGTTTCTTTTATTACGGAAATAAGAGCAGAAAACAAGTTATGTTTTTTCTAGTGAGTTGCCCTATTCCATTCTGATTTTTTTAGTTTCAAATTTATTAAAACTTTTGATGATGTACGTAGTTGGTTTGTGCAGTTATGGAAACTTTAAAATATATATTTTAATTTATACGTCAAATTAAAATTTAGTGACTAGTTTCGTCCTAAAATGTAAGCCCTCATCAGGGCTAGGTAAAAAAATAAAAAGTATGAAAAAAAAAAAAAGGATTGAGCTTTAACAAAAAGAAGAAAAGAAATACAGTATGAAAAAAAAAATTAAAATAAATAAACGAAATATTCAATTTTCTTTTTGTTAATTTTTTTAAATTTTCATACCGTTTTGTTTTCTTATATTTTAAAAATTCACTCCCTTTTCTTGTCATATCTTTTTGTTTTGTTTTTCTTCTAGCCGTATTGAAAGCTTACATTGTAGGCCGACACGTCTGTACTATCAATTAAAATTTATTTTTTAATTGTGTTATGACTGCACATCTTCGTTAGTTCCACTGTCAATAAATACCTCATCCATTAGAACTGTTTATTCATTTTCAAACTGTCTGCAAGATGGCAATTGATTGCTTTAATAACTTGTGATTACTCAATAGATATTCGTTATGAATCAAGATATGTTTTAAAATAACATATTTATAATAATTTGTAAAAATTCATCGTTTTTTTGGGACGGCAATGATGCATTTATTTTCAACACTTTTTTGTGTTATTTATTTTTAATCAATATTACACTCTGCTACATTATGTTATTACCCTCATAATATTCAATAATAAATAATGTGTTAATTAAATAGGGATTTTTTACTAAAGTCGTTATTGAAAAATTTAGTTTTTGTCGAATTTTATTTTAAAAAATATTTGTGGTTATTTATTTATGAAATTAATTCCTGAAATGAAATAATTTTTTCTATTAGGGAGATAGAAACTGGATCAGATTAGGTTTATTTTTAACACTATACAGCAGTGACTTTCTGAGAAGAACAATACAGTTTAAGTTGGGGTCAAGTTGATATCGACAGGGCCCTGCGCACGCTGCAACTGTAGTTGCCCTCCCCCTCTTCTCCATCTTTTTTATATTATAAAAGATCAATAAGTCATCTATTGTTTGGTTTTTAACCTTTATAAAAGTAGTAATGCAATCATATTTTTAGTTGGCAGTCGCAGCATTATTCATTTCATACAAAAAAACTATTCTTAAGAGAAAAAGGTTTATGCATTTTATTCAGCATCCGGTGCATGAGAAGGCGTCTAAGTAAAGAGCCGTTTCTCTCCAATAGTTCAAGTAATCGCCGTATTCCTTTCTCATTGAACACCTAGAAAGGTAAGCACAAGAGATAAACTTCAGCACCATTATGTGTAGTGCCAAAGATATTATGAGCGCGTGCCTCGTGCAGACAATAATACTGCAGCTTTCTCCCTCTGTCGGTCTGTCCCTTGCTAATTGATCTGTTTGGAGAAAATATGGGCGGACAGGTGTTCTTGTAGGTTGCAAGAAGTGAAAGGACATAATCCACCCTTTAGCTTATTGCCTTGGCTATTTACCCGTTTTTAAATTTGTTAAAAAAAAAAAATTTGTTTCTACTCAATTCTATTCTCAATTCAGCAGCAATGTATCCAAATCATATGTAATACATTTGTTAGTGAACTGCCTTTAAAAATCGTTACATCCTGGCAGATCTCAAAAAAAGTACTTTTAGTGTCGTGTGAAAAGGATTAAATGGGAAGAGAGAGTGTCCTTTGTTTTCAAAAGGACGAAAAAGTTAATTTGTCGGGAAGGAGTTGTCTAGGATATCCTTCGCCAATCAAAAAAAGTTAGGTCCTGTCAGATCTGAAACCAGTATCCTTCAATGGCTTTGGAGATTCATAGACTCTTTAGAGATTAATTAATAAGTAGAAATTCATTTACGCATTTTAAACTATTATAACAGGTTTTAACTTTTACTGTTGAGATTTGAACACAACTACATTAAAAATAGATTTTCTTCATTGTAAGCTGAAATCAAATACCAAACAAATCATTTAGTGAATGTTCACTTCACGGGATTAGCAGCCTATATAAGACAGTATGCAGTTAAGCGATCTATTGTGTTTCATTTTATATCGTTTCGAGGAAGTTTTGACTGCCGTTCGTTTTAGTTTTAAAGATTATTTTAGTTTCCTTTTTTTTTTTTTTTTTTTTCTTGTAAAAGAAGAATATATATATATATATATGTACAATTCAAATTTGATGATTATTTGATTAGTCACATTATTGAATACAGTGATGAAACTTTTTTTTATTATTTGTTCTATTCCATTTGCGAAATCCGTACACCTCTTGACCCTCTGTCCAGCGCAGTCCAGGTTTTTTTTTGGACAGAATATTTTACTCAAGAAGCTTTTTAGGTATCTTAATTATAGCTTCGTTTATAGCCCACTGAAGTTCAATTCCGATGAATTGAACGTAACAATGTTTGATGCAATCAGAAAACATGTAAGGCTTTATTTTGTTCATCGATTAAATTATTATATATATATTTTAATTAATTTTTTTTAATTTATTTTTTTTTTTTATAACTGGATAATATTTCAAATGCTTGTAATGAATAAAAATCATTTATTCATTTTCAAAATAAAATACCCTATGTTTGATTAAAGACCGTATTCAGACTAAATCTTAATTTATTTTTCCTTACTGCCGCATTATTCATTACTATACATAGATATGTATGTTTAGAGATGTATAATAAATATATCCATCAATATTATGTATTTATACACATAATACATATAAATATATATACATATATGCATGTTTAGTTTTTAATAAGTATTTATTATTAATTAATTACGATCATAGTTCATCGATAACATAGGCTTCTTCAACGATCGTCCGTTCAATGATTGCTTGAGAGGCGAAAACTACTGAGCTTTCTCGGAACTAATACTTCCAAATACAGTATTTTTAGAGAGTTGTTGCCGCCGTCAGTTCGTTCCACCGTAATCCTTCCTCTGGCCACTGACGTGGTCTTATCATTAAACTGAGAAATCAAATATAAACTTAAATGTATACAATTTAAATTAATTTTTTCTAGATTTCGGTCTCGTTTTTTTTGTAATATATATAATCAGTCTTTGGTCCCATTTTTTAATTTATTTGAAATTCTTTGAATGCTCTATCTTGAATAAGGCAAAAATGTAGATCATCATTGTGTGAAGACATGATAAATTGAATAAATTAGGATAGAATATATATATATATATATATAAAAAAATATTAAAACAGATTTTAGACTTTTTCAAGCGTTAGTGAGCCAAGAAATGGGAATATAAAATAAACACATTTGTAAGTATATATTATATGTACTAAAAAACAATTTAGTAATTTATTGAGTTAAATCTTATTTTATTATTTTTAAAAATTGTAGAGGCAATAAAACAACATCCTGTGATAATATTTCATTTCCAAATGATAAGATATTTATAAAAATATTTCCATTCTTTAGAAAATTAATGCCAGCCATCTATACTTCTCGTTTCTAAGTAATACTTAGAAGTAGAATATTCGTTTCAAAGTATAATATACTAGAATATAAAAGAGAAAAATAAATATATTGACTGGCAATTCCAGCCAATATTTTTTTCATATAATTGGTTAAAAGTTTATATCCATTAAGTTTATATTATATCATTCATTTTAAGGTTTAAAATTTTTACAACCAGGGCATATGAAAAGTATTAGACTTATTAATAATATTAGTTAAACAAAGGCAACAGTATTAAAAAAATTGTAAGGTTACGAAATTTTAAATTGATATGATTTACTACAGTTTTGTATTATATGGGGCATAGAATTTATTCAAAATCGCATTAGGCCTTTACAACATAAAATGCAAGGGGTAATTCAAGCAAGGGGTGGATAAAAATCTTATTAATTTAAAATTTCTTGCTTATAAAAAAATATTTAATTAATATTTTTAATAATTTCAATTCTAATTAAGAATTAAACCTTCAGGCCAGGAAATGAAAATTCAATTAGGTGATTTTTTTTCTGTCAATGAAATTAAAATTATTAAAAATAAAATTAAACTTCACAAACCTATGAATAAATTTCGAGAAAATTGCATTAATTTTGTATCTGGCGTCTTTAATTGATACCTCATCATTCAACTTTTCAACAGGTTTACAAATAGATTTCTTATATCTCTAAAGAATTCATCATTAAATCATTGGATATTCAAAACGTTCAGCTTTCGGTGTTAATGTCATATATATGAAATCATATCAGTAATTTTAATCTGGAGAGTTAAAATATTAAATTAAGTAATTGCCTAAATACATGTAATATTATTCTTAATCTAGTTTCGATGACTTTTTATTTTCTTAATTTGTTTGTAATTTGTAGTATATTACTGCTGAAATATTAGTGATACGTTAGGAATAAGTTTTACGATAGTTATGATATAGAAGGCAGTGTTTTGAAGCCTTAGTATTTACGGTGACCCGAACGGGTGGATGGCCTGCGGCGATGGTCGAGTTCCCTTTCACTGAAAGGATACGCCCTCTTACTCTCTCCCCGGAGGGTGTGGACCCCCCTGACAGCTAATTAAGTGACTTCTGACAGATATTAATTTTATACCTCCACCATAATGATTATTATATGCATTTAGTATTTATATTTTGCGATTTATGAAAGCAAAGTTGGCATCTTAAAATATTAAAAATAATGTATTCTGTTATGTAAAATGCTAGTTTAGAGACCTTTTTCTAAAGTATATACAATATGAAAACTAATCACAATCAATTAGAAAAGAAATAGGTAGATTTCTGACGACTTATTTACGGACTTTTCAAACTAGTAATACAATTTTCTCTTCAAATCTGATTTTATTTTTCAATTTTTTCCCATTTCTGAGAAAACTATTTGGCCTACAGGCACTAAAACTAAAATTAATGAAATAATAGTTCAATAAAGTTTAACCTAACACTGATTTTTTTTGTAATTATTATACTATAAGTTAAGCAAGAAAGTTCACACCAAACATTATTCCTGGAATGTATCTTACAAGATAGTGACATTAAATAATGTAAAATCAGATATTGACACCCTGTGGATATCTTTTAAAATACAGACAGGATTGAAAGTACTTTTACACAGTCGAGTTGTAGGATTGAAAAGGAAGTTTATGATTTCTTTTTTTCTTTTGGCTAAATATTTGTTTCTTTCTAATTTTTAAGATAGGTTGTTAACTGTTAACTGTCTGGTTTCCCCTACTCTCATTTTCTTCGTTCTTTGAATTCATATTTGTTGAAATTATTTTTTGACCATATGCAATTATTAAGTAAAATCTTCTGTTCGGTTAAATCAGTTTTCCTTAAAATCCGATTTTCATGTTTTTTAATTTGTCTTATTTCTAAAAAAATTGTTGTGGATGGACGAAGGTGTGTGTTTGTGTGTAGATGATAAGTGCATATGTAAATATCTATTATGTAAAACGTTGATATCTGTTATAAAGATAGAGGATTTAGATCATATATTTTTGTTATAATAAATATTCATTTGTATAATGTAAACAAAATATTGTTATGTAAGGATTTGCTTAAGAGCACTAGACTCGTGCGATCTATTGTATATTATTAATAATATTATTATTTGTACAAGACTCTGTCTTTAACAAATAAAGAGCATTCATTCATTATTCCTAAAAAAAACCATTTGGCCTTGAGGTACCGTTTAGGTATCAAATTAAAGCCTTTTTAAAAATTATTTTTTAGAGATATTTTGAGGAAGCCAACAGTTTCGTCTTATCTGACGAATAACTTGACTATAACCGAAAATATTTTGTGAAAATCACCTCAAAATCTCGGCATCCGATTGGCCTACGAAGCTGCGGTGTTCGTTCAGTTAGTGTTTTTCAAGATTGTTAATATGCTCTATCACTGAAATCACATAGTTTAAGAAAAACTGAAAATAGGGCTAATAATTTGCGGTTTGTAGAGTACTACACAAATCTTGGTTCACAACTAACCTTATCGGTCCTACCAACATATTAAAAAATAGTAAATACGTATGCTTTTGCGAACATTAATATATAAATATTCAACTCGTAAACTTCTAGTATCCTCCCTAATATTCCCTTACCTTGATTATGGTTGTCTAGTTTATGATGGTCTCTCGACGGTTCTCGAGGACAGATTGAAACTAATTATGAACTGCTTTGCCAGATTTGTCTTCGATAAACCGAGGTCTGCCATGTTTCCTTCCTCTATTCCGAATTAAACTGGCTTTATCCCATATTCCGAAGAAGATATTTCTATGGATCATTCCTTTACCAAATTATCAGCACCCTTCATCCTTCCTATATTTACAATACGCTTCAATTCAGATCTGCAATCAAGTCACTGAACACAAGATACCGTCTTTCTGATCTATATACCCCATCCCAAAGAACTACTACATTCCAGCGCTCTTTCCTATTCCGCTCAACCATCCTATGGAATTCCATTCCTTCTCATATTAAACAAGCGAAATCTCTAAAAACATTTATATCCCTCTATTTCCAGCTCCTCCTCCTAATCTAAGGTGACGCATACTAACAATATATTTTCTCAATTAAACAATATCTAACTCTTTCTGAAACACACCCAGTGTTACCAATTAAAATAATTTTTTCTCACTCCGAATACAACATTTGGGTTCTTATATTGTATAAAATTAGCATTGTATCAAAATAACCTATTTATTATTTCATTTGTATAACGTCTTCTTATTTTCCTGTTCATATATTACATTAGTATCTATGTATACATTATCATTGTTATATTAATATTTCTTCTTTATTTTATTTATTTATTATTTTTTTAATTTTATTTAATTTTTATCTTATTTATTCATCATGTCTCTGACCAGATGTAACTATCATTTCTTTCTGTACAATTTGTTATTCTTAAGGGACTTGGTCCCAGAATAAAATTATTTTTCTATTTATATTTATATTTCTAAATCGACTGGCCTATTGGAGCTACGCTGTACAGAGGAAATTCATTTTTACTAGTACTGCTATTCATGTTTTGAGATTCAAATTTTTGAAAGGAATGTAATTTTGTTGATAATTTACTTGACTTGAGAAATGATTGCGAGCGATATATAAAGAACAATAAGAATATAAGGGGCCGTATTTGCTAAGATATCGCGTTACAGGCGGCACCTCGCCCGCATTCCGTATCAATTAGAGCGATTAGTGTAGCAGTGTATCCGGTGACGGCGGCCGCTCTGCGCATGAGTACCGGAAGATCAAGGCAGCCCACTACATTCTTGTGTGGATTTCTTATTACTCTATTCTGGGTGGCTCTGTTCTACAATCAGATGATAGTATCCAAATGAAATCACTAAACTGACATTAACTCACCATCTCAAATGAATGCGGATTATATTTTAACATCTTTTGCCCTTACATCTTGGAAGAATGGAGGAGAAAGATTAAAACACGTATTTTTTTACGAAAAAAATTAATAGTCAGGGTTTTAATGATTTATTACTTTTACATTACTATAATTCCGTTGTTTGTATTTTATTACATTATTTATTAATCTGCTCCTTTTAAACAATTAACTAAATAAGCATGAGGCGTGAGGAAAAAATCTTTTGGGCTTCGGTTTTTTTTAAGAAACTATGATAACTCTTATCTACATCCGTAGGTTGAGATGATTTATGACATTCAAAATGAAACCCCTAAAAAAGAGCAAGCCAATTGCCCATTTTAAAATATATAATAAATTGTCCTGTTCTGTTTTGGCACTGTTTGTTTTCTTAATCTCTTGCAATTTCGCGTTGTAAATAAATGATATAATTCGAACATCTCACTGTTATTAATCTGCCAATCCTTAAATGCATTGATAGACCTAAATTATTTTTGCGAATAGTGCCGAAGAGCCTAGGTTTTTATTTGAATAATTGTCTTTGACGCTGTTATTACTGTTATTATTATTATTATTATTGATTTTATTATTATAATCAGCACTACAGCATAGTTCACTTTGGTCATCCACGACTTTATCCAGCAACCTCACCTTTGGTTTTCCTCTCAATCTCTTGAGTTTTATAGCTGTCACATTTTCTTAATTAAAAAATCGCCCTATTCAAAATTCGGAGTCATTAGTTTTGACTGCGGTTTCTAGTTTCAACTCTGTTATAGGGTAAAAGAGACAGTTATTGATACACTATCTTAAAATTAGAAATAAAATATTTAGACAAAAAAAAAAATCATAAAATTCCTTTTAAATTCTGCAACTCAACTGATTAAAATTACTTTCAACTCTGCCCTTATTTTGAAAGATATCCATAGGGTGCCAATAACTGATTTTACATTATTTATTGCCACTATCTAGTAAAATACATTCCAGGAATAATGTTTGGTGTGAACTTTCTTGCTGAGCTTAAAGTAGAGTACCTAAGGAAAAATCACAGCAAATTTCAAATTTTTTTAACTATTCCTTCTATAATTGTAGTATGAATATTCCCGAATATTTCCGTAAGGGTGTCAATAATTGCCTAGTTTACCCTAACTTATTATTGTAAATCATATTATATGTGGGTTCGACGGCCGTGGTTGCGAATTTATATTTACAATACCCACCTGGGAGGGTTAAAATTTATTTCGTGGTGGACCCTGTAGATTGGTAACCTGTAGGATAACTCGTCGTTTCTTGCCCTAGTTGGAGTACATAAGGACATTAAGCCCAAAAATAAAAAAATCATTTAACTTAAGGTATCTTAAAATTTTAAACAGATGTCACATCAAATAAGCAACAAACTCCAGGATGAATACTCAGAGTTTAATGTAATGTTTAATTGTTGTTTCGTTTAAAACGAAAAATCCTTTTTTATCTAAACATAAACAGCTGGAATTTTCAAAGTTTGATTTTGGAGAGGTCATTTAATTCAAACACCATGGTATGCAAAGGTGAAGATGTTGGTATATAAGGCCTTTATAAAATCTTCCATCTATAGCTATCCCTTGTTCTAGAACCACTCCATTGCACACCTGTTCAATAGACAGATGCTGTGCTACCCTGACAGCAGTCCATTCTACCTGTTCTTGGTGTCTAAGAGCTTTGGTTTATTGTTCTCTTTCTATTCCGGTTGGCTCAGATTATTGTTTTCTACCCTACCACCTTATAGCCTTATGCTTATATGAAAACTAAATTAGATCTGCAAGAAATTCATTTATTTTAATGTTTTTTTTTTGGATTTGGTTCCATGACTAAATTCGGTTAGTATTATATATAGTCTTTGGCGTTTTGCCGACCCTGAGCCAAAATCAGTTAATGTTAAAGTATAACTTTTGAAGAAAAAAACGGATTAATAAAACAAAAAAATAGAGCAAGATTAGAAGCATATTTGTATGGAAACGGAATATTTTCGGCATGTGTATTTTTACATATATGCCCAAAATTTGTACATCCATAATGCATATTATAATACAATATATATTTGTGGGAAAAAAAAAATACAGCGCCCTTCCTTGTCTTCGATACCAAAATCTCCAAGACAAATATTTTGGAACCATGGTTGCTCTGTACATTCACTCATGCTTCCTACACCCCAAACAACATTTGTGTTACGAGCGATTCGACTTAATTCACAAATTCACTTCTACCATGTTTGAACTCGTAAAAATAAATTTGACAATTAGATCCTTACTTATAGAAAATGTAACACAAACTAAATTATTCTTTGTGGAAAACAACTAGACTGGAGGATTGTCTTTGTTTACTTGGCAAGTACAAAACCCAATAGAATAGAATAGAAAGAAAACTTTATTCTGGGACAAAGTCCCTTAAGAATAACTTTAAATAATACAAAGTAAGATCATAACTGGCCGAGAGGGTGTTAAAAATAAAACAACATAGGTAAAATTAAATACAAATACGTATGAAAAAAAAAATACAGAGAAAAACTAGAAAAAGAAAAAACTATTAATAAAAAGAAATTGAACAAATAAATATACAAAATAGAGGTTAATATTGTAAACAAAATTTCAGAAGAGAAAGAAACCAAACAGAAACTTAAAGAAAAATAAAAGATAGAAAATCATAAATTATCATTACAAGAAATCAAAACATTATCATAGTCAAACTATAATTTTTGCTAATGCAATATGTATATTTTTTTACCTAATATTGTTAAAGATTAATGTTAATAAAAGGTACTACCCGTAATAAAATACATTTATTTTCCCTAGTTTTTTTCTTATAGTAGTATTTTCCTTATATTGTTTGCGTAAACGATTTTGGCTTTAAGAGTAAGTGAATAATAACTGTGACATCTTATATTTCAGTAGTAATAATTCAAAGTTCCCATTTATTTAAATTTACCCTTCTTTCTACGATAAGCTATAAGATAAGCCATCCGTTTATAAATCATCTTCTGGTAATGTTTATTAGCATGGTACTACTACCACATAGATCAGGCAGCTTTAATGTCACTTAAAATAGCGACGAGCCGAAATCCCGCAAGACGAACATTTTTATCATTACAGAAATTCCCGTCTAAAATAAAAATTTCGAATAGATATGGGCACAAGAACTGTGATTTGATGCTATTTGAAGTTTTTCTGAATTACATGTTTTGTCAAAATTCATACAATTTATGATTATCATTTACGTTAATAATGTCTTTTTGACGTTCAGACATATCGAGCCACATTGAATTATCATCTTTCTAATTAATAATTACCTGCTTTCTAAAATGCTCGAATGCTTTTTTTGGTTTTTCGTCGTTATCGGAGGAACTATATTTAATTAGAAGGCAGTTAACTGAACCATTCAGTGAAAATTCGATTAGTAACCCAGATATACCCGTTATTATATATAAAACTATTATACAGGGTGAGTATCTCTTAGTGTAAAAAAAAAAATTGGTTAAACTAGATCAAAAATGTAGCTAAATGCCGCAAATCTCACCTTTCTATTCCAATCCGTTGCAGATATATGATAAATCAAAGACTTTTTTGAGGAAATCACGTTTTTTCCCATAAAAACTGTAATATTTCCATTTTGTCTAAATATTTTTCAAATTTTGGCCACATTTTCAGATTTAGCATTAAATTTCCTATAAGAACAGAGTACACGTAACCTTGAATTTTACAAACCTGGTATCTAAAGAACAGCTTGATCTTCACCTTATTTAGGGAAGTCACAATGTCTTATTTACCTCAACGCTCACCGTTTTTCGTAAAAACTATCCACAAAACGTCAAATCTCACAAAAACTTACAAATTTAATCAGCTTTCGAATGATATGTTAAACGTAATGATTTTGTTTCAATTTCATGGAGATATTTACTTTTGAAACCGAAAAAACATGGTGTTCTCATTTTGTATACAAATCAGTTACTTGGGTAAATAAAACATTATGACAATCCCTTAATGAAAATGTGCATTTTAAACATAATAAACTCTTCATTGGAATAAAAAGCAAAGGAAAAAATGATTGTTTAATAGAAAATAAAGGAAAACTGTCAATAAAGTGACACAACATCAGAGGATATGATATTATTACATTTATTTATTATTATTATTTAGGATTTATTTTATTAGATTTTCAATGTAATGTTTAAAATCCAGTGATAATGAACATAGACCTTAATTTTGCCGTTAGCTTCTGAATGCAGATTGTGTCTAAGAATACTACTTTTTGAAGTGAATTTTATGGGCAGATGAGTCTGTTTTTACAGGGGATGGCATTTGTACAATCCAATCCATGTATATCGTTATTAGGAATGGTCGAAATGCCTTCCCCTGTAAAAATGATACTCATCTAGCCATAAATCACATAATAAATAAATAAATGTAATAATATCATATCCTCTGATGTTGTGTCGCTTTATTGACAGTTTTCCTTTATTTTCTATTAAACAATCATTTTTTCCTTTGCTTTTTATTCCAATGAAGAGTTTATTATGTTTAAAATGCACATTTTCATTAAGGGATTGTCATAATGTTTTATTTACCCAAGTAACTGATTTGTATACAAAATGAGAACACCATGTTTTTTCGGTTTCAAAAGTAAATATCTCCATGAAATTGAAACAAAATCATTACGTTTAACATATCATTCGAAAGCTGATTAAATTTGTAAGTTTTTGTGAGATTTGACGTTTTGTGGATAGTTTTTACGAAAAACGGTGAGCGTTGAGGTAAATAAGACATTGTGACTTCCCTAAATAAGGTGAAGATCAAGCTGTTCTTTAGATACCAAGTTTGTAAAATTCAAGGTTACGTGTACTCTGTTCTTATAGGAAATTTAATGCTAAATCTGAAAATGTGGCCAAAATTTGAAAAATATTTAGACAAAATGGAGATATTACAGTTTTTATGGGAAAAAACGTGATTTCCTCAAAAACGTCTTTGATTTATCATATATCTGCAACGGATTGGAATAGAAAGGTGAGATTTGCGGCATTTAGCTACATTTTTGATCTAGTTTAACCAATTTTTTTTTTTTACACTAAGAGATACTCACCCTGTATTTTTGTTTCAGTTTAATTAAATATCTTCTTCAATTAAAAACTCATCTTTGTATATGCTCTATTGTTAGAATTATGGTCAGAGACATTCGAAAATGGAGGAAAATCATTATTAATGCATCTTAGTACCAATTAAAATAAAATTGGAATTTTTCCTCGCTCTTCCTCATGACCCAGTGAATAAAATCTTTAAGAAACAAATTAAGTTGATCACAGTCCTCTTTCTATTTATAAATCGAAAATTAGTTTGTTGTGGTTGGTTAATTAGACCTCATCTTGGTCTAAGCCAAGGACGATCTGTCATAGTACGACGGGCCAATAGGAATTGCCGTTACAGTTAGAACGGCCAATGGGAAACCTGCTTGGAGGACAACTTACAAATACCTGCTTCTCTCGAATGTGAGCGGTCGACCTTGATCCAGGGTAAACAAGATGGCTTGGCTTTAATTGCCAAAGAGAGTCTTCTCTCTACTTTGTATCACATTTCTTATTTATTTTCGTTTTTTGTAGACCTTTATTTGATTCTTGTTTTTACTCTTGTTTACACTGTAATTCTACCCTTTTTTACGAGTTCGTATTTCAGACGTTAATAATAAATGGACGTAAAAGATTTTTTCTTCGATATTTGTTTAAAAACATAAATATCCATAACACAAGTATCACTCAAGTGGAACCCTTAGTGTTTTTAAAACGTTATTTTTAAATCGAATATTATCGGCCACGGTGTAGAATTTGTTCACTACTTTTCATAACTGTATTTTTTATTGGTTATTTTTAACTGTTACCAAACAATTGAAGTTATTTTATAGATACATCAGGTTACTTTACGCTGGATAGCCCTTTTTTGGGAACTGTAGGTTAAATGCAGATATAGTTACAAATAACTGTTTGGTATGTTGACTCGATTTGGATCCTTCGAAACTTCTTGGGTTCAAAGTACCATTTTAAATTTATGAAGTTCGCTGACTAGGTCATTATATCCCCTGAAAATGTTTATTGTTCATTTATCTGCTAGCGAATGGCAGATGTTTTCTCCTAAAGCATCAATTATCCCATTACAGATATCATTTGTAATTTACAACCGAATCACTGAAATTGAAACAAAAAACGAGTTTTATAATTTTTAAACACGTGTTTAAAACCCTGTTTTATATACGGCTTGCGAAAAATTCCACCCAATTTGTTTTCATTTTCTGAAAGTTTTAATCTGATTTAGGTGTTAGCGTGTCCATATACTTTGACGAGGGCATATAAAACGTAATATGATTCTTAAAAATATTAATAAGGTAAAATCAAGTGGTATTTAAGTAATGTACTATATTTTAAATTAATATACTTTTTTACAGTTTTAAACTAGATGGGGCATATCCCTCAAGAATTTATTCAAAATTACATTGGACCAATACCCCATCGAATGCAAGACGTTATGAATGTAAGCAATAGTTATAATTCTATTAATTTAAAATTTCTTAGTTTTCAAATTGCTTAGTATTTTTTGAAAATACGGCTTGCTTTTATTAAATTAATATTTTTAATAACCCTAATACATTTCATATGTTTTAGTTAATGTGTATGTATGGACGTAAAAACTTAAAAAAATAATGAAACTAAATGCCTGAAAAAAATATTTTATGTTGCAGTGGAAATTCACGATGGATATCCCACAATATAATAATGAAACGTCGGCCATTTTAGGAGCATCGATACCGATAAAAGTACTTGTTAGTTTTACTCCCAAGTATTTTATATAAATTGCTGTAAATAAACCTGTTTACGTAAAGGCATTGTGATCGAAGAGAGATTCATACTATTGTAGACATTTATCAGAGGTCAACTGTAATTCTCCTGTCTTATTACATGTCGTTTATTACGTTTCTTGATCTTCATTTAAACTTTTCATTTTATTTTCTAAATGGACTATAAAGTTCCTTATTATTTTTAAAAAACATTTTAAGTTCTGCCGATAAATGATATCCTCAATATTGGCTGTACCCTGCCACTTGGTACCTGGATGACCCCCCAGAAGATGGTAGCGTACCCTCAGGTCGGTGCACTCTGTCGCAATAAGTCAGGGCCGCCAACTTGCCGTATTGGTAGAGCCCTCTCCTATCGGCTGCACCTTATATGGCTTCTATTTTGCGTGTCGGAGTTAGTTCTGTCCTAGGTTGTCGATGTGAGGAGGTATTAAAAACAGAACTCACTTTGTAAGTCTTATTAATACTTTATTTTCATCTAGTTAAATGTAGTTGTACGTTTTTTCTATTCGTTTTCATGTCTTAAGTAAAATTCGGCTTGAATAGGTCAACAGTTGTTTCAGTTCTTCTACGGAGTGACAATCTGCAGGATAAACCACAAACTTATAATGAAATCTCGAACGAGATTCGAAAACCAAAAATATAGATTGAAGTAGTGGTTTGAATTTTGTCAAGACAGCTACGATTAGTAAGATTTTTCAATGATTTTTCCTTTTTTGTATGTTATAATTAGCTACAGCATAGCAGTTTTCTGTTTTTCCAGCCGTATTTTTTGTTCTTAATTGGTTTATGAATTAATCTGATTATAACACAGTAATAACTTATTGAGCTTATTCGAGATCGTTTGTTATCTTACAAGGAATATTTTAGCTTAGCTAGCCAATCCGATAACTTAAGGTTATTTTAGACCAAATCAGAATGCACAGCCACTGGTGTTTTAGCTTCCGTTTTTATTTGTTATCACTCCGTTTTTTATGTTATCACTTCGGTGGCTCGTGGCACGAAATATTTTATAACATATTCCTACTACAAAATATTAAAAAATATTCTTGTAAACACGGTAAATATAGCCTTTTTACGTTTATGAAATTGTTTTATTTGAATGACTATGTTTTAATTATCTGAACTCTAAATTATGTTATTACATAATCTGTGTTATGGCTTATATAACATATGTGTTAATCTGTATATGGACACTGCTCTTATACGGTGGCGAAGGTTCTACATGGGCTGGAATGATTAATGCATTGCCAAATACATGTAATGTAATGTATCTATGTGTAAAGAAACAACTATATTAACGAAACCGAATGTAAAAAACAGTAAAAATTTTAGAGTAAAAAATTAATGTTTGTTCTGTTGGTTCCTGACAATATGTGACAGAATACAATGAATAAATAATTTTATGACGACCAGGAAATGAGATGATCACTTATAAATTTTTTCGTTGTTTTTTTTTTTTCGATTGTGTCATTTCGTTCAGAAAAATATCAGAATATTTATACAAATTAATTTTATACCAAATTTTATAGATCCAGATTTGCCATATTCAAATGTACTAATGTTCATTCCATTTTTATTGTTCAATGTAAAAATTATTCTTTTATTCTGCTGATTTTGTATAAAAAAAAATAAAAATATCAGTTTGTAATTTCATTATACCTGAAATAGACGAGGTCTTCATGTGCTTTTTCTTTCGTGCTATGTACAGCATAACTACGCCTAACTACTTTTGTTAGTTAAATCTAAAATTTGTCCTTAGCAGTTATTAATTTACGATATCATTATATGTAATAGAATACAATAGCTTACAGAATTTCTTAAATGAATACAGCTCCAATTTTCAGTGCGGAATTGGAACAGTTTTTATCTTATAAAAAAAAAATCTATCAATACAAAAAAATTATATATAAAAAAAAATTAAAAAACAAAAAAAACATACGTTGGCAACCTAGAAATCAGACCCTACACCGGAACAAACCCGCTAAGCTTTGCGGTACTCGTATGTGTTTTTATCAAGTAGGCCTTAGATAAAACAGGAAGGCCGGACAGTGCTACCAACAGTACCCTGAACCAGATCCTTTTGGACTAGAACAGAAAAGAAAAGAAAAAATGTTGATACCCCCGATATAAGAATTCACGCTGATTATGTATTATTCAGCCCCTGAAACATATGTGAGTTTCTGTTTATACATATATGGCAATAAAAACATGTTCAATTCCATACAGTTAACATTGTATTAATTTATGTGTATGTTAACCATTTCAAGTTGTTTACTTACCAGACTAAAACTACAAGAAACTGCCTATCGTTTTCGACTTACTCAGCATCTACTAGACAAACGTTCAAACCTTCCGATTAGTTACAAGAGATTCATATACATAAACCCATTTGGACTTACGGAGTTCAGCTTTGTGGCTCACCTAAAACATCCTCTTCATCTTGCCTCATTCCTTATAATTCAGAATCCATCGAAAAATCCTCATGCTCCCTACTTTACACAAACAAACTTACCCATAACAATCTTTTGTTGCATACGATGCTGATTTAGCCTAAACCTAAACCTATTCTTTCTTAGTAAATTCTTTAACCGTTCAAATCCACTAGTATCTCAACTCGTTTCTCATTGTATTCCGGAAAACCCTCCGAGACGTCTTGAAAGAAGATGGTCTCAGGACCTTTTAATAAGGCAATTGGAATGCCATTATGAGCATTATCCTCACATTTACTAGATGCATTTTTATTTTATTGTATCCATTTGTTAATCTTTATAAATAGCTGAAGAAAAAAAGTTTTTTTCGTGGTCAAAAAAAGTAATGATAGCTTATGATCATGGAAGTTTTGACAGATAAAGCATACATTTTAGTATTAAAGAGATTTGATGAGAATACTAGAGAACATTCTATGTGAATTGTCATCGTTTATGTTTGATAATTAACTTAAGTTTTCAGTGTCTCAAATGTTTCTGTACACATATTGTATCATTCCGTTTTGTCGTAGGTAACCAATCTTCCATAGGTTTCGTTTCCGTAGTTAAGTAGAAAAAAATAATCAATAGTCTTAAAAAAAAAAAATTCTATTTTATGGAATTTTCATCGAATATTTGTTCCCCTGCTATATGTTATTAGGCAGTGGAACACCTTTCGTCAGGTATCTTTCTCTTTAGGACCACAATTGTTGAGTAACGTTCCGCAGCCTTGTCAAGGTTGTTGCCTAATAGTTATGCCAGGTACAATGCGTATTGTAAACAATATGTTGACACAAATATTTAATATAAACAGGCTAGAGGCATAGACACACTTTTTCTATTATTCTATTAATGCGGCCTTCTCATCCTCTTAGTGATAGCTTAGGAGCTACTAGAATAGAGATCGTACAGTGATGAAAACCGATGTCTAGACTGTTAGTAATTAAAAAGTTTAATCATCTTGCGCTTTAGAATGCAGCTTACTAAAAGGCTTCCATACCTTATTCACACAACAATGGATCAACCGATCAACACGAAATATTTATTTTATGTCACTATAAATAATTCATTTTTCAAATTAATAAAGGAATGCTTAATGGCCACTTCATTAATAAATAATGTGCCTCAAGTATAATTTAATAATGTATAATATCTAACTGTTTTTGAATGCAACAATAGAATTGATTAATGTGGATAGAACCGTACATTACTTATTCCTGTACAGTACCTAACACATGAGTTAGTGGCGTTTAAATATAGAAGAAATTCATGATCGAACATTGCATTAATTCTATTTAACTAAACGATTTATTTATAATAACAGTTACATTTTTTTTTTTTGTTATCCTCTTTTAATTTTGTTGATTTAACATACAAGTACAAATTCAAAATTTGAGTCCATTCTTATTTCTGCTCTTGGTGCTTTAGTTCTGTAAAAGGTAACAATTTGTGACAAGAATGCAGTTACGCATAGAATATTATACCATCCATATTTGGGCTGTTTAATGTTTCATAAGTTTCTCCTTCTGACTGTGCTTGTGAAAATAGTTAGCATCATTACAGGACTTCTAATGAAATTGCTTGGCTATAAACCTTCGAGCATCTGTGATTAATGATGACATCACAAAAGTGATTAATACTGTTTTTAGTCTTATGTCTGTATTGTGTTGTATAATCATATAGCAAACACTTAAGTTTTCTACTTCTTCGATATCTTAAGAGGCAGAAAAGTGGAAAAGTTGCGAAGAAGGAGTTGCTGTTGATTACTTGTATGCTTCTATTCCTGCAGTACCAATGATAAAATTGCTGAATCGACGTGTTCGTTTACTCGTAACATCGTTGTTATCTAAAATATCAAACATCAAGAAACGTTTTACCCCGCTAATTCCGTTCGATGATTATCGTATTTGTTGTAGCACTTAGTTACCGCGTCAAATTGTATTTATTTTTTTAATAAATAAAAAAGACATGTTGGTAAAAAAAAACATTTTTCCTTCTTTTCTCTTTCATTTCATTATTCACACCTGCCACAAATATAACAAAAAGTGAATGAGGTGACAATATGTGGTGTCCTGCCCTGATATGCATGAGGGAGATTGAAACTCAACACTACCAAAAATTAATGATTTGATCGACTAAATAATTTGTTGTTATTTTTTATATATAATGATTGGAGGGTTTGGCGGAAGAAGGGGTTATGTAACAAAGCCCAAATTTGATTAATTTTTACATAGCCCCTTTATCTACGTCATACCTCTTTTTCTTATTTGTTTTTAAATATTCAGATTTTGCTACCTAATAATTCTCCACACAAATCCTTCATACTCTGAACCTTTCAATATGGTTCGTTATTTGACTGATGCAAAACATTCCCGACATCCTGGAATCGGTTGTCTAAGCCTGCCAATACTACAATACCGTACGTACTCTCTCATTTCGAGTTCCCTTTCCCCAGCGCTGTTCTACTTGTACTCCTGCCATATCGGGGAGGACGTCCTCTAGGATGAGAAAAGGAACTGGCCGTGTTACACTAATGGACTGGACTCCGCCGGCAGGGTTCTGGAAAGTTGAAAGTTAGGTCGGATCGTGGAATGTGCACGATCAATTATGTTTTATACTCATAATTAAATAAGTATAATTGTACTAATGTTTTCTGCGATAGTTATTGTAGTGACTGTAAAGTTAATATCGATTTAAGTTATATCAGTAATGAAAGAAAGATATTGATTTAGGTAGAACTTTCATGTCAGACACCCAATGTCCATCAATTGGGTACCTTTAATAGGGAAAAACCTGGTGGTTGTGCGTGAATGCTGACCACATCACGTCCTTGTGTAACCGGTGGTCATAAATCAATTCTTCACTACCATTACATTATACCTTAAAATTCTCTAAATACTGTAGATTGGGCAATGCACATTACATTTTAATAGTGTATCTGCCCTCGAAACCAATTTCAGCATGCAAACTGAAAAAATAATCTGTATTTTGAGATACCAAAAATTTCCAAAGAATCACGAAAAAGGTTTATATAATGTTACAATTGTCTGGCTGCACTTATTTCTTTAGTATTTTAGCTTTGGCGGTTTGAAATGTAATATTCCTTTCTTTATTCAAATATATCTTCAACAATTAAAAGTTTTTTTTAAAGATTTTAGTTTATATTCTATGCTTTGGTAACTTGACTTGTCCTCGTTGAGCTGGTTCAGAATACTACAGAATACAGAATAAAACAAAAACGTCTTAGTATAACCAAGAGACTAAAACTTCTGTATCCAATGCTTCATAAACGGTCGAAATTAAAACTCCGACAACGACTGAATACATACACTTACTTACTTAAACCCATATGGACATACGCCATACGAATATACGGGACTGCAAAAAATACACACCTTAAAAAAATACAAATATTCCAATCAAAATTACTCAGACTAATCTCGAAATCACCTTGGTACATTTCAAACCACACACTTCACACTGATTTATAAGTACCCCCAGTAAAGGAACATATACATGACCGTTATAGACGATTTCACGACAAGCTTCATGGACACAAAAACATACTCATTAATGACATGGCCACGACTGACATACCTGGAAATACTCTCAGAAGGCTTAAAAGAAGCTGGATGAGAGATTTGCTCAAATAAATCTCTTTAACCCATGCCAGGAGGAGGTACTATTGAGTGCTAGTCTCCCACACGCATACAAGGCCTGTAATATTCAATTTCATCACACTCACTGATTGTTACTCTAATAACAGGTGTGAATAAAAATTTGAAAAAGAGAAAAAAAATATTCTATACTAAACAGTGTTGATCTAGTTTATGAAAAATTGCTCTGTTGTTAAAGACACAGGAAATATATTTTTTAACTGTTCTTTTTTTTTATCATTTGAAAGAAAAGTCGATATATAAAAATTACATAATTAGGTATCACAGTAGTATCGCCAATGTCAAGGGTATCGATTAGTTATACTTCATATCCTTAAGTAGACTTTCGTATAATTCCGTTGATGAATCTGAAGATAGTTGGAGCATGCTTAAATGTCGAGTGGAGTCATGCACTAGCCCCGACTGCAACTTTATCTCCTCCGCAGGTCATCTACTTCTAGATCCGATCTTGACTTTCGACAGGGCACTTGGACCCGGTGAATGTTGCTCCAGTGAAAGGAAGTCCAAAACATGGAGCAGCCCCGGGATCACCTGGAAAGATCACGAGCGATTCCTTCGAAATAGAAAGCGTACAATTTACGAGTCTCGCCGCTGTCTTATTACATTAAATCGAAATAAAGATTTAGGGAAACGTATCAATTTCTATTCGGCGCGTGTTGAGTTGAACCAGTAACAGAAAATGTATCGTTTTGCAAGGAACAACAAATGCCAACACCTGATGGAGCGTGGCATTGTGGTCAGCGTTTCGAGAAAGAAATGAGCTAGCTGTAAGAAACGTGTTTGATCCTATAGTAAACTCCCCCTTATCCGGTGTGACCGGAATGAGGGGATGACTACATCGCTTGTGATAACGGAAACGGTATGTGAGTTTAACGTATATCCAGTGAACGTGATATGATAACGGTTGCTGTGATTTATAATATATTGATTTGTAAACAACGCAGCCAGAAAATTGGACCAGTAAAATTATATTTTTCTAAGTAGAGTATTTACGATGTATTTCGCGTCAAACATAGCCAGTATAACCTTCAAAACTTAGTGGCATGAAGTTATAGGCAAGTGGAGGGGGCTTACCTCTCAATAGCCAGGGCAGGCAGCCATTTTGGAGTGCACCGTATTATCAGTATATTAGCCGCTTATCAGTTCGAATTTTGGTTTCCTAGGCTTTATACTGCTGTTATTTTATTTTAGTGACTTATTTACTTTAGTGATTTACTTATTTTATTTATTACGAACCCTCTCAATTGCCCTAGCCCAAAGGAATGCAAGTCGCCAGTTGGGCATAGTGGGCGTGGCCGGTTAGTGTTTTGGTCTCGCCCCTCACGGAACAATATACGGGAAGGGCCTCTCCATAGTACTATAACTCCATGCCAAATGGTAAGCAATTTTTTGTTTTTTAAATGACAAAATTTTGCATTACGGTTAGTCGGTTGAACGTATCGATTACACATTTTTACCCAAAATATTGGGTGGTAGTACGCTTGAAATGTCTTTGGTTTCATTTTCATATCTGGTTTCAAACAGAAGTTAAATATCAATATGTATTTCGGATTTTCCAACTTTTCAAGTAGGTTTTTCTTCCCATATTGTTCATAGTATTTTTCATTTATATACATCAAAAGAAAGTTGTGGCTCTCCTCTTGAATTTTGCGTGGTGTGTAACAAAGTAATGGAGATTTAAAGAAAAGTTACCAATCATCGGTTTAAAAATTTCATCCTTTTCGAAGAGGGGTGGAACAGTGATATTTTTAGTTGTTATTGAATAAACGTTTTTCAATGTTTTTGAGAGTGCTGAAAAATTTATTAATATGTGTTTTACAATTTAATTATCCTAAACCAAAATCTATGTATTTTTCCTTAAACCTTCACTCAAAAATAAAAATTTTGGTGCAATAATCATTTCGCTTTCTTAAACTATATATATAAAATAAAGTAGTTTAATGCTATTTAATTATTTTTGTTCTCAACAAAATACGTGTCTAATGTTTGTTGACCAGGAACCTCCAAAAATACTGCCAACAAGATACGTGAGAGACTGAGTTTGCCTCTCCTTGTCAGTTAAAGTTGATATAAAAACTTTAAATATAGGTAAAATTATCTACACGAGTTAGAGGTTTTTATTTTTATTACTTTTAAAGAGTTTGAAACATAACAGTGACATCCTGAAAAGTAGGTGAACGTGTTACTTAATTACTATCTATTACAGCACATTTAATTGCGATAAGTTTTTTTATTTGAAAACTAAACATTGCAGTGTGGAAGGCTTCTTGGCTATTTAGTGAAAGGTTCGCCGCTGATTCGGTCAATCAGTGATGTAAGCACGGCCAAAATACCTGTTTACGAAGTTTAGTATGTTCTTTGTAGCTGTTCATAACTTCGCTACATAACGCTTGGATGAGCTGTTATGTAATTCGAAGATTATCATCTATATTTGTATTGAAGTAGAATCCTGTTTGAAGACCTTTATAAACACCGAGGAAATGTTTTTTTTCCGTGTTTACTTTTAGACGGATTTATTTGATACCAAATTCTTAAAATAAATATTATGCTAATAGCGAATATTGCTACCCAGGATGAACCTGGTTCTTATTGTAGAAATGTAATTCTTTGACTAGGATGAGAACCCTGTTAGGTAACCAGTTCTATGAAGTACTTTTTTTAAAGGGTTATAATCCCAAGTATTCATGGTTTTGAATACATAGTTTAAGTCAGTCTTATCCTCGTTTTTTATTTCCTTCTGTGTCTCTATTCTAATCCTTAAGGAACAGAAAGCTTCCTATAGTCTTCATTCCCTTCTTGAGTAAAAGATGTTAACTTATCGGCTTTTAGGTCTCTTTGCATCAAAATATTTTATCATTTGAGCTTTTTTCGTTTCGTGTTCACTTATTACTTACTTCTCTCTTTAAAAGTTCTCCATAATCCTTAAAATACTTTTTAGCTAAGCTCACTATATAGTGTAAATTGTTTTAATCACCAAAACATGTAATAATATTCTATACTTGAGGCGCCTAATTGCAAAACGTAGCAAATCCACCGAAAATCGAAATTGAGTTTTATATACCGTTCGATCCAGCTCCTTGCCACGCAGAAGACTGACTAGGTTTTAGGTTTAAAAGCGAAGGAAAAGCTTTTCAAATTTACAATTAAAAATCACGTACTGTTGCAAAAGGGAGTAAAACAATGCCTATCACAGTACCAAAAGGGAGTATCTAACAATATGGCTGCCATATTATGCATATTATTTGTCAGATTTAGGAGACATAATCAAGGTGGAAGAAACACAATTAGCTGTTTAGAAAAGTTACCATTTATTGTGATATTAATTACTATTGACTACTCCATTTTTTAAAATTATATTTCATTGTTTTGTTTGTTAAACTATACTAATAAATGTTTTTAAACTTTATAAACAAAGTTTTCAGATAGATATTTGTTTTGAATTTTAATGTTACCTACTAAAAAACAGATTCAATAATATTTTGATACTACTACGTAGTTTAATACTTTGTTTTTATTTTGTTCCTCAATACTGTTACTACAAAATAATCGCATTTTTTAATGCGTGATTGTGTGTTGTGATTACATAGACTAGTCCATGTATGTACATTTATCGTTTATTACTTTACTATCCGTTTTTATTGTTCACCAAGCTAAGAAGTAACATTTTTGTACGTAAAATCATTTTTTAATTTATCATTTCAATTCTATAAATCAACTCAGTACATGTATTTATTTCATTATCAAAAAGGAGTAAGTTTCAAACTGTTGCAAAATGGAGTAAGTCCCAAAAACTGATGCAAAACGGAGTAAGTACCCCCGGGGCCCGTTTTACATTTACCCAACTAAAATCATTTATTTTTCTGCTAATTATACAAGAAAAATTACATTCATATCAATTGGGCATCATATTACTATGGTTTTTGGTTTCTGGTGAAAAATTTAGAAATTTGGTTTTGCTACGTTTTGCAACTGGACGCCTCATATGTGCAATCGTAAACTGCAAAATCATTTGAATAAAACTTTTATTATTATCATAAAAATACTTCCCCATAATACCTTAAAATACTTCTTTTTTTAAATATAGTTTATTGATATTTACAACTGTATGCAATGGGTAAATGCACTGTAAAATTATTACCATGACATGTCTATAACTTTTAAAAAATACCAATTAGTAGAACTTCTCAATGTTCTACTTTAGAGAGTCCCTAGACCATTTTCTTTTCAGACGCCTCGGAGGGTTATCGGGATTCGTGTGAGAAGCCAGTTTGGAAACTAGTGGATTATTTGAGGGTGCGTAGCTTGTCATCGAAGGATAGGTATCCTGTTTGTGCCAAATTTGCAACATAAGGGACATTTAGATTTTTATGGATTAGTTTATTTGTTTCGTAGTAAACATCATAAGGGATTTTTCGAGGAATTTTGGATTGTATGGATTAGATACGAGAAGATTCGAAGTGGAGAACCAAAGCTAAACTCCGCATGTCCAAATGGGTCATACATATATATATGCATGTATAATTTATCTAGCCACTTTCTGATATGTTTAATTTGCAATCATTGCAAATATTTTTATTATGTTTTGTATCTAATCGTTTTCGCTCTGTTAAGCGTTTCTCTAGGTATCCAATTATTATTAAAATATATTCATAGGCTATGTTGAGAAGATGTTTTGATACGTGTGAACACTTGTATGAGCTTAAGGTATTCTTAATTAATTAATCCATTAGTGATAGCAAGTGGTTGGTTACTTCTTCAACCCAACCCTAACTAATATCTCTGTTTCACTCGCTGTATTGGTTATTGGTTTCAGTTCATAATTTTTTATTATCAATGTTCACTAGGGACTTTATCAACCGAGTTTCGATCAACCGAGCCTTCTTTTTTTAATTTAATTTTATTATATATATTTTTTCAGAAAGCAATCGATTCAAACTAGAAACTAGGCAATATTTGTACCAATACTCGTTTTGACGAAAGACAGAATGTTAGTACATAACCAAAAGAAAATTAGTGATTTTTTTTTTTTTTAAGACCATAAATTGTTTATTTAAAGATGTAATAATGTCATTTATATATAATATTATTGCATTCATAAAAAGTATTGTTCTTTATTAAATATATATATGTTTTACGTAAATTGCTTTACGTTATTTGTTCTCACGTCTTTAACTTACTTCTTAGGGGACCTAGATAAACCGAGGATTTGGTTATCCGAGCCTCTCGTCGGTTAATCGAGTCGCAATTGTACATTTTGTATGCTCCCTCTTTTCCCTTAGTTTTGTTTAGTATATATTTATAATATTTATAATATTTGGTCCATAGTAATGTTGATACATATACATGAATTACATTAACAGGTATAAATTTGAAAGATATATTAACTTTAAAAAAAATAATTTTTGGAATTTTAAAAATATAAATCTCAAAATACAAATATACATAATAGGAAAATATTAAGTAAAATAAAAAACCTTATGGAAAACAACTTATTCGCTCTTTAGAATCTTTTAAAAATTTGAAACTAAAAATTAATTTTTATAAAAGACTAATAATTCTGAGTCCAATAACAATTACCAATAGTTAAAACGAATACTAAAAAATTATTTTTTTCAATTTTGTATTGCGCCTGTGTCCTTAAGTTTTCCAAGACAAGAATGGGCTTCTACAGCTAATCCAACTGTTATTTTTCACTTCCTACACAGGAAAAATCATAAATCAGTTAAAGGCATAAAGGGTCCAACAATGTTCTGTAAATATTTTCTTGAACAACCACTCTTTGAGTCCATGAAGGAACTTTCCAGTTCCAGTTTGTTCCATTCACGTTATGTTTTTTAAAATGTATTTATTGTATTATTATAAATGTTAATGAATCTAAAATCATAAAACAATATTATTCGCACGTAAAGGCTGACTTGCCATAGTGAATGGTTGGAGACCATTATAAGAATAAAATAAGTCCCAAATGAAAAGTTAACAAATTACTAAATGTTGATTTCCTGCTCATATCCTGCTCATTTAATTCGTTTTTAGATTTGTCCGATTATTATTGAATTTACAGAAGCTTAGTATTTTTCTTTGATCCAAGTATTCTTTCTAATATAAAATATAATATTTTAAAATATAGTATAGATTTGTCAATAAAATTTGTGCATTCCCAAAAAAAATATTTTTTGTCGCGCTTGATTGCAGTTGTTAGTTCTGGAAAGCATTCACGCTTGATCTAACCTCAAGATGTACAATACTTCTGGTTCTTGATTTATATTGCAATAGGTAAAATTGATGTTTTTCCTGCCTTAGTGGCAACCTCAAATACAGATCATAAGCAGATCTAGTACACAACACATACCAGTTTTTTATGACTCATTTGGAGAAGAAACATTTACCAAAAACTTTAGTGCGATAAAATGTGGACACAATTTCATTATTCGCTTTTTATCTGGTTTTACATGAAATGACTAGTTGCTTTAAAAAAATACTTCACTTCACCAATACTGTTGCCGAAGTTCTTCAACCTTTTGAGGTCAGTGAATTCGACTCCGGAAAAGCAGAGGTCAAAGATTCTCTTGGCTGTGGGTTCAACTAGGAAGGACCAACTCCCCCCCCCCCCCCCCCCCCCGATTAGATAGGACATCCTATAGCCTCGGAGTACACCTGCTGGTAATGATGGGTTACTTGTTTGTCTAGGTCGTCGAAGCGATTTGCATAAAGACAGCTATTCGTGTTCCCACCTCTAACAAGCCGTTACTTCTATGTATTGATTGATCCGAGGGGAAAATAGTTAAATACTGTTATAGAATCCAAATTAACATGAAAAAAAAATACGTGACATACTTAAATTAATTGAATAATTGATTGGAACAATAAAAAAAAAATCTTCAAAAATACAATTGTTACTCATAAATCATCATAAATACCTTTTGGTTTTATCTTTGTTTTTCCTTTCTCCATCACGGCCCTGAAAAAAAATAAACAAAAACCTGGGCCGTTAAGCACCGAAAGAACTGTTACAAAACTTTTTTATTTTTTTGTATCTCGACTGTTTCTTATACAGAATGTTGAATCAGTTTACTTATCCTACTATCAGTCAACTTATACGATATCTAAATTTGGTTTGTCTCTATTATTAAGATTTTGTGGTTTTCAGTCCTGATATACATTAATCGGTGTAGCATTATTATCTGTTATTGTTGAGGCTAACCATTTTGTTCGGAATCTTCTTTTAACAACCCGATCATAAGATTAAAAAGGATCTCGTGGCTTGATTCTCATCCGTATCATACTTATTGTTAAATTTATTTTGTATCAATAAATTATTACTTTTTGACAAATAATTGCCTATATTTCCCGAACTATTTAAGCTAGAGCATAAAGTAACATTAATAGGTATAATTTACAATTATCGTTCAAAATGTTCTACCTCTTTCTCATACAGAGCACCAATGTTCTTCTGATAGCATCCACTGCTAGGAAGTTTATCATGATTTTGTTGCATTGTATTGCAGCACGCATAAATATGTTCCACCAACTTCTCTCGGGTTATGAAGAGGAAGGACATTTTGAACAATTAGTATGAATTAAGTTTGTAAATTATACTAATAATTGTTACTTTCTATGAGATATAATTTAATTAAATTATCTTAAAAGTTTATTAAATTGCAAATGTTAGGGTAAGATAAATAGCTAATTGTAATTAAATTACTAAAATAATAATAAAATCATTTAACAGTAGCATCCCCGTCGCGGATTTGCCCGTTCTCATAAGTAAATATCATAGATTATTTTTACAAATAATTGAAGTTTTATTTTTTATCGATAAAAATCTTGTTTTGAAGTATGCAAGTGAGCATTATTTTTGAAATCATATTTTAACGTATAGCAGTAATTTTTAACCTGGTTAAAATTGCACTGATTAGGTAAAAGCATAATTAGACATCCAAGAGCTGGTAAGATGACCTGAGACTATTAAGAGACTCTTACGGATAATGGACTGCATTATCAGTGCTTGTTACTAAAGTCCCATAAATCATATTTTTAAACACAATAACAAAAAGGAAATGATCAACACTTTGATTTGGTAATAACTTTAATTCGGCCGAAATAATTTTATTGATTTCCTCTGGTTGGATTTTAATTTCCAATCATAAAAGTTTATGACAGTTTGGCAAACCTAGTTTCTGCTGCTCAACATTGTACATTTAAATTAGGCACAGATGGATTCTGTAGTTTTACCATTGTTAACTCTATTGCGGAATAGCTCTAACCACGTATTTGTCAATTTTCAAACTGCACTGGGATCCACATGTCGCACTGTATATTTATATCTTTTTTAACAATTTAATTTAAAATGAGCAATTTTCATTGTAAATTTCTACCTCTATCTATATTAAACTGTACCTTTGTAACCTTTCTTGAGAGGCGCTCGCCACCTATCGGTCGATTTTCAAGCTTCACTGCGCACCACAAATTTATCGCTTTTTGATAACAAGGTAATTGTAAATCAGTAGATTTTATTATTGCTAAATCTTCCTGGAACTACTAAGATGATGTGGTTACAATTTCGTACAGATTAGTTCAGTAGTTTTTGTGGTTAGTGATCACAAACGAACAATGTCCTTTTATATAACATTATAGATAGATAGATTTCTGAGGATTCTCTTATTTTTAGGAAAATATATACAATTATTTTCTAAAAACTAGTAATTTCGTGAAATAAACATTAAATTTAAAATATGTATAAAGCGGGTAAGAATAGAGCCGTAGTTTGTGGATTTTTTAATACGCTTTTATTAACTTCACCTGTATGTAACCGAATCTTTCGTCGTAATTTTCGCTAAGCAATCTGATTAACTTTAAAATTTGCACACATTTCAATAACCAATGAAAATACAATAATTGCACAACTTTGTCCTAATGTTAATTTAATTAAATTACCCCCGAACGGAAGGTTTGCCTTGCGAAAGGTGAAGTAGTAGGTTTTATGTTTTTATATAATCCAGATAGGTCCTGAGACTAAAGTATCAAAAAAGAAAATAAATTTGTTAAGGAGAAAATATTTATGAGGCAAAAAACCCAAACTTTTTGAACTTTTTTCAAATTTCGGGAAAAAACATTTAGAAAAATCCTTTTAATCGAGAAATATTAGATTTACAAAACTAAAGTTTAAATAATTGTGCGTCCAAAGACATCCCTTCAGCTGAATTTTATTTAGGTGTTGAGTCACAATCGATTGTCAAACATCGGTGAATTTTGCCAAATTTCACAAATAATTGGTTTTGTGCATGTTTTAGAGTCCATAACAGAAATGGCTTATCCAATCTAAACGTGTTATATATATTAAAAGTTGTAGATCTTTGCATTTTGTAAAGGATAGGATTTTTAAAGTAAAAATATGCCCATTCCTACTCTGAGATATGTCAAAAAAACGATTGTTGGTTGATTCTTGGTAAACTGTGTTAAAATTGCAAATTGTTCACCACACTTGGCTTTTTTGTTAGGTTTGTTATAAAAGCGTTTACTAGTTTTTTTAAACTATAATTTTTATGTTTATGTTGCAAACAATGCACATAATCGATTTCTCAAGCTACTGCAGACTTTTGCTGAATATCCTGCATAATTAACATTACCAAAATAATAATATACAAAGCATGTTATGTAAGAAATATTTTACAGTTATTTCGTTTAATGGTTAATGAACAATAAGATTTTATCGCCTGAGAACTATGATTGTTACCGACCGCTTCCTTGAGTAAGCGCATTGGTCGTGGTACTTAAACGGCACTCCTCTTTCGGTCGAAGAATGCCTGCCCTCTAAGAAATTCTTTTCCGTTCTTCCGTCCATTCCTCACGATGGTCAACAGCCTGAGAACTGTCGTGAGGTGAGAGTTAAAGACGTGACATAACAGAAAGTTCATAATTATTTGCCCTTTGGATGAAATAACTTTATAATCTATAATAAATAGATATTACTTCAACTAGGACTAAATGTAAGGCAATCGGTCGGAATTTTTTCATCTTTCAAAAACTGGAACTCAAAAAAGTATTTAATAAATGTTTTCCTTATGTCACCGTCTTCCTGAATTGGTCCGCGCATTAATTAACTCAGATGTAATTTGAAACATTTTGTAGAAATTAGATAAGCGTCATCAAAACAGAAAGAATTTCGATAAAAAATCTTCGGAGGTGGACATAACATTCCGATACAAAACTAAAACAAATGGTAGCGTTGTTAATTAAATCAGTATTTATTTTTCATATTTTTCAATACTTGTACTAAGCAGTTTATGCAAACTTATGTTTCTTCATTATTTGAACCATTGCCACTTCATGTCATTCTTCATGCAGATAAAAAATTCCACCCAATTGATTAATTCATTTCCTAGGCAAAATGTGTCATTCTTTTTTTGAGATTTACGTCCCCAGATACATTAACCAAGATATATTATATATTATATATATATATATTAGGATTATTAAAAATTAATTAAGTAAAAATTGGCAGTATTTTAAAAAATTAAAAGCAATCTTAAATTTACGAATTTTTTAATTAATAAGCTTTATATCCGTCCTTTACGCTCGATTTAAACTTGTTTTTAATTCAATGGAGGGGGGGTGTATAGGTCTAGTTTAATTTTGAATAAATTCTTGAGGAATATGCATCATACAATGCAAAACTATTATAAATCGTATTAATTTAAAATTTCTTAATATTATTCTTTTTTTATAATTCTGGTTTATTTTACTTAGTTATTTTTTTTTTAATAATCCGGTTTAAAAACATGTGGACGTTAACCACTAAAGAAAAAAAAATTATCTCATAAAATGAAGAAAAAAAACATTCGGCATTTTGTGGCTTTCGGTATATTTACGAGTATATACTCATTTCTTAAATATAATTTCATCTTATTGTTTATAAAGATTATAAATTATTTCATATTGTTTTGTAATTTATTTTTAGTTGTATTTTTATTTTATGAATGAATGGACGGTGCGAAGGTAATTCTAAAAATTTAATGATTTTATGTGAGCCTCGAAATTGGGAACAGGGCGTGTTTCTGTTGTCAACGAGGTCGTTTAGTTTATTCGCTCACTCAATTCAGAGATCTATTCGGAACAGTAATATAGAAGCATAGAATGTACCATGTTTTGGTTCAATCATATCCAAGTTTAATCAACAAGAAGTTTTGTTTTAATAACAACACAGGCACAATACACTGTTTAAGATGAATCGAGCTTCAGCCATCGCCCAGCATATGGCCAAGACCTATCAACACCAGCCTACCACCTGTTTAGTTTAATGGTTAATTTTCATTGTAGAAAATCATTCACCAACTAGAAAATAAGGTAGGAAATTGGATTCGCGAGTTTTTCTATTAAAAACCGGCCGTTTGGTATCTTCTGGAAATTTTGCATCTTGCTTCCAGAGTGCCTCAAACCATGGAGCACAACTCTTTATACTGTGATTATTATAATCAAAGTAAGAAATAAAAAAATAAATTTTAATTTTTGCCTACAAAGCAGTTATTTTTTCGGACCCATGTTTGTTATTGACACGAGGCCTAAAAAACTGAACCGTTATTACTGATAAGAAGGATGTGATATTTTACAGGTCAATGATAAAGCGATTTTTCTTTTTTATTCATTTCCTATCTTTATTTTTAATTTTCTTAACGTCTTTTATTGTTTCACAAAAAAACTATCATAAATAAACTTAATGTTCCATATTTTACTGATTTAGCCCAAACCGATACCTTTCCTTTCATAGTAAACTCCATAACCATTCAAATCCTCTAGTTTCTTAATTTGCTTCCGATTCTATTCCTGACTACTCTCCGAGGCATCTGAAACGAAGATGGCCTCGGGACTTATCATATAAAACTTCTATTGAGCTACCAGTTGGTTGTTGCTTCAAAAGCAGTTGTCATTTTATTATGTACGTTATTATCACATTTACTAGACGTATGCTTTTTCTATGCATACATACTTGTATTTATATACAGTTGTAAATTACAATAAATGGATGAAGAAATAATAACAATTTTAAATAATAATTTTTAACTGCAGTGGCCTTTTCGTCGATACTACTCGTACCTACTTTGACCTATTTGACCTTAAGGAATTTATTTTCTATTTTGTCTTACTTACCATAGCACCTCATTGCTTATTTAATGCTTCTTTTAGGATGTAATTAAAATATCATAACAAAATAAATGCATATTTTAGTGTTCTTAATTAAATATCTTATGGTACATTTTAGTGCCTTTCTCTCCATGAATACCGGGTATCAGGTCATAACATTTTAATACTTCCTGAGGATCTGTTACATTGCATTATTTATAAAGAAATATTTGCAATATCATCCTCCTTAATTTTCTTCATATTCTCCATAACTTTTATGTAATTAATATTCAATTTCATAGATATCCTAGATTGTTCCGGTCGATGGTTCTATTTAATTAATAAGATTGATCATCTTTTGAATGATTAAGTTTTAATCAAGTTATCCTGTCAGTGAAGCTACGAGACAAAGCCAATGCCTTATAGATTCCTCAGTAGACGTGGATCACTTCTTCCTTTGGTCTGTTAGAGAGCGATCAGTGGAGCTAGACAATGGTCTCATCAGCCTTCGAGGTCGTCCCACCTTTTTGTTCTTCACTGTTCACCCGCTGTCTCATTAATCTTTTGTCTATGTCCTGCGAGCCACTGCCACTTTGATTACTATGATTAGTTACGATGCTTCATGGCGCTATTTGTAATTAAGTAATTTCAAATTATTATTGTTTCATATGAACCATCAATTTTAATTATATTTTTAAAATTCTTTACTAAAAATTATTGATCCTTTTGAAATTGTCCATTAAAGATTTCTTAATGAAAAAAACAACTAGTATATAAGTCGTTTAGAATCAAAACCCGTTCGGTTGATTTTCCAAAACATTTACCTAATAACAAAAAATTACAAAATACGAAGTTTTGGACAGGCGAAAAACTTGATCACACTTTAAACCTATTTTCAATATTGTATTCTTGGAGTGGTCTTGAACTTGAGAATTTTCAATTTCAATACATTCTTGCATGAGGAGAAAATTTCTAATTTTTGTTGGACATGATGGGTTTTGTTTTGTTTTTTTGCCTAAAATTGCCTAAAAAGTTTTCATAACTTTTTTATTCATTAAATTATATATATGAAATATGTTACATTTAATATATATATGTAAAAAAGTGCTGATGTTTTGTATGTCTTAGAACTAATGATAAATGTTTACCATTCGAAGCTAGTCTTCAAAAATAACGAATTCCTATAGAAGTGGCAATTAATTCATGGATACTAATTGTATTGATCATTCTATACCATCATGCGTACCTCAATATAAAGAACTCATGAATTTCACTGAAAACTGCGTTTTTTCAAAAACAAACACAACTGTTACAAAACAGTTTGTAAACAAAGGCCGATGGATTCAGTTTTTGTTGGGATATAGTAGTGTTTTTTTTTTGTAATCTAAAAAAGGTATATTATGTTTCGAAAAAAAATGAACTTAACATATAACAACAAAAATCTCAATCACAAACACTGTGACTCATTGCCACGATCTCCAGGGATACAGACTTACACGTACCCACTGTACTCAACCATATTAAAAACAGAGGTCATTTCACGGCAAGCTCTCTGACCATCCCAGCAGAAAATGTGGCCGCCACAAATATACCCGGCAATATATACTGAAGGATAAAAAGGAATTGGATGAGGGATCTCTTTATGTAACAAATAACCTGAAATGAAGTCAGGAAGAAGTACTTTTTGGTACTTAGTCTTCTACATGCCTTATATGCCATCTTCTAATTTATTATGTATACACTAGTTGTGAATTGAAAAATTAATAACGGCAAATACTAAGTGGTTATCAAAATATATAGGTTTATTTATTTAGATGAAGTTTTAGGTGCCGTTTACAACATCTCAGGTCAGAGGTACCGTAAAATGTGTAATACAAAATTATAAGTTATCAGTTACTCAACAACATACAATCAAAATATAATATACAAAACAGTTATGCCTCAACAGAGAAAAATTATAATAATTAAGATGAATGCAACTAATTAATTGATATAAATAATAATAATAACAAATACATGCAAAAATGCATAGAAAGATCATGTTAGAGTGAATAATATAACTCAGTCCATCCTCAAGTCTACGTTCATTTTACTCACATTTTGATTCAATACATCGCTAAATTAATATCTGTCTGACGACAATCTGGACGACTATTTATAATGCGGGATTTGATTCTTCAATATCTTTTTGCGTTTGGGATTCAAGTGTATTACCCATCCTTTCTCTTATGGTCCTTACTACTATGAATTGAGACTATTTTGACCTATTGACCTGATTCATCGACCTTGGATAATTGTCAGTAAGTCGAAACTATCATGACGGCCTCATGTTCTTGTTACACTTATCTATTATAGGTAACATTACGACGTGCTCTTTAGCTCAGCGATCTATAATTGTACTAGATGTGAATAGGAACATACCTCATTAGATCCAGAGATAGGGTGCCGAGCCTACACCGAATGATCTTGAGTGGTGATCCAATTACAGCATTATCAGCTCTCTCGTCCTGATTTATTTTAGGGGAAGATTAGGAAATAACCATTGGGTAACCCGAAGATTACAGGATATTATACGATTTGTAATTGCTGTTTCAAGTAGTATTAGCGCTTTAGTTAGCAATTGAGACCTATATCTTCTTGCGGAAACTGCATTGTAGTGTAAATTTTGTTAATTATATAGAGTTGAACTTGCATAAACGCAGGTATTATCTTGCTGTAAATAATCTATTGAAAAGTCTATAACCTTAAAACTATATTATAATGAGGGACTAAATTGAAATTGTTGATACCTGTCGTGATTATATTCATTTTTCAATTAGTATTAAAGATTGAAATATGGGAATCGTTCAAATTAATCGTTTAATTTAATGAAAGACAAATGATTTTCCTAATACTCATTATTTCTTGACTCTTTCTCCTAAACTACTGAAAAATTTCAATGAAATATAGAATAGATATCTTTTTTCAATTTTGTTGTAGAAGCCAAAGAATTCTTGTAATAACTCTGAATAGGGATAACGGCTACATAAGTAACAGTCTTTTACTGATTCAATGATGCAGGTTTAGTTTCATTTCAATGTTACACTGAAGGAAGTTGCATTGTTGTTTGTTGGAGCTTAAGACCCTTATGTACTCCAACTAGGGCAGTAAGGATGGGCTATCTTACAAGTTACCAACCTATTTTAGCCAGGTTGGATAGGTCAAGTTAGCCTAGGTGGAATTCCTCGCCCTAGGAAGTTACATCGAAAGAAGCATACACGGCGATAGGATCATAAGTAGAAATGTATATTCTGTACTATGAAGTAAGTCAGTGTCTTTAAACACAATATATATAAATCGTTCCTTGAAAGTGAAACACTTTATTCAGGCGCGGGGGGGGGGGGGGGGGGGGATCAGGCTTCTAGCCCTGGTAATGGATTATTTCAAATATTGAAATTAGAGGGAGAGTGGAACACATGGAAAACATCCTCTTCACCCTTGAAACTATGAGACCAAAATTGTTTGGGTATTTAATAAGGATGGCAGAGTGAGCCCCGAAAGGAAAAGGAAGAAAAACCAACCTAGTAGACGTTAGGTTGAGGGCGTCACAGAAGGACTGATGAATAAGGAATGTGTGAGGGAAACTTGCTGGACAGAAGAAGATAGATAAAACTTATTTTTAAAGAAGATGTTTGACGTAACTTGTAAAAAGTCGTTTATACAGGGTGAGTATCTCTTAGCGTAAAAAAAAAAATTGGGTGAAACTAGATCAAAAGTGTAGCCAAATGCCGCAGACCTCACCTTTCTATTCCAATCCGTTGCAGATATATGGTAAATAAACGATTTTTTTTTGGAGGAAAGCATGTTTTTTTACGATAAAAGCTGTAATATCTCCATTTTGTTTAAATATTTTTCAAATATTGATCACATTTTCGGATTTAGCAATAAATTTCCTATAAGATCGGAGTAATTTAACCTTGAATTTTACAAACTTGGGACCTAAAAAATATCTTTATCTTCACCTAATTTAGGGAAGTTACAATTTCTTATAATACTTCAGCGCTCACTGCTTTTCATAAAAACAATCCACAAAACTGCAAAGCTCTCAAAAACTTGCAAATTTAATAAGCTTTCAAATGATATGTTAAAAGTAATGATTTTGTTTTAATTTCATGGAGAAATTTACTTTTGAAACCGAAAAAACATGGTGTTCTCATTTAGCATACAAATCAGGTACTTTGGTAAATAAGACATTATGATAATCGCTTGATGAAAATCTGTATTTTAAATAAAAGAAACACTTCATTAGAATAAAAAGCAAAGAAAAAATTTGTTAATTTGAAAATAAAAGAATCACTGTCAATAAAGCGCCGCCAGAGTCCGTTATTTTATTAAATTTTCAAAATGTCCTCCATTATTTCGAATGCAGCTTCTTGCTCTCTTTCTCACAGCCCCTACGGTCACTGCTAAAGTCAGACGCTGTTGCAATTTGGCTCCGGCCTCCAGAATTCTCGTCTTTAGGACCTCAATGCTGGTCACTTCTCTGGCATATACCTCGCTTTTTATGTAGCCCCACACATAAAAGTCCATTGGAGCTAAGTCAGGTGACCTAGCTGGCCAATGTATCACACCATTTCTACCTATCCAGGTCGAATATCGTTGGTTCAGCCATTCCCGTACTGCTGCCGAATGATGTGGAGGAGCACCATCGTGTTGGAATATTATGTTTTGCTGAACATCAAGTGGAATGTCGTGAATAAGTTGTGGTAGAATATTTTGTAAAAAATCCAAATAACTTTCTCCATTCAATCTGCTGGGCAAAAAATGTGGCCCAATGAGTCGGTCCCCTATTATCCCAGCCCACACATTCACTGTAAAACGATGCTGGAAAGATGCTTCTTGAACCATATGTGGGTTTTCAGCTGCCCAGTAGTGCCGGTTGTGGACGTTAAAAATTCCTTCCCTTGTAAAAAGAGACTCATCTGTCCATAAAATTTTCCTCAGAAACTGGTGTTCTTGAATGTCTCTATTTAAAAGCCAGCGGCAAAATTGTATTCTATGTACATGATCATTAGGTTCTAGCCCTTGTACTTGTGTGAAATGATATGGGTGAAAATGTTCTCGGTGCAAAATGTTGATAACTGACCTTTGGGAGATACCAATTTCACGGGCCAAGTCTCTTGATGAAACACTGGGATTTTCATTTACTATATCAATAATTTCCTCTTCGAGTTCAACATCATGAGGAACTTGTCCCAATTCTTGACGTAACTTATGAACGGAACCTGTTTCAGATAAACGTTGATGAGTTCGTGAAAACACTATCGTAGAGGGGAGGCGCCTATCTGGAAACCTAAGTTGGTACTCCCGCCGCGCTGCACTCGCGTTTCCATTACAAAAACCATACAAAAAATGTATGTCAGCGTACTCACCATTTGTGAACGTTGCCATCTTCGCAGGTGTATTGCCAAACAGAAAAAAATAATCCCAATAAATAAAATGGGCCCTCAAGCTAAGGATAAGCAATATTAGCAAGGGTCTTTCTAATGATAGTGACACTTTTATCTCTGTAGCTTCTTAATTTCCAAATCAAACTTTCAATCATTATATCAAAATAAAAATAAAATAATAAACAATAATCCCCTCCCATTTCAAAATAAACAGGAAAATAACTATGAAATAGCGATAATGTGCTTAGTACTGAGAGAGGTCAAAGTCGCTGTTGTTATTATGAATACCTGAACTGGCCTAAAATTTATGTCAATAAATATTATATTTTTTCTTTGCTTTTTATTCTAATGAAGTGTTTCTTTTATTTAAAATACAGATTTTCATCAAGCGATTATCATAATGTCTTATTTACCAAAGTACCTGATTTGTATGCTAAATGAGAACACCATGTTTTTTCGGTTTCAAAAGTAAATTTCTCCATGAAATTAAAACAAAATCATTACGTTTAACATATCATTTGAAAGCTTATTAAATTTGCAAGTTTTTGAGAGCTTTGCAGTTTTGTGGATTGTTTTTATGAAAAGCAGTGAGCGCTGAAGTATTATAAGAAATTGTAACTTCCCTAAATTAGGTGAAGATAAAGATATTTTTTAGGTCCCAAGTTTGTAAAATTCAAGGTTAAATTACTCCGATCTTATAGGAAATTTATTGCTAAATCCGAAAATGTGATCAATATTTGAAAAATATTTAAACAAAATGGAGATATTACAGCTTTTATCGTAAAAAAAAAACATGCTTTCCTCCAAAAAATCGTTTATTTACCATATATCTGCAACGGATTGGAATAGAAAGGTGAGGTCTGCGGCATTTGGCTACACTTTTGATCTAGTTTCACCCAATTTTTTTTTTTACGCTAAGAGATACTCACCCTGTATATATAAAACAGAACAAACAAAAAAAACATTTCCCTAGTGCTTAGATGAATATCTTTTTGAAGACCTCTACTTCTAATTTTTTTTTTTTTTTGAGAATATCTTAATGTTTAAACCTAATATTTCTGCACTGTTAGAACCAAGTTGAAAAACTATGAAGCTGATAATATTCGGTAGAATTCATGATTGTGTAATTTTTTTATTATACCTCAAATCAACTTGAAACTTGGACCAATGTTTTTCATATCGTTTCATCTTCAGCTTCAGATAGGGAAAGGAACTTATATAATCTATATCTATATAATCCAACACATGTTATCGCTGTTGTTAGTCCTCATTTGAATAATAATTATTTTCCTGCGGGTCATATAAATAATTCCGTTCAGCCTGCCGGCCACTCACGATATGTGTCCCTTAAAGGAAGTTTTACTTTTACTCCGCCGGTTATGCTATTTAATATACGTAGATAGTTTAAATTGGTATTCCATACGTGACACCTCTTCGTGACCATCCATCAGCTTGAGGAGCGACCCAACCGTTCTTCGGAAGGATGGGATGTAGCCCTGCCGAAGACAAGACTTACGTAAAGGTAGGCGACTCCTTGTTCGTTGGGTAATTGCAGAGAGAGGTCCTTTCTCCGGCCCTTCTCTCGGCTTGGTGAAAGGTTCTTGTCGCAGTTGGCAGGCCTGCACCGATCTTCGGCGATGGCAGGTGTGTAGTTGTGTCTTGGGTCCGATGTCTAATTTATGTATTTACTGCTAAACTGTTGTCTTCTCAGTACTTTAGTTCTACTTTCTTCTCACTTTGCTAGCGGTAAAACAGGACGGATAATAGTAAAGAATTCTGTGATAAGGGGCAAAACCAACACTTTAGAAGCACCGTTAAAACTCTAATTTTATTTATTTTTTCCCATCTGTAAGGTAGATATACCGGTAATGGACCCATTCTTTATCTGAGCCATGGCTTACAGTAAGAAATGATATTTATTATGTATCAAGTGCACGTACTATTTAACTTTAAATAAATGACCAAAGACCTTCAATAAAAGGTTAATTGATGGAAAATTATATATTTTTTTCGAAAACATAAAATTTTAGTTGTTGAACATATTTATAAACATACACATATACTGTCAGGAAAAAAAAATCCACCATGTTGATTTTATTCATTTTCTCGACTAAAAGTTACATCGTTGTTTAGGTGTTTACGTCGCCTTATACATTAATCAGAGAACAGTCATTAGGATTATAAAAGAGTACAGTAGAAACTCGATAATTCGTCATGAGTGGGGGAGGGGAGGTGACGAAATAACGAAAATGACGAATTACAGAATGTTGCTGGTAAAGTAACAAAAAAGCATTTTAAACTATATAATTGTAATTTGTTTGCAATTTATTGAAAGTAAAAACGACCTGATGAACATTATAAACATTGGACTTGAGCGACAATGACAAAAACCTTGGAACACAAACATTTTTAAAAAATGAAGTCATATACAAAACCGTACATACAAGTATAAAATAGAAAAAAAAAAAACAGACAGATTTTAATTTAAAATACTTTTTAACTTGAGCAACGAATACATTTTGAACTCTTTGGCACATTCACGTTAGCACTCACCACTTCTCCTTGAATAGACAGCTGCCGAATACTATGTCGCTGCTTAAATATTCCAAGCCACCCAATATTTTCTTTGAATTGGGGATCTCCTTTTTATTTCACATTCATTTTAAGTGCTTTTTGCATTAAAATTGGCCCACTAAGGGCCAAGGCACACCTAAACTTCTTTGTTGTACATACCAAAGGAACATCATCCAATTGTGTGTTTGCAGCGGAACGGCGGAGAACCGAACTAGCCAATGCCTGGATATGAACAGGCAGTCAG
Source organism: Euschistus heros (assembly GCA_003667255.2). NCBI lineage: Eukaryota > Metazoa > Arthropoda > Insecta > Hemiptera > Pentatomidae > Euschistus > Euschistus heros. Next base: position 1,480,261 of record RCWM02000242.1, read on the forward strand.
AAAGATGAGACCAGAGAAAGAAGTTTTTCTCAGATGAGGTTTTTCTTTGTAATGTCTTATGTGATAAAATCTATCGATACGATCGAAGGATGGACTCCGGGCTTGGTTTGTTTTTTTCTATCAAATGATTTACAAAATGTATAAATATAGGAGTATTTTTTAGTGACAAAGCAAATGAGGTGGTTTAAAGATTGAACCAGATTGCAAGGGAAAAAAATGAATTACATACGTATTACGTTTTGTTATTTATAGTTACCAATTTAAAAAAAAAAATTAAATAAAAAAAACACCTGGCGAATTACAGAATAAGACGAATTATCGAGTGAAGAAATAACGAGTTTCCACTGCATTAATTAAATAAAAGCAAGCAGTATTTAAAATAAAAAAGTGACAAAATTTTAAACTGATATGATTTACAGCAAAGCATTAGATGAACATATCTCTAAAAAAAAATTTAAAATCACATTAGACCATGACCGATCAAATGCAAGACGTAATGAATCCAAAGGGCGGATCCAAACCCTATTAATTGAAAAAAATATTTTGTATTATTTTAAAATACCACTTTATTTTAATAAACTTAATATGTGTTATATGCCCTGGTCAAATTATACCGTGACGTTAACAGCTAAAAATGAATGAATCTTTTAGCCAAGAAAATGAAAATTGTTATTTGCTTGCCAGTTTATTTTTTAGAATCTTAGCTGATTCCAAAAAAGAACTTTATAATTTGTACCTTCTTCAACTTCATAATTTGATAATATCTAAAACAGTAGTAGTTTCATGTTAACCTAAAGTATTATAATTTCCATTGATTGTCTTTATAAGTTGACAATGTCTTTATAATCTGATTCTAAGCCTAGCTGCCTTATTGTAACAATTTAATTATTATTATCCGATGTTAATTGTTTAAGACTATGTGTTTCTTTCATAACATTATCAATTCTTAAATAGATTATTCTTTGATTATATAATTTTCGCTAATAGCCATCGAGACATTGTTAATATTATTTATTTACATGCAATGTACTTCTTACAACTTTTGGCATATCATAACTGCTTGCCATGTCATAATCTCACCCTTAAGTGATTTCTTTATCTATTTAGTAGAAAATTTCATAACTTATAGAGAAAAATATTTGAACATAATGCTGAAGAATTATCGAAGGCAGATCTAAATCCGATCACATTAAGATATTCTGTGCCTGTGGCTGGAGCATTTTTTGTGGAGAATTACATTTTATTTTTTATTACATTTTGTACTTTAACCTCGATCTAAAGAATAAATTATGCTTATATTATTTATTTATCCTCATTAAAAACTTGCAATACCCGAGTTTAAGAAATAATAAAAATTGAAAATGTTTTCTTATTTTTCTATCAAGAGCATCAGAATCAACAGCCACTTTTTTTTTCGACTTTTTTGACGTTTCAAGTTGCATTTTCCTCAACATGTGTCATTTTTTCAAGTATGCAAATTTAATCTATTTACTAATATAAATACTTGAAATTTATCTATTTCTTTTTACAAACAGTTTTGTTTTATTTTTAATAATAACCAATCATTCGTATTTTTCTCGTCTTTCTCAATATGAAAGCAGTAATTCATCTTTTTAATACGACTCGTGTAAATATTAATATTAAAATCGAATAATAGGTTAATATAATTGCATCTATAACTAAAAATAAAAAAATAAGAAAATAGGACATTTGTGTCCTCGATCCATATTAGCCGACTCTAAATCAGTATATAAATAGGTTACAAACCTCTAATGTTTACCGCATTCCTATTTAACAGGTATTCACTAATCGTATCTGGTAAAACCAGGTTATTATATAATTATGATCAATAAGCATACATAGATTTTCCTTGATACATCAGTGACTTCTTTTAGTTTATTTTAAAGAACCGGTTTTTTTTTGTTGGAAGTATTCAACAAAGATTTGCATCTAAACTCTCCATGAAAGTTTCAAATTATTTTGGCACCATACTTGAAAAATTGTGACATTGATATAATTGGGTATTTTCAAATTATTTATATAACCGTACACACTATGATATTGTTTATCACTTTGAAGGTTTAATGTATAAAATTTAATCTTGCGAATATATTAGGGTACCAGGTCCCTTTATTTGGCTCTCCGGTGCATGAGAGAACAGGATCTCCTGCAACAAACATATCAAAATATGATTCATGCAAAAATATGAACTTTTTTTTTTTTAAGAAGAGCTTAAAATCAACTCAACAATGTAACATTTAGTTACATTCAATCATACATTAAAAAATAAATAAATAAATTTTATTTCTTCAATAAAGGAGTGGAGTATGTAATATCAAATATATTAAATTAAATGTTAAATGTGTGTTGTGTGTTTGTGTGTGTTGTGTGTGTTGTTGTGTGTGTGTTGTTTTCCTTCCAGCAGTAACCCTGTTGGATGGGATTTTATTTTTTTTTTTTTGTACACAAAGTATACAATGCACATGTAATTATTATTTTTTGATTTAATTATTATTTTACATATACATATAGATATACATAAATTATTGATAGTACATGTGTCGAAAGGTCAATATAAAAAAAAAAAAAAAAAAAAAGAAATAAAATAAAGAACAAGAAGTTATATAGCATAAATAATTCAAAATTCAACAAAATCAAGCAACAAAGTTAAATAGAGAAAAAATTATATTTAGTGGTTGAAGATATTTCATATTTATATCCTCTATTTTTATGATGGAATTTTTAAGAAATATTTTGAAATTTTCAAATAAATTGTTCATCAAAAATTGACCATCCACCGCCCAATGTCCTAGTTTCTGTACTGTTTTTGTCTGTAGTAAAGGTCTGAAGACAGTGAGTAGAGTTAGTTTACCTTCAATCATACATAAAAAAAAAAAAAAAATTGTCTTCAATAAAAGAGTATACAATGTTAAATATATTATCTTATACACTTAGTTTAGCTAAACTCCTCATGTATCAATTTATCTTCACTACATTATGACATGTTTCGGGATATGTTATCCCATCATCAGACTCTTTTTTTTTTTAGATAGACAAGGTGTGATAACACCTCTTTTTCATTTTATTTTTAATTAGTATGCCTTTGTTTAATTTACATTAGAATTATGAATTATTTAGTACTTATAGAATCCTTAATGTGTTGCTAAAATGAAAACAAATATGTGCTATTACATGTTTACGTAAATAGTGGTTTGGGAAGGCTAAAGTCAGTTATATCCAAAATAAACAATTGCATGTTAAGCCTTTCTCTAAGCACGACATTATTTTTTTTTCCCGTTGGGGGAAAGGGCCTCGCGAAATTACCAGCTATTGAGGCAACTAAGTGAAAAGTTGGAAAGGAGTTTCTGCAATCTCTGTCGGGCTCGTGGATTTTTTTTTCTCCGTTCCCATTTGATGGGCCTTTTAACTGCGTACATAAATGCACTTTAATATACGTGTAAGGTGTGGTAAAAGGGACCGTTAGAGTTCGGGAACATTTATGGCTAGTCGATAAGATCCTGTTAGAGGCGGGCTTAGAGTTAACCACTTTGAAGAAATAACCGTAAATCAATATTCAGGATTGGAGTGGATATAATGCATGTGCAAAAGCTTCCAATAAAAGATATTATATCTAGTGAATTGGACTTCCCCTGTGCGGAATGAATTTCCTTTTTACACTTCTCTTTCCAAATGAAAGGTGTGTAACGTAAAAATAGTTTTTCAAAAATACTATTCTTTGTGATCAATATTGACAAGCGGAAGTTTGGTATAAAGTACGGGGATCCGAATCCCAAGCTTATCCCAAGCTTAAACCGGACCATGAGGTGAGGCTTGTTTTTTCATCTAGATTTAATTAAATTAATGAATCTTAAGAACAATTTCTGAATTATTTATAAGAGCATACTCAATATTATAAAACACACGCACACACACACACAAACAAGTCCTTTTAAAAAAAGAAAATATTTAATCAATTTTAAAAAGGACTAAGGAATGACGGACTATCCTGCGACCCTTAAATATCGTTAGATCCTGGTAGATCTAAAATGGTTTGTTAATGTATAATAAACTGCAAAACAATAAATAAACAACAAATAGCCTAAAAGGTTATTATTAGGGATGCACTCGGTCATCTATTTCTTACCCACATCCTCTTTTATACCTCATTTAACCAACTTGTTGGGCAGGATATTTGTCTGGATGTTTGTATCTCTGTCTCTCTGATTTTTCTCGATTCTTCTCTTTTTCTCTAATTTGTCTCATTTTTCTCTATTTTTTCTTTTTTTTCTCTTTTTCTCTTTAATCTAATTTTTTCTAGTTTTTTCTATTTTTCTCTTTTCTCTAGTTTTTCTCTAATTTGTCTCATTTTTCTGATTTTTCTCTATTTTTTTTTTTTTTTTTTTTTTTTTTTTTTTTTTTTTTTTTTTTTTTTTTTTTTTTTCTTTTTTTTTTTTTTTTTTCTTTTTTTTCTCTTTTTTTTCTTTTTTCTTTTTTTTTTTTTTTTTTTTTTTTTTTTTTTTTTTTTTTCTCTTTTTTTTCTTTTTTTTTTCTCTTTAATCTAATTTTTTCTAATTTTCTCTATTTTTCTCTTTACTCTAGTTGTTCTCTTTTCTATTTTTTCAAATTTCTTTTTTTCTTTAATTCTATCATTTTTCTCTTTTCTCTATTTTTCTCTTTTCTCTAATTTTTCTCTTTTTCTCTAACTTCTCTTTTTCCCCCATAATTTTTCTTTTTTTCTTTCTTTTTTTTTTTTCTTTCTTTTTTTTTTTTTTCTCTTTTCTCTCATCTTTTCTCTTTTTCTCTAGTTCTTTTTTTTTCTTTTTCTCTTTTTTCTCTCTTTATCTTTTTTTTTTTTTTTTTTTTTTTTTTTTTTTTTTTTTTTCTTTTCTCTCTTTTTTCTCTTCTCTAATTATTCTCTTTTCTCTAATTCTTATCTTTTTTTCTAATTTGTTTCTTTTCTCGGATTTTTCTCTATTTTTTCTCTAATTCTTTACATATTTCTCTTTTCTCTAATTTTTCACTTTTCCTCTTTTTTTTCTCTTTTCTCTTTTTTTTTTTTTTTTTTCTTTTTCCTCTTTTTTTTTTCTTTTTTTTTTTTTTTTTTTTTCTTTTTTTTCTCTTTTCTCTAATTTTTCTCTATTTCTCACATCTTTCTCATTTCTCTGATTTTTCTCTATTTTTTCTTTTCTCTAATTTTTCTCTTATTCTCTTTTTTCTAATTTTCTCTATTTTTCCTTTTTCTCTCATTTTTCTCTTTTTCTCTAACTTTCTTTTTTCTCATAATTTTTCTCTTTTCTCTATTTCTTTTTTTTTCTCTATTTCTCCAATTTTTCTCTATTTCTCTGATTTTTCTCTATTTTTCTAATTTTTCTTTTTTCCCCATAATTTTTCACTTTTTTCTTTTTTCTTTTCTTTTTTTTTCTTTTTTTTTTTTTTTTTAATTTTTATTTTTTCAAATTGTTTCTAATTTTTCTATTTTTTTTCTCTAATTTTATCTTTTTTTTCTCATTTCTCTGATTTGTCTCTTTTCTCTTTTTTCTAATTTTCTATATTTTTTCTCTTTTCTCTAATTTTCTCTTCTTCTTTATTTTTTCTATTTTTCTCCAACTTTTCTTTTTTCCCCATTTTTTCTCTTTTCTGTAATTTTTTTTTCTAATTTTTCTCTTTCTCAATTTTTTCTCTTTTCTCTAATTTTTCTTATTTTCTCTAATTTTTCTATTTTCTCCAGGTTTTATCTTTTCTTTTTTTTTTTTAATATCTCTTTCTCTAATTTTCCCTTTTTTTTCTATTCTCTCTATTTCTCTATTTTTTCTCTTTTCTCTGTTTTTTTTCTCTTCTTTTCTCTAATTTTTCTCTTTCTCATTTTCTCTATTTTTTCTCCTCTTTTCTATAATTTTCTCAATTTCTCTATTTTTCTCATTTTTTCGTTTCTATATTTTTTCTCCTTTCCTCTTATGCTTTTTATAATATTTCTCTTTTCTCTATTTTTTCTATTTTCTCTAATTTTTCTCTTTTTCTCTCTTTTCTCTAATTCTTCTCTTGTTCTTTAATTTTCCTCTTTTCTCTTATTTTTCTCTTTTCTCTTATTTTTCTCTTGTATCTTATTTTTCTATATTTCTCTAATTTTTCTTTTTTCTCTAAAAAATGTTTGGAAGACAGTATCGGAGGGTTTCTGAGGGAAGGATGACTGAACATCCTATTTTGAAGTACACTGTTTTACAGATCTTGGTGATACTGTTATCTTTTAAAGAACAGCTTGATCTTCACCTTATTTGGGGAAGACACAATGTCTTATATTACTTCAACGCTCACCGTTTTTCGAAGAAACTATCCACAAAACGTCAAATATCACAAAAACTTGCGAATTTAATCAGCTTTCGAATATGTTAAACGTAATGATTTTGTTCCAAATTCATGGTGAAATTAACTTTTGAAACCGAAAAAACATGGTGTTCTCATTTGGCATACAAATCAGTTACTTGTGTAAATAAAACATTATGACAATCCCTTAATGAAAATGTTTATTTTAAACATAATAAACTCTTTATTGGAATAAAAAGCAAAGAAAAAAAAATATTGTTTATGAGCAGATGAATCTGTTTTTACAGGGGAAGACATTTCTACCGTTCCATGTGGAGTATCGTTAGTTTATTCATCTTTGCATTGCTGTCGAATAGCAATGCCTTCCCCTATAAAAACGGACTCATCTGCCCTTTAAATTCACCTCAAAAAGTAGTATTCTTCAACACAATCTGCATTCAGAAGCTAACGGCAAAATTGAGGTCTATATTCATAATCATTGGATTTTAAACATTACATTGAAAATCTAATAAATTAAATGCTAAATAATGATAATAAATAGATAAAAGTAATAACATAAGATCCTCTGATCTGGTGTCGCTATACTGACATTTTTCCTTTATTTTCTATTAAACAATAATTTTTTTCTTTTTTTTTTCTTGAAGGCTGCATGCTATTTCGAATTCTGGAAAAGTGGACTGCAGAAGATTTGGAAGGGCTGAAAATTATTGATTTCGAATGAATTTATAATGATAAAGTCTATCTTCTGAAAATAAGTTTGTCTGACTAAATAGTTGTTAATTTCATTAAATAAATTTTGTAAAGATATCAATATTAAAGTATATACGGCCAGTAACTGTAAACTTTGTTGATTCCGTTGGAATACATGGAGAATATATAAGTCTTGATTCATCTATATGTAAAAGAAACGAAATTTGAAAAGATATAGAAGCAAGGTTAATGCTTGCCATTTATTTATGCCCACCATCGCTTGACAATTTGGACGGCAAGGTAGAAAAAGGAATCTATTTAATTTGCATATATCTGGAATAACTGAAGGCATTAAACTCTGTTCGAATATTCTACTGTATTAGTCTATGCTTTCAATCAAGAAGGCAGTGCGTCATTCAGGAATTAATTTCTTTGTACGCGCATAAAAACATAAATAGTAAGATTAAGATAATTATTAGAATGCTTCTATTTAGAAGGTGTATCATTAAAATTGGAATCATAACTATAAGTTTTCTAACTTTTCCCTCGAATTTGATTCTTGCCTGGTGTAACTCATCTCTTCCGTAAGATTTAATGGCGAAATTAGGCTTGGGCCCGCTAAAATCAATTAAACAAACGATTAAATATTTTCTCTTTAAATTGCCTAATTATCTTTTGGCTCATCTTAGCTCACGCCAGGTTTATTTTATTTTCTTAATGGCAACAAACAGTAATCCTTTCACTCTCCAACCATTTCTGCCTTCTCTGGTATAATTTAACTTTAGAATAATTACTCTTTTTCCATTTCCGAGATGGGCCTGTCAGGCGACCATCCAACAAGGATGGCAAGATAATCTTGTTTTCAAACCTTTTTAAGTCCATGTAAAATAGAAATCCGTCTCGAAAGTAGTCGAATAAAGCTGATACTTTTATTTATTTATTTTCACCAATAAATAAAAATATTGACTTGCTTTTTAAAATATTATTAGTTATTGCAAACATTTTATACGAGATAAGTGGAGCCTTTGAGTTCAACAGGTTTGAATATCGTCATGTTAATTAGTCGACATTTATTTCTTAAAAGAATCTTAGGGCATATACCTAGTAAATATTAAAGTAGACGAAACTGACTGGGAGTTTATAGTATTTTAGTGTTGCATTGGATTTCTAGCAAGGCATTTGTCAGAATGAAGTCATAGATAGCTTTGGTACTTTAAATCGGCAAAGTAAGACAAAACGGTGAAACGTAAACAGTGAAAGATTAGCTTACGAACGACTTAGATCCAGTACAGACTGTGAAGACCCGAAAGCAATACAAACGGTTTTTTTTAATTTTTAAGTTATGAAATTATGAAAATGTTAAAAACTTTAGGTGATAAATATTATTTATTTTAAAATGTAATTAAATTAAATGTAGGTTGTAATAATATATATTTTAAATTAGATAAAAATTATCCTTTTGGTTAAAACGTCTTAAAATAAATTGATAGATAAAACTTTAATTTAATATATACTGGACCAGGAAATCATGACGTACGCTTAAACCTGTAATCAAAATTATTCATGAAAACTATGATCCCGTATACCTACATGGTTATTGCAAAATAATTCAATTATATTCTATTAAGTTATGATACATATTATTTCAGTCTAATTAATTTTTTGTTTTTTGTGTACAGTTGGCACTTGAGGTATGTACCACAAGCTGTGTATAAGACAAGTTGCAGCACACAGTTAGAATTAATTGATTGCTTAATCGGTTCCATTAAAATAAAATAAAAATTCCACTAGCTTTTTTGCTGAAATTATTAATTAAATACATAATGTTTTCTGGACAAGGCATATAAAAATGATGAAATACAGCAGTAGTTTTTCTTAACTATTTTGCATTTTCAAATATTATACCATGACGGATAATAAGTAATAGTTATAAGTATAATAAACATATTGTTTTGTTGATGCTTTGGTGGTTTAGCGCGCATTCTAGTAATCTCTACGGCGCAAGTACGAATTTCTAGATAAGTTGAAATGTATTTAGTGGTTAAATGAATCTTGATTGGTCACTTGTAGGAAATCCCACCCTTCCTTTAGTTAGACCATAAAGTCATTTCGAACAAACCTACATCCTTATTTACTAACAATGCAGATCAATAATGAAATAATGAATAAAAAAACGTTGGCAATATTTATCTGGGATAAAATTATCGAATTCTGATTGATTTTTTTTTTTATATTAAAGAATCCGTAATAATTATATCTCTGGTGGTTGGTAAAGAGGGCTTAATTCATCATTTTTATGAAAACAAAAATTAATAAACAAAATTTTGTTTTTAAGTTTTTATTTTACTATAATGAACAGTCCCTTATAATATAATATAGTGATTCATGAAATAAGAAATACTTAGGCAGGATTAAAAAGAAGTTTCCAAACCTTTGAAAAATCGTCTTGTAAACTTCGCATTCCAAGACTTAAGCCCTTTTGACCGAACATCAGTGATATGTTGACACAGTCTAGTAGTACATAGAAGTCGTTTAAAATGTATCGTCTCTCCTGTGATGTATTGTTGAGTAGTTTTAAGAAAATGGATTACAAAAAAAATAAGATTGAATGAAGTTTCATTGAATGAATTTTACAATCGAGCGATGGTAGAGTTTTGTGAATAATGAATGTATTTCCGCTTGATGCCTCCATCTTGAAGTCTAAATCAAATCGATTTGGATTCGATCGAAGGACAAAGAGGTAGACTATTAATACAGCCCAACGACTAATAATAAATGTCTTAGTGCTAGGTCATATACTTGCTTTAACTCTCTACCTCTGTGTAGAAATTGTATGGTTTTCAAAAACAAAGTGTTTAAATGCTGTAAATAAAACTTATACAATTAAAAAAAAGACAGCTATAGAGATTGGTTGACTATGACTTCGGCCGACTAGTCGGATGGCTAAAAGTCCGATTAGTTGGCCGACTTGACATGCAAGGCACGAAGACTTGATTATTATATTCTGAAGGATATTTAATATGTGTTATGATGTGTGATGATTTCTGTTAACGTATTAGTATTTACAAATTTCTTTTTATTAATGTTACAGACTTGCAGCTGGCGGCGGAGCTGGGGAAGACCCTCCTGGAGCGGAACAAAGAATTGGAGACGGCGTTACGGCACCACCAGAACATCGCCGAGGACCAGGCACAAGAGATTGAGGTGACTAGATTATCTTCTCCCGCATCACAACATGTTTATAGAATAGTGTTTCGTTTGAATTACTCATTCAATAAAATTCTTTACCAGAATTTCAGTTCATTATTTGGTAAGGAAATAATGTTTCTTGACCAGTGGTTATGCAAAGAGCTATTGCAGACAGCTCGAATATTACGTTTAATGAGGTCTAAACCTATTTTATGTTTATTTGTCCTTTTAAACTGCATAGTGGGAATGTTTCATAAGAAAGTATAGTTCCATGATTTCGCTGAGGGGTGTGAAACTTTATGATTAAGTAGCAGTTATGTCGGGTTCTTTCAAAACGTAGAGTTTTAATAAATATATCCCTGGGTGTCGTGAAGAAATGGATAAGTCAAAATTGTGCACTTTTCAGTAAATCGCTTTGGATCGTTTTCCTGGATTCTGCTACTCTAAAAATATTATTTTTACGCCAAAATAGATACCATAAGGCCATATTAAGAAGCACCTTTATCAATTTTTCACAACGCTGAATATTTATTACTTATATTATACTTAATTATTACTGTTGTTTTTCGCGCTACACCCCTAAGGATCTATAGCCATCCGAGTTTATCTTCCGCTTTCTTTTTCCACCCTCTCACTCCCAGCGCTCTCAGGTCGCCATGGACGTCTTCCAGCCACCTCAGCCTCGCTCTCCCTCTCAATTTCCGCCCAGTCTACTGAACATAATTTTTTTCGGCAGTCTTATCATCTGACATCCTTTGCACATATCTACGCTACCGAAATCTTTTTTCTTTAAACGTAGGAATTTAAATACCAAACAGCTGTTCCAGTTTAATATTTGTTCGTATTCTGTATTTCCCGTGTCTATTCACCTGACCGAAGATCTATCTAAGGACCGTTCTCTCCCAAATCCTCAGTATTATCTCACTTTCCCAAGTCATAACCTATCACTCACTCATATATGTCACCACCGATCTTATTGCTGCTTTGTAAGCAGCAATCTTTGCAGATCGAGACGATTCTCAGGATTTTATTATTTTATTAAAGGCAAACTTTGAAAAATATAGCTTAAGAAAAAGTGATCCTATTGTATGTCCTAAGAAAGACTTATGGATAATGTATGTTCTGTTATAAAGGGGGATGGTTTCGTTTTCGTATTAATTTATTCCTTGAATATCAAGTATCGAGCCGAATCTAGCCATAAACGTTTTTAAACATACATTTTTTATAAAATGTTTAGTTTAGTAGTTCAGTTGCAAACATCAATTCTTTACATCCGGTCTGGGGGGTTGTTTGTTTATTTCAATACTACATTCACATTGTAAAAGTAAAAAAATAAATTGTTGATTTATTTTTATATTATTAATTTAATCTTGATTTTTTCTAGTTGGATAAGGAATGAAAAATCCATAAATGAATGCAGATATCTGTATTTTTGCTCCGGGAAATTCGTTTGTAGAAGCCAAATAAATTGTTGAACTGGTATTTTAAACTAGACTTTCAATATTTTTTGTTCAAATTTGCTTCGTCTTTATCATATTTAATTGTGAAAACTATAATTAGCTTATTTACAGTCGTTTATTATCAAAAAATCGCGTTTTTTAAATCTTTTAAAATAAATAAAAAATTATTTTTTAAATGTCATAGTTTTCTATGATAAAATTTAGATCAATGATAAGTACATTGGATTTTTTTTTTTAATGATTTTTAACTACAGTTAGTTTTTTTTTATTGCTCCTAATAAATTCCAGGAAGTGGTATTGGCCCCTATTCAAAATGATCAATTCAGTTAAAACAATTTATAAACTTTTTTCGATTGTTATAGATAAATTATAGATTAATCCATTTTCGATACTTTTCCTTGCTGAAAACTTATGTTAAATCCGCTTCTTCTACATTTTATCTTTTATAGACGCAAATCTGTTTATTATATTTTGTACATTTAAATCTCATGCATCAAATTTATTGTGTATCATTTCATAATCGATATGTAGTCAGACAACAGTAACATGTGTTTGTCCCTTTGTATTTTCCTTTGGAGACAATTACTCGCAAAATAAAGTTAATTTTTCATTCGTTCATTAAATTATTGTTTAGGAAGTAATAGAAAAGTAATGGTATGACGGTAGATTGCAAAATGCTCCTTAAAGATTTATTTCGTGAAATTTAATTTGATTAGAAATTTTTTATTGTAAAATATACTACTCTGCGAGGTCAGATTTTACGAAAGTCTATCTAATGCATGTCTTTCTCTGCAGTGAGCTAAGATAATATTTCTGTAATTGTTAATTATTTCTGTGGCAATAGACATAACATCAGCTGTACTGTCGAACACAAGATGGACTAGGTCTCCTTTCTATCTTGATAACTGCATTCCTCTCATTGTGCAATCTGAATCTGTTCCAAGGAAACCTGTTGCAAGCTTTTCACTAGCTTCGCAAAACCTATTCCTATTGAGATAGTTCTATTGCAGTCCTTAATAATTTTAAGGAATACTTTGGGTGGGTAGTAGGGAGCTATAATATTGCAAAACTAGAGTTATATCCCTATATGAGTGATGAAAATTGTTAAACTAAAAACTGAAATCATTTTCAGATTCCTCATCTATGAGGTCCCAGAATAAATTAAAGAACTTTATTATTAGTATATTATTATACTCGAGTGTTGATGAAATAGTTTTCAATGCTAGATAAAACTGAAATCATTTTCAGAGTCTCATTTTTTTTTTTTTTCTCAGAAACATGTAGTAACCAAATTTTGTCGAAATAATTTTTTTTTTACCCTTAAAATTTTGAAGGCAGTCAATTTCTGAAAAAAAAAAAATAAATAATTTGCGCTACCTCACATATTTAGCCACCGATTGAAACCAAATTTTAAGGTCATCCAGAAGCCGTAAAACTGCATAGTTTAGCCCAAATCCGGAGGTCTCAGGATTTCTTCTTATTGAGAAAACTCAAGTTATAGTTGACCTCGGAATTTTTTATTCCCATCACTTTTTGTCCCATAAAATCTGAATTAAACCCAATGTTATAAGCATGGATAAAAAGCAGAATGTATGCTGATTCCTGTGATGCTATAAATATTGTAATCGGTAAAACACAACAGTTGTTTTGGCCGTTAAGAGTTGTTGATGAAATCTCAACTTCAAAATTTTAAGGGGGTAAACTTCGAAAGGGGTAAAAAAAGATATTTTTTTATTTTAATAAAATTTCACATACGAGGTTTCTTTGGTGCGTTAAATCGAGATTTGAGGTAAATTATTCATGAAAAAAAAAATTCCACTGATTTGCAGCGGATTTCATCAGGATTTTGTCATTTGTTTGGAGTTTTTGTCTTGAGCATAACTAAAGTATTTTTATTTCAAATAGCATACAAAACTACAATTAAGCGTGAAAGAATTATTTCTCTATCTTGACTGAGAGCTGAGAAAAAAAATAAAACGTGATTTTCATATTTTTTTTTCTCGGTTCCCAATGCTCATTGGCGGCTATAACTCAAGTTTTGCAATATTATAGGTCCCTACTAACTACAAAAAATCAGCATTCAAATCTGTAAGTCAAAACGTCCCCTTGTTAGTTTCAATTTTAATTAAATCAATAATAAATAAAAAAGTTAGTTGACTATCCAAATGATGTGTTAATACTAGTGATGTCACAAAACATTTTCGATACTGATACCTGCTTTTAAAAATAAATTTATATTACAAAGTAATCCGTATAAGAGCTAAAAAAGTAAACGAAATCTGTTAAAAAATATAGGGACGTAAACACATTAAGAAAATACTAAATTTCAACTGAGAAAAACAATAGGTCATAGGTATGTCTATTTATAATATACCTACTGCTTTTCCCTATTTACATTTTAGAATTGAAATGATAGAATTACTTCAATTAATAATTAAATAAAATTAGCAATAAATCATTATTCGAAATGAATAAAATTGAGGGGAAGTAGAGGTTTCAAACGTAACTTTTTTAATTCAAACCAATATAGCTCCTTAATGGTTCTAGTTCTAGTGACAAATGTGTTAAAACAAAAAATATTTTCAATTAATTTCAGAGTAGGAAACTGTCGACATATTTTCGATCGAGCAACACTAACAGATCTATAACGTGTCTAAATGTTACATGTGTGTGAAAAAAAAACGTTTCATGAGACAACTATAGGTCTGCAATCAAAATACATATGCATGTACAAAAAAAAAAATTAAGTGATTCTAACAAAAGAGTTCATGCATCGTTTCAATTGTAATTGCGAATTTTATTTATCTGCTACTCTACTACATCCTAAAATTTTGAAAATGGCTGAGAATATTCAGTCTAAATAATAGAGAATTTTTAGTTTTTCTCATTTACCGTGACCAATTTATTAATGTAAATTCTTATCAATAACCTTTATGGTACCAGACATAAAAGCCAATTAATCTCTCATCGTTTTCGACTACTCCAACATTTACTAGACAAGTTCCCAAGAAATTGCTGAAGACTTATTTACATGACAGTGCAAGTAATTAGACCCATTTTGTCTTAAGGCTACACCTTCCAATTCCTCTCGTATTCAATCCATACAATCCAAGATCCCTCATAAACTCTTCAATGCTCCTTATTATGTTACTAACAAAGTTATCCACAAAGATCTTAATGTTCCATATGTCGCTGATTTGGCCCAAACCAGATACCTATCCTTTCATAGTAAACACCATAGCCATTAGTATCCACAAGTCTCCCAACTTGCCTCACATGCAATTCCTCATAATCCTCCGTGGCGTCTGAAAATGTCATTTTAAACATTTTCCTCAAATGTTGTATTTAATGTATATAAGTTACTTGTTGTATTTAATGTATATAGTTGTAAATATCATTAAATAGTTCGTTTTTTTTAATCGATGATAACTGAATAGTCTCTTTGGACTATCCGCTACAGACCCTTTTTTTTTTTTTATATATACATTTTAATATTTAACAGTTCACTGATGAATAATTGAACTAAACACTCATCAATACCTTTTCATAGTTTTATTAAACAAGAATAGCACAGAGCACAAAACAAAAAAAACTATGTTAGATTTTTTCCAGCATTAGAAAAAAGGTAATCATCTCTTTATATAAGCACTCAGTGTTGCCAGGTTCAGTAAACAAAATTTATCACAACAGAACTTACACAACACAACACTTTTTACAAATAATAATAATAATGACAAACAGAAAATGAAAGATAAAAAAGAACAATAAACTAATAATATAATAATAAAATCAATAGCAAGCGGCGCGACATTAACTTTAAGCAAAAAATATGTGGTATAAAACTGAATTTTTCCAGATTCGCTACTTTAGCATGAACACAAAGATATAGCGAACTATCGGTCAGATATTAATTTGAGATGCTTAACGGAAAAAAATTGGAAATATTTTTCCCATTCATAACCCTTTTTTTTTTTTTAATAGAAAAGCTGTTTCTGTGGATGAACATTGCAATCGTATTTTATATTATTGCCAATTACTGCCATAGAAAACTATTATTTATAAATTTTGGTTTGAAAGGGATAACGGAGGGAGGGGTACCTATCCCATCTGGGCATTCCCCTTGGATTGATCTTTATGATGATAATGATTTATTATAATTTTAATCATAATATTGATAATGATTTAGGAGAGGGGGTAACCAATAAAATAAGCCCTTGTCCAGCTCTTCTTGAGTCTTAATTATTTATGGATGTATCTATAAATGTAAATAATCTTCTACAACTGTTTTAATATAGCGCCAGTAGTTGTTTGATTGTCGGTTTTGTTTGGTGAACCACTACATCAATCAATATAGTTAGGCTGATAAGATACTACTGTAAATCTCAAATTCTATTTGCGTTTCCTCTTGAAATTGTTTATTTTTGATCTGTCAATCTTCGTCTTTTTGAAATTATATTGTCCTTTCTTACTGATATATTCTTTCCATTACTTATTTTAATTTAACTGTTTTAAATCTGCTTTCTCATTAACGTTAAACTATTATCAATATTTCTCCTTTTAAATGGAATACTTTGTTAAGACTAATGTCTTCTGTCTGACTTGGTTAAATTTCATTCAAGTAGAACGCTATTGGAACATCCTAATTTAGAACTAACCTATTGGCTTTGCGGAAGTTTCATTCATTTTCATCGTACAATTTCACACTTTACAAGCGTATGTATGCCTCGGAAACAGTGAAGAATATGAGAAATGTGTATAAAATAAAAGAGGTAGAGAATTGAATTAACAATAATTTAGTAAATAGTCATGTTTTGCATACTTTTAGTTTCTTTACTTTCTAACTATCCTGAACATGTTTCCGAAGAAAAACTTTGGATTACAGAAAACAAACTCTACACCTTTTTTCAGGCCTTCATTGAAAGGACTATAAGTTAATTCAACAGTTTAGTGGTAAATAAATAAAATGAGTAAATTCTTTAGGGATATGCCCTGTCTAATGCATAATGATAACATATTTTAATTAAAAATTTCTTACTTTGTTTTTATAAAGCTTTTTTTTTTAATATTGCTTGACTTAATTTTTTTAATATTTTTGGGAATTGAAAAAACCTTAATCATAATCAAACTTGAAGACGAAAAAATCAATGGAATGGAATTTTTCGTCTGTTAGTATACATACAATTTAAAGTCTCGGCAAACAAAAAAAATTCGCTTACAAAGAATACACTTCTACAGTTGTCGAAAAATTTTGCTCTCTTTATTGGTATTCGTTGCTAAATATAGTGGAAATGAGTACTAATACTATTGATAAAACCTTTATTTTCAACCTGTAAAATCGCTGTATTCAATTAATTTATTATACTAACAGCACCTTTTTGTTATAAAGAAAAAAGTATAAAAAGCTCCGAAAACAATAGTTATCGATTGAGGAAAGGTTGTTTAGTCTGATTTCGTTGGCGTGGGTTCAAAATTAGCCTTTGTGACGTCATGAAATGCCGTGCTGTAGATATATTACTGCTTGGAAGTGCCACTTACCTCTTTGGCAGCCAACTAGCAATTTCACTCGAGCTGTCTAGTGGCCCACTAGCACTTCAAGGCTGGTTTATCAACTGATAAACGCCTTTACAAGATGTATTGGTGGAAAATTTGTGTCGTTTGTCAGCTAATCAACTAAAGATTACGAAATTATTTTTAAAATTTTTTACAATTTTTAATTCGTAGAAATTAATTCTCAACAGATGAGATGGATTTTTTTTTTTTTTTTTTTTTAATAAAATGCTATTCGAATTTCGTAATTAAAGTTCACTTATCTTCTTTTAATTGTGTTTGTTTATTTTATTAATTCATATAATAATAAAGCTTTATAATCAAATTATTATACATATCGCTCATTTGCTGCAACAACGACATAACTCAAAAACAAGCTTTTGAGTTATTCCGAGCTTTTGACTGTATAATGAACCATTCACCATTATAGTTTTAGTCGTTAGAACGTTATATTTGAGTTTCAACTATTCATTAAGAGAGAGCAGGATATGTCACCATTGTATGTATACAGATCGTCCTGTACTTCATTCACAAGACTGTCCTGCAAAATTGAAATTTTAGAGTTATGTCGTTGCAGCAAATGAGCGATATTTAAAAATAATAATAAATGAATGAAACAAAAATCAAAACCAAGATAATCCTTACGCGAGCTTAATATACTTACCTCAGAGAGTATAGGTGTAGAATTTAAATAATAAAATTTCTATTTAATCCTTAAAAGAACATCAAGTTCTTTTTGCCATAACGTCACTGATAATAATTTTAATTTATGACGTAAAGAACACTTTAAGAACTATTAAAATTAGTTAAATTTACATATAATATTAGTAAAAATAGGATCGTCCTAAAAAGAATTCATTTAATATGGATGGTGGATTTGAGTAAATCTTCTGTAGGTCTTTCTAACATACTTATTTTGTTGAAAAAAAAATTATATGCTTTATTCATATTATAAAAAAAACCTATATAAAAATTAAATAACCTAGAAAATAAAACAAAACTTCGCACCAAAACCCTTTAGAAATCTAATCTAATTTTGATACTCAATGAAACAAATTATTAGATACCCTAAATACTTAATAAATATATATTTTCTCTATTGTTGTTTGTGCTTCTGCATTCGAATGTGTGATGCTTTCAGAATTTCGAAGAATTTCATTGTATAAATTAGGTCATGACAATGGTGAAATAACGTTTTATTTTGCCTGAGGTAACTCGGATGACACCAAAAAAGTTTCCAAATTTTTCTATTGCCTTACTACAAAAATACCAACAATAGATAGTCCGAAACAACATGTTATATGAAGACAGTTACAAATAACCGGATATGGTCATTCCATGGAGTTATAGACAAGTGGAGGGGGCTTACCTCCCAATCGCTGAGACTATAACTGACTAGACGCAGCCATTTTGAATCGCACTATATAGTCAGCTTATTAGCCGTTTTTCAGTTCAAATTTTGGTTTCGTAGGCTTTATTCTGGTATCTTATTATTTTTAATGCGTATTTTTTTCCATTTAATGATGGGGAAATACTCTAGCTCAAATAGAATGCAAGTCGCCAGTTGGGCAAAGTGGGCGAGGCCAGTTGATTTTTGGTCTCACCCCTCACTGAAGAAAATACGGAAGGACCTTTCCATATGTTTATAATTACATGGGTCATACATGTTAATATATTTGTTATAGATTAATGATGGTTAGTGACAGTATGTCAAAATCTCCTCTAGGTCTTTGAATTCGAACTAATTTTCTGTCTTTTCTTATTTTCTTTTTTTTTTCTTTTAACTAATTTTGAAATTTCTTTCTTTATGACAGTACTTGAGGAAGCAAACGTTGGCTCTGAGGGAAGTGAACGATTCAAGGATGAAGATCTACGAACAGCTGGAGATCAGCATCCAAGAGCTAGAGACCAGCAACCACCGACTCAAGGCGCAAGGTATTGCCGACAAGAAGCAGATCGTCAAGTGAGTAAAACAAAACAATTTTAGTGTGTATATGTTTGTATTAGTGAATTAGGTGTGTATTTATACTCCTACATACTTTTATATATATTTATAATTATGTTATTATTCTTAATAGTATAAATTAAAAATATAATAATGAATGAATTGATTATTTGCTTTTGAAAAACATAGAACTGTAAGAATATTAAATCCCCATAGAATAAATTTTAATGCGCCCGGGTGGGATTCGAACCAACGACCTGGTTACGAGCGAGCTGAGACCCTCGCCCCTAACGCACTCGGACATTCAGTCCCCTAAATATTTAATATTTTATAGTCTTTATAGCCAATTAATAAAAATACCATTTTAAGTTCAACATTTGATAAATTTATATGAGTTTTAAAATACCTTCTAATAAAAGTCTCATTTAAATTTAAAATGTCACTGTCTCTACGTATTTACACTGTGAGTCCTAACGTATTTTACCAAACTTATTAGATATAAGATGTTTAATTTATTTGTTTTTTAGAAGTAATAATTATAAATTATTTAAGCAATGGTGTAACCTATTTATCAAGTATTGTGTATTAAGATTTATGATAAGATAAATAAAATTTCCATTTCTTAATGTAAGTGATGAATTAGAGATTTTACTTGGTATGGAAAACTTATTCAATCTAAAGAAATTAAATGTTTTTTTAGAAAAGTAGCCCATTTGAAGAAAATATTTAACTTAAAAATGTTAATGCCAAGTTTATATTTGTCATTTTACAGAAGGGGTAACTTTTTAATAAATAAAATTAATATTCTAGAATTCCTCTTACTCCATTGGTCTCCTAATCCATATTTATAATGCCTGGTGCCTTATAGATTGTATTTAAGACACGCTTAATTGATCTGATAAGATTTGTGCCGTGATATTGTCCCGTCACTAGCAAGCTATTCCTAGCTCATATGCTAATTTCTTCACATAGTTTCCTGTTGACCGGAGAAAGCTGATTTAATTTTGAATCTCGGTCATTAATAATTTTTTTTAATGCTTCTGAGTTTTCTCAAAATTTTGGATTGTTAGGATTGGATAAGAGAATTGGAAGGTTTAGTGGAAAACTCAACTCTGTATGTCCAAATGGTTCTATTTACTGTCATGCAAATAAGTCTTTTGTAATTTATTGAAAGCTTTGAACGTTTATTTAGTAAATGTATGAGTAGTCGGAAATTACGAGCAGTTTCTTGTCTTCTAAGTCTTGTAATCTAACTTGAGGAATAGTGAAAGACAACGGCGATATCTATTAAGAAGAAGTTGAAGGAACCAATTTGCCGGAATACAAAAAAAACAAATGTCTCTAATTTATTCTACTTTTACAATAGTTTTTTAAAAATCTTTTTAATGACATCTTCCGGTCCTCTGTCCCGACGGGGGAAGACGATTGCCAGCAAAATCATTTACGTTTACCTCGCGTGTACTTACCTTTCACCCTCTTGTCGGGAGAAAGTACAGTAAGGGTGAGAGGGTGGCTTCTTGATCGCCAAGTTGCAGGAAGTTGATAGTGTTTAAAGGCTTGGTATATTAGGAGCCGTGGAACCGTCATCATTTTACAACCGATCGTTATTTACTTCAACCTTTCAACTAACAATTTACTTCTTGTAAACGCTTCGGGCTTTTAGTCTGTAGTTGGTCAGCCATAAACAGGCCCTTCAATAGAAGGAGTGTAGTCCTCTTATACTGGTTTGAAACTTTCTGCTAATACGACTTTCAGTAATTTCCGTGCAACAATAGAGAAAGTATTACCTTCTCCTTCTCAGATGTAAAAAGGTTTCAGCTTATCAATAAGTTTCAGGGTTGCGTGATTCGGAAGAAATTACTTATGGAAATCTCTCAGTGAATGAAACACGCGATTATATTCAAGCTTTAAGGCTGTCCAGTTGTTATCGCCAGTAGCTTTAAAAGAAACATGTTTAAGGAACTTAAAATGTTTTTAAGGAACTTAGAGCTTCAGTGAAGAAAAATATCAAAGCCTTGGGAACTAAAAAAGAAAAAGAAATCAGCAACACAATTTCCAAGCTTCTTATTTAACAACCCTCTTCTATTCCTGTCAGGGGTATTCTAAATCCAAGTAAAACGTGTTTGTAATATTTAATTAGAATAGATTAAATAGGTTTTTTGTATTGCCAATAAATAAATATTGTTTTAATTTAAGATTTTTTTTTTTATATTCAAAAACATATAATATAGCAAATAATTGACCAACATTCGACTTTGACTTACATATGGATGCCTTAGCTCACAGATGTGCAAAGGGCAAATGTTTTCAAAAATATTTTAAATGCATCATTAGTACATTTAGATGTTCATATATTCATAAAAATCTTATTTGGAGTGCTAATGTAAACTCAGATAGTTCAAATAACTGGTGTGAACTAAATAGAAACAAATTGTTTATTTCGGCTTAAAGTCCTTATGTACTACAACTATGGCAGGAAGGACAGGTCACCAACCTATTCTATCCAGGGTGGGATTCGAACCCATGACCTTCAGTACGAAGCATGCTGAGACCCTCGCCCCAACTCACTCTGCCATCGAGTCCCCAATTTCGAATTTAAGTAGAGTAAAATTTTATTTTCTGCACTTAACACACATGTGAGTTAAGGCATCGATATGATTTAGGAAAATTTGGGTTTAATTCAGCTCTACATTTAACTTAACTTAATAATTTATTTTCATCTATAGTCCCTTGATGAGTGACAAATACAGCTTTTATTTATGAACAGGTGATAACTCCTTCACTTATTAATAAAAACACCTAGTTTTTGTATTCTTAAAATCTCTAAATCTGTTAATTTTTAAAAAATATTTTAACTAACAATTTGTCAAAACATTGTAAATCTAACGGTTGGAAATTTAACTATCAACTATAAAGGATCTCTAAGGGGATGATTATTATCTTTTTAGTACCGAATTAAATTTAACATTTTTTTTTTTATTTTTTATTTATAATAGATTGATAACAAAATAGTATTCTTCTCTCAATCTTTTGTTTTTGTATTCTATTTCTGTCTATCTGACATTTAAGAGTTTATATCTTTACATATTCAAATAAGGATTTCATTCTATTTGTCAACAAAGAGAAAAAAATAACTATACATTAGTTAATCCTTTTAAAAGCTAATAAGATTTTATGTACTTAAAATGGATATATATTTTTTTATGGTTTAGTATTTAGTATGATCACAGCAGGGGGATTTTCAAAGATAAAATAAAAGAATAATTAAATAATTTAGTTACAATAATGGAATCAATTAACACATGTATTTAATCTTTAAGGTTTATTGACTAAGTGGATATTGAATTTATTCAATATTTTAAGATTATTATAAAATAAATAAATAAATTGGTCAAATTCTTACTAATTTTTGAACTATTTTATTGTATCATACACAGTAAAATTAGAATGAATAGACTTTAAAAATTTATTATTTAGTTGATATGTTCTTCATCCGCTAATAAACATTTCTTGGTGCATTGCATTTCCAATGTTGCAATATTAAAAGCATTACATTTTAAGCTTTTAAATTCTTAAAAATTTAATTTGATCAATCCTTATAGTACACATTAAAA
The DNA here is from genome assembly GCA_003667255.2 of Euschistus heros. Lineage (NCBI taxonomy): Eukaryota > Metazoa > Arthropoda > Insecta > Hemiptera > Pentatomidae > Euschistus > Euschistus heros. The sequence goes on from RCWM02000242.1 coordinate 1,503,027, forward strand.
CTTTCTTGCACTTAATGCATTGTTTGTGTTAGAGAGGGTAACCTTTTGTTAATTGATTCGTTCAATACCTTTTTACTTTTTTAACTGTATAGTGTTTTGAAAACCAAATAAAAATCTGTACTCAAAAAACAGGTGAAAATGCTTAAGGATGTAATCCTTGATAGTTGTAAAACATAAAAATCCATATTTATCATTAGATATCTCTCAATATTAGCAAAGTGAAGAGCTTTAGATTTTTCTAATTAAAGTCTATCATTTTTCTGAAAGTGTTAAAAATTTCCACTTCTTGAATAATCAATAATTACTATTATGATTATTCTTGTTTTATTAATTGTATCACAAATTTGTTATTTTATGTTATACGACAAAATAAAAGTTAAGCAGTAGCTGGTTTTTAATTATTAAAAGTGATAAATTACTTGTTACAAATGAATTAATTGAAAAAAGTACAAAAAAAAATATTCTTTCCTATGATTAAATATATTTCAGTTTGGAGAATCAAGTTGAGAAGCTGGAAGGGCGTATAGAAGAACAGGTGAGGCATATAGAAGAGAAGAACCAGCTACTTGAAGGAAGAAGCGGGGGAGGGAAAGACGGCGATAAAACGGGCGCAGGCGATGAACAAATGCGGGAAGAGCTCTCTGCTGCACGGCAAGAGGTTAGCAAGCACCAAACCAAGCTCCGCGAGCTCCAGACAACTGTAGACTATGTTACTCAGGTTTGTTATTAATTTTTTTTTTTTTTTATCCCTAGCAAAAAAAAAATAGAATGATGTATTAAACAATCTTTCAATTGAGGAAAAGTGAATTTTTTTAAAAGACTCTTCATACTTCCTATGTACCTTTATATGATATATATATATACATATTTTTTTTAACCTTGAATTTTTATTTATAAAACCTTGTTTGTCTGTCTATTTGGTGATACAAACATTTTTATTATTTATAGCTACTCAGACTCAGATATGTACATATGTGTATACACACACAAACAAACCGTAGGCTCTCTAATAATCTGGAGGATGAAAACTATGTTAAATAAGAGAAAATGCCAGATAATGCAAATCTTCAATTATTTTTGATTGAATGAATGAGATGAATGGGATGTAAATGAATGAGATAAATCAGTTGTCTAAAATAATTATATCCTTGCATGATTTTTATTTTATTTTTTGTATTGTAAATCTATTATGGGTGAAATGTTTGATCTGTGGTCTCCAAATTATTTTAGACCATTTGAGGAAGTTACATTTAAATTGGATTGTATTTTTTTTTTTTTAATTTTAAAATGACAAATCCCAACTTTTATATTGTTATATATTTTTTATTTTTGTTGTTAACGTTAGTCTCATTTTAGGAGAACCTGAGGCTCGAGGAGCAGGTGATGTTCTTGCAAAGAAAACAAGAAGAAATATTGGCCAACAGCGAACCGGTTAGGTCAGTATGGTCAGTGAATGAATGCTTTCCTGTATACAGATATAAACATATAGATAAAGTTCTATTAAAAATAATATGATTAATTTTCTATAAAAAAATATATAAAAACTTTATAATTAAAAAAAAATTGTGATTATATACTGTTTTCATTATCCTTGATTTATCAAAGAAATTTATTTATAATCATGACTTTACAAGCGACCTAATTTGTAGTGTAGTTTCCCTGACAAAAAGAATAAAATGAACCAAATTAATTTGATATTATTGTATAGGATGGATGAGGTTTCAAGTTGGAGTTGAATTCACTTTATATTTAACCATCAAAATTTAAGTTTTTAGAATTTATTTTTTTTTTTGAAACCGGCTATGATGGCACCTCAGCCCTAAGGCTCATTGTGCCTGTGCCGTGTATCCTGTACTGAATTAGTACAATCCTAGTGTTTTCATGTAGCCTATAATCATAATCGGATCTATGTCCACACTAGGATCTAGGATGAATTCTTCCCCAAAGTAAAGAAACCTCCTCCTTGCCAGCATGTCGCATTTGCATATAATGTGGTAGGGCGCTTCATCCTCCCTGTTGCAGAATCTGCAATTCGGTTAGGTCTTGATTTTCATTATGCTGAGATGTTTGTTTAATCTGCAATGCCCTGTATACATTTCTGTCAGGTATTTGAGCTTGGCTCTGTCAAGATTAAGAAGTTGTATATTTCTTTTTTGCAGTACCCTCCCAGAAACAGTTTTGACTGTCTCAGTTGTTCCATATGCCAGTTCTGAGAGGCGTTGCCGTTATAGAGCCTTGCAATTTCACTTTTCACAAGGCTCCAGGCTATACCACAGATAGGTTCAGGAGCAATGGGATTGCTGTCCGACCCTTGTCTGACCAGTTCATCAGCCTTCTCATTACCTGTTATATTCGAGGGACCTCTCACCCATTCTACCCAGATTCTGTTGTTAGCAGCTAGCTTGTTGAGGTATACCTTGCAATCCTCAACAAGCTTAGATCTGGTTATAGCATTTCTCAGAGCCCCAAGGGCAGCTTGGCTATCCGAATAGATTTTAATGGTTCTGTTCTGTGTGTTGTCCTCTATAAATTCTTTATTATGCTGTTACATTCTACCATTCAGTTTAAAATTCTAAGAAATCCTTTAGAAATCTAATCACTTTCAAGAAGAATTAATATGCATGCCTGGGTTCTGATTCTTTTCCACATTGGTTAGTGATTAAATACTCACCCACAAATTACAGAAACTGTTGTTTGTTATATCATATTTTATTCTCTGGCCCCCTGTCATCTCTAAAGCCTTAATGAAGATCTCATCCATACTTTATGCTTCTTCTTTTTATATAATTTATTTTCTTAATTAAAGTCAATTCATTAATACATCGACTATACCATGCAGTTTCTATTGGTTTGTTTCTTAAAGCTGAATCAATTTAAATAAATTTTTAAAATATGACTACTTTCATGGTGCGTCCTCCTATTTTGATATTTAAGTTTCTTGTTTGTCCAGGATGTCTCTCATCCACCTCCTTTTCAACTTTCAACGGGTGTAGTAAGCCATCTTTTTAAAAGCATGTAAGGTTGTCATTGCAATTTTTCTTATCATTTGTGCTATGTCCAGAAATAATTGTTAACCCTTAAGTGATCGCATTATTACCCAGTTACAAGAAATCCTTTTCAAGATGGCAATAGTCATCCACTAAGTTTTCTAATGTTTTAGCAGTTAGTATCTTTTTAATCCTTTCACTTTTTTAAAAATACTTAACAAAAGATAAGAGCAATAAATTATCCACTCAAATGAAATTGTAAAAACATACCATGACGGAAATAATAATTATAGGGAAGGTTGCGTAGATGACAAATGAATAATTCGCTCAAATAGCACAGTACTTCAAAAATATCAGTGGGGGGGGGGCGTTCAAAGTAATTATAAAAAAATCTAAATGCATTACTTTTGCAAATGTAGATGAAAAAAAGAAAAAAACTAAAAATACATGAAAGGTCATGTGGATGAAAATTGTCATCCAACCAAAGCAAATAGGAATTACAGGTCGTGAATGTCAAATAGCAACTGACAGAGGTGCTGAGACTATCCCCCTAGCCTCCCTTTGCAGACTCTAGGCGTGTTATATTCATCCCTGCCAAAAAAAAAATAAACAGCAGCGATTTTAAGTGCAGTGGATTACTATTGCTATCATTGCGACCACCCAAGGGTTAACAGGTTAGGAAATTTACTGATATGAAAATTTTTATTGATGTGAGTATTTAAAAGATTATTTCTACAAGTATTACATTCAACAACATTTTAAATTATACTTTATATTCAAATTGAATACTTATTAAGTCTTAGTTGAAAGTTTTTCATTTATAGAAAAAAATAGTAGAGAACTTTTAATCATTGGTCTTGGATTTTTCTTTTCTTTTTTTTTTGTTTTGTGGACCCTATTTCAGATGGCCTATCTATGGCTTTTGTTTATTGTCAAGGTCAACTGAAGAATATGTTAGAGGAAAATAAACCTGTACCACTAAAACTCATGAAGAGTCTTTAGTACTTGGTAAGATTATTCTATTTCTTGGCCTATGGTTGTGCAAGGAAGTGATTTGGTTAGAATCCCTTTCAACCACCAGGTTTTTCCTTTTTTAAGGATACCCTTTTCTTAGAGGCTAGGGTGTACCCAGGAGGGTCTACAATGGGTCAATTCTGATGTAACAGAATAAATGATGTCTCAGCCAGAATCGAAGCCGAGTCCAGGAGAGTTAGGAATTCAGTGCCTTACTAATCTGCCTGCCCTCACTTAAAGAAAATTTATTATGTCAAATATTGAATGTAATATAACTGTGATTTATTCAGGTTTTTAAGAGTTGATAAAAAAAAAATAATAAACATGTACCTATGATTTATAATTTATATGGATGTTAATTATAAGAAACTTATAGAAATGTGATATTTTGTTATAAAATAGGCCTCCAGGAGAGATTTGTCCCCGTTGCCTTCGAAATCAAGAGACCGAATCTATGACAGGCGACGAGGATGATGCTTCAGTAATAGACTCACTGATTGCAGATGATTCCTACCAGTCGTATCTGAGGGTAATTTATGATTCATATTTTATGGCTTGTTATCTTGTTTCATTTTATGTATTTAATTCACCTCACACTTATATTCACTTAATTTTTCGTTCATTCACAATTAATGGGAGCAATAGTTTAGTTTTTTTGTTTGTTTTACCGCTTTATTTAAAAAATATATCCATAAATTTTGTATTATAAGTAATACAATTTAAGCCCAATAAATCTCATTTTATTATTAATTAATCATAATCAAATGTAAGACTATATCCTGAAGACATAGTAGTCTCATTTAGAAATTAGCATTTGCCGTGATCTTATCCTGATCCCTAAAGATAAAATTTTTTTTCTTCTAATTTGTGAAGTTGATTTTAAATATATAGAAACAATTTTTTAGCTCCCATTAATTATTTGACACATTTCCATTTCATTTTCCCTGCAACAATTTTAAGACTTATGCTGTTTTTCAAATACAAAACTTGGAAATTAAAACAAAATAAAAAATGTTGAACTCAAAAGTGAATGATTATTTTGAAATACTATTTGGACTGTGATAAAAATGTATTTTATACCATGGACTCAATCCAAGTCTATGAATTGTTGCAGTGGTTTCTCAAGATGGAGGACGGCACCCACTGTGTAAGTTCACCACTCTTTAATATGCATTTAGTAAAGTCATTTTTCAGATATTATCAGTGTAGTATTCTTGTGTCAACAATGTACTGTTAGATTGTTTAAAAATTAAATGTATTTTAGTTGAGTTTTCTAAAATCATTTTAGTTTATATAGCATAACTTTCAGTTTTGTTGTACTGTAGATTTAGTTTGTTTTCTGTTGATCTAAGGCACTGTTATAAATGTCTGAGATTTTAATTTCAAGAAGAACTTTACATAATATTTAAGTGAGATTGTTTTACATTTATATTTTAAACATTCTTGGCAACCGATAAGATTTTTTTTATGCTGAATATACTTTTCTATTAATTTTTAGTATGAATGTTGTTGTTTAGTTTATTTCTGTGATGCAGTAGGGTTGCTACTTGAAGGAAACAGTCTGGTTCAGCAATACAAAAAAATAGTGGCTGCTCGATGTGTTAGCATGTATAAAATAAAGAATTTTATGGATTCATTTAGAAAATTTGATGTAAAAACATAGCACTGTTATCTACTGGAGCTGGAATATTTTATGGTGAACTTAACCCCTCTTGTTGGAATGTTTGATACCAATACCTAATATATATATATATATATATATATATATATATATATATATATATATATATATATATATATATATATATATATATATATATATTATACATACACATATACATACATATACATATAGTTAATTACGAGGTAGGTTATGTACGAAAAGAGAACTTTCCTCAAATGTTCTAAGTCTAATAATTCATTTCTTTAGGTATCATAAATGTTACTAGCTATATAAATTTACAGAGTAGATGGAGAATGTACAGATATTTCACTACAAGCTGTTTTGATTGCATATAAGGGCTCTAAACCCAGCATTAAAACTACAAAATTATTATTTGGACCTCTAATTATCATTATAGCTGTCAACCGAGAATTGAACATCACTGGTGATAGTCGATACATATGCATTGACTTTTGGAATCGACCCATAGTTACTTTATATTTTTGCTTGGTTTCGGGCTGTACCAATAATGTGAAGGCCTACAGTGTTGTTTGAAATGTCAGCATAAGATAAAACAATTTTGCTTATTCTGTGTGTCTAATTTTATTTCTGCATACTTATGTATGGTAAGATAAAATTAAGTTTATATCCAAGAGGAAATCGGTATTCAGCAATTATTTTTTTTATTTTTATTTCAGTTAATTCAAATAATCAAACATTTATTTTTATTCATGTTTCTTTTTTTTCTCTTTGCCAGTTAGTATTAAAATTGAGCCAATGAAAATTGATTGCCGGTAATGTCTGTCATTATTTTTTTTAAATCCTCATTATTTTATATTCTTTACAATATTGCAGGAGTCAGTAGGAGATTTGACACAGAAAGACAACCCATACAGAACTCTTGTAGAGAAATATGAAGAACTGATGCGAGTGGAGAAGCCAGTGCCTAGGCCTCGAGGAGAAGGTCCCAAGACGCTGTCACTGCAGGTCAGAATTTCAAATTTTTGATTTGTTTTTCTTTTCTGGTTATATAACCCTCCAGTAGTCGCAACCCTAGGACTAACACCAATAGTCGCAACGATCTGACAGATAACCTCTTGAAATTCTATCCTATTACTGATGATTTCATCACTTTTATTTTATCATTTACTTTATTTGATTTTTAAAGGAATGCACATAATAATACACATTAATTAAATAAGTAATAAAAATGTTATGTATCTATTATAACAACTTTTAACTATTTTTCTGTTATCACAACTTTTTAACTATTACTTGCTTCACTAATTTTATTTATAAAGCTTTGACAGGCAATTTTTGAATGTTCTAAACATAAATACATTGTACATTGTTCACAAAAGTATTCAGTCTGCCTTCATTTTTCACATAATTCACATCGTCTTAAAGAACCACATCCTTCATGACTTACTTCAGATGGAGCATCCTCTTTTCTATAATATATGAAACATAAACAAACTCTTACCTATAAATGAATTATCGGTAATGCATTCCTCATCACAAAATAAATCATCTTCGTGTTCAGTATCTGAAAGCTCAATTCTTTTTTCAACCTCTGTTTCACTTTCAGAATCGGTCTCACTTTCGTCAAAATTTTCTACATCGCTATTATTCTCCGTGTTACATAGGATGATTTTAAGAATCATTTCAATATCGTATGGGTTTTCTAAATTGAATCTGCGCTTACATTAAATAATGTAATAATGATAGAATAAAATCTGTCGCGTCAGTAGTCGCAATGAGCCTAATAGATCTTGTCCCGGTAACAGCGGAATAGAAACTAAATAACTAAAAATCTAGAGAGAATATTGAGGATTAGAAGTCACTAATGCATTGGAGCAATGTTATTTGAAAGGTACTGAGTCACTTATCTCATTATAAAAATCCTACTCGGAATACTGCGCAAAAAATACCTTGGGTGATCTCTCAGATCGGTTGCTACTACTGAAGGGTTAATTTAAAAAAACAAATCAAAATTGCAATTAATGAAACATCCCAAGTTCAATTTTTACATAGGAGAAATTTGTTTCAACAGGAAGAGCTCGAATTATCAGGTGAGTTCAGCTCCTTCACAAAGACAGGAGGTGATCTTTCCGAGGCAGAGACCTCAAGCTCTGGATTCTCCGATGAAGCAGTGTCCAAATCGACCCAAACAGAAGCAATCGTTCCACCTGGGGCCTTCCTCTGCTCAATCACAGATGGAGATGATTGCAAGTTCAGCATCTATGATGAGGCATCTCCCATTGAGACTAGGTTCCGAAAGACCCCTGAGTACAGGAAATTATTCAGAGAGATCTTTGATGTTCTGAAGAGAGCAGCAGAGGCTAAGGATGAAGGAGAATCTCTACCATTGCTCGAAGACTTGACTCCAGTCTGTGATGGAGCTCCAAAGGTAAATTTCACTCTAAATTTATATAGAGTATTTATTTTGAATTTCAATGTTTTCCTTTTGTTGTAAACCTAGGACTTTCTGTCCTTCTGTATCCTTTAATGAACTTCCATCACTTCCTGTTGATCCGCTTACTAGGATTCCATTCGGATAGATAGATGTAGATGTCTTACTTGAAATCCACTTTCAAGACTAATATGACAAGAAACTGTTTGTAATTATTGACTAATTCAACATTTTCTAGACAAACGAATCGCTAATAGTCCAGTAAAATTGTTCATTTTGGTGTGCAAAAGGTCAGATATTTTTTATTTATTTATATATTGGTGTGCTTGAGTGCTAAAATCCAAATTTCGAACCTTAAAGCAGCGCTGCTTCCCAGTTGGTAATAACATAACTTTTGACCTTTTCTACATTTCACCAACATATCTTCTGCACAGTTGGTTTTAAATAGTACTCAAATTTTATGCAATTTGAGCAAAAAATAAGCTCTCTAGCTTAAACAGGAACTAAGATACAAGCTGTCAAATTTTTGGTATTCTCTCAGAAAATGGTGGAAATGGTGATTTTTTTCTGGTTTAACTCTATATTTACTTAAAAACAACATTTAGACCATACTTCATTAAGAACAATTTTAAAGTTGATTTAGTTTATTACAAATCTAACATATATAGTGGTAACCACGATTACCAATGCTTCAATATATACATTGCTGGTTAAAACATACCTATGTAAACATATTAGTGTATATAATGTACTTTTCTATTTCCTCTATTTTTAAAAATGTTAATATTTAACTTATAATCTAATTATAATACAGTTTTAACTATGAAAAACATCTCCAGTTAATCCAACCTTTTGGCCATTCCATCCTACCCTTTGGTCCCTTAGGGCTTAGGGGTTGGTTTAGTGAGATTCTAGTGTATTTCAATATATGGAGTTAAGCTTTGGGACTCCACTAAACCATCCAATTCATCTCCTCTCCAATCCTTACAATACAAAATTTTCTATTCTCAATTTCACAAACAAACTTATCTATAATTACCTTAATGTCCCAAATATTGCTTGTATGAGGCAAAACAGGTTCCTTTTATATTAAATTCCAATAGCAATCAAATTTACCAGTCTCCCTACTTTTATCTTGGTCATCCCACTTGATTTTGGATTATCCTCCAAAGTTTCTGAAAAGAAAATGGCCTTGAGATCTTCTAATATAGAGATTTGATTGATAATTAATATGTATTTTTTATTGCAGATTTTGACCACAAAAAATGTATTTCAGGTGCCACCAGTTACCCCATGCACTGAGGAGAGTCCACAGTTACCTCAGGAACCAAAGAAGAGGCGGCGAAGACGAGGAGGCAATAAGAAGTGGGCTGAGCCACCTCAGTCTACCAGCCCTGCACCAAGGCCGACTTGGTGGACAGCTGAACCGTCCTCAGCAGCTCAGGAGGTACTGATATATTCCAGCGTGTTTAATGTATGTAAAGAACAGGACATTTATTGGTGACAGGGGGCAGGTAGAGGGTTTCAGTAGATTAGCACTTAGCAGTTGTATTTATAAAATAAATTATCAGTCTTACGTATACTTCAAATTTTTAGCCATAACCAGTTAAAGTGTTTACTGATTGCCATTTTACTTAGTGACCATGTTTGTTCCACTAAACCCCTGTATTGCCTAATAACATTATTATTATTAGCCTATTACTTAATTTGTAAATTTTCCTAAAATATTTTGGAATGCTCACCTTCCAATTTCTCCAAATAAAGAAATAAGAGAAAAACTCTTAAGACTTACCAGACTTCACCTCAAATCAAGTGTTATCTGACTTTTTTGGTCTAAGAATAGAGGGTACGATTACGCAATAATGTAGAAACAGTAATATAGGGGAATAGTGTAATTTTGGTCTATTGTGTTCAGTACTAAACCGGAGATCGCAACATAGTTCCGTTCAAAGAATTGATATGTTGCTTTCAAGATTCAATAGACAAATGCTATTAATTCCTTCCAAACCAAGAATGACACTATGGGAATATAACCCCTTCTTTATAAAACTGTTATGTCATTTCGGGTAAATACACAATATCCATAGATCTACTGAACTGAAACTTCTGAGTTCCAAAAATGTTATGAGTCCCAATGCAAGAAGACATTCAGGAAATATCTTCTTCAGCATTTATATACCTTTCTTGTTTTGTTTTTTTATATTAAATCATTTTCAATTTCAAAATTAATTATTACCATGGGGATAAAGTTAAGAACATATGATTACTTTTTTCCGGACTTCACTCTTAATGGGGAGTGAAGCATTGGTTTGAGAATTGACTTTTACCCCAAATGCACTGTAACTTCAGTAAAACTTGAGAGACTTGTAAAATAACAAAAATTTTCTATCTATTTGTTTAAAATTTACAAATAGCTTATGTTTGCTCATACTTTCTTTTAATGCAACTTTTTTTGATTTAAAAAAAAAAATGATATCTTTATTCTTTAAAATGGATTGTTAATTTATGAAAAATAAAGTATTATTTTTATACTCACGGAATATTTAAAATAAAGAAGGAAGTTATAAGTAGAATACTGAAGGTTTGTTCAAGTCCAGAGCTCATTGATTTTGTATATATCAAGTTGCATGTCTCGTTTATTATAAACTGTCCATAGATTTTGGTTTTTTAAATTTTAATTTACTAAATTTGTGAAGTTTATATTTATATGCAAGGAACAAAAGCATTGACTTAATTTGTTAAATGAAGTGTTTTTGTGAATAACAAAATAGTAAATAAAAATTAACATTATTTTCAAAATAAAATAAATTATATACATTAAACTTGGTCCTTTTGACTTTTCTAGAGGGCTTTTTTCTCTAGATTCCTTCTTAATCGAACATCTTAGATCTATCCTGATTATATTGATTTAAATTGACTATGTCATGCATTAGTTTACTACCTCATGAGTTTTTCTAACAAAAATAAATAGGCTATAGTTCTTTCACAATATATTTTTTATTTTGGTAATTTGTTTATTGTATATTTTTTAGATTACGTTCTTATATATTAATAAGGCAAAAAATATAATATATCCTGCTGTGATGGTGTTAAATAATTCTTTTATGGTACATTGTTTCATATATTTTTTTTTAAAGTGAAAATGAACAAAAAAAAGACTTAAATACTAGTTATTTCAATGTAACAATATGTAATTATCACTTGCTTTTATAAAATTTTAATTGATTTTATAACAAAATTATTCTAGAAAGAATTTGAAAGCTTGTTCAAAGTTGGCCCTGAAGTTGCTTGCCTAACAGAAATGGCCTTGAGACTAAGTCATTGGCTCATAATCAGTAATGAATCGATCATTAAATAATGACATTTAGTCCTTGCATATTTTATACAATAGGTATTTAAGTGGTTCTGTGACAAAAACACTTTAAGAAAGCATTCCTATTAAAATCTTGAAAACTAAAATTCTGTTTACATATCAAGGGGCTAAAAATGTGGCCAATCTTAATTGTTTATCCTGGATCCAATAAATTAATAATTAATTTTTTATCTGTTACAATTAGTAATAGATATATGAATCTAATTAGAATTAGAATTAACAGTAAATATTAAAAAAAGTTCCGATTACAAATCTGTAACGGTATTGGTGTCTAATTAATGTAAGTTCAATGATTTAGAATGGAAGGCATGAAGTGGATCCGTACCCAGTCTATTATGGTTCAAATTTAAAGTGACATTATCATAATTAGATTTTGAATAAATTTCTTGGCAGTATTTTCTTCCTTATTCATAATTCTCAAACTGGTTATTGTAATCTAGGACACTTCATTTGTCTTACTTAATGATATAATTGATCTTAAATAGTGTTTAAATCTGGGTTATGTATTAACCAAAGTAAAAACCTCGTTGCAGCTTTTTCCATGAATGGGAATGGATGTCCATTGTTTTTTTGTTTTTGTTTTTTCTGGGTGTGTTCTTAGGAGGTTTCATCAGATTGAGAATATAAAAAAATTATTTTTAACACATTTATATACCATGCGATGTTTTTTAATAATAAAAATATTATTTGCTTTATTATATATTGACTAATCATATATTTTTAAAACATAAGATGATTGAAATTTTAATGTTATCAAATTAATTTTCAGGTGGCCAAATTAAAACAGCTTGAAAAGTCCTACGCCGAAGTGCTCCGCCTTGGAAGGCAGCATGCTAATAGGAAGTAACCTCCCTACCTCAACTACCTTCCAACCCCTCGCCTGTTTTTTCCTCTTTTTGGAATAATTCTTTGATTCGTAATTTTCTCGATGTTTGTCTTCTCAATAGTATGAGAAAAATTTTGCTCACGGAGCAAATATAGGGATTTCCTACCACTTAATTTATTGGTAACTAAATAAAAAGAGAAAACATTTAAATTTACATCTATTCATATTGATTCCATAAATTGTATCAATTTTATTTAAACTATTTTTTACATTAGCATTTCTGTTTCTGTAATTTATATAAATTTAAAATGTTATTTAATGGTCAAAAATTCACATACTACCTATGTGTTGTATGTAGTAAGTATGTTTACGAATTAAGCTAACAGAAAAGAAGTCATAAAACCGAATCGGTTGTTTTAATGTCTAGACTATACCAGTTCAAATTATATAAATATATAATATATATGATGTAAACATAGGATAAATGATAAGTTACTATTATAATGAACAACCAAAGGATATATGTAACGTGTCAAAAACATTCCTTACTCTTTTTGAGTTGTATATTTGCAATTATTTTTGTATAGTTTTTCTTTTTCTTTCTGTATGTTTTAATTGTTTTTCTATTTATTTGTATATTTGTTTCACTTTAATGTGTTATTAACCGTGGGAGGAATTAGATTACTACATAGAAAATAACAGTATCCATCTATATTGGACCATATTGGTAAAGTGTTCACTTCCTTTAGTAACAACACTTTTATACAATTACTTATTGAATAATGACTCTGACAGACTGTAATTTCTTTGTTTAATTTTTATAAACAATAATCAATTCATTCACTTAATATTATCTACAATGATATATAATACATGGCTATACATACGTACACACATGTCTCCAGCTATAACAACATGTTTACATGTATAAATATGTATGTGGTGTATATATATTTATAAATAATATGTAATTTAATTCCTTAGATGTTTAAATTTATTATCGGCTCAAGGGAGTTTATAAATAAAATGTAAAATATTAAATTTTAGGAAATTTATGAACATTTAAATAACAGATGTGCAGTGTATAAATATTGTTCTAATTGGATATGTAACTTATCCATGTCGACATATATATATATAAACATATATATTTGTAAAATTTAAATGTTTAAAAATATATGTGCCATTTAAATTTTGTTAAAGTTTTTTTAATGCCCTTCTTATGTTACCTGACAACTCCTTAAATTCTACAATAGAACATCAATGAACCAATATTGTTCTGTAAATTTTGATCTGTAATTACATACATTCTGATTTCATCTTAATGGAAAACAAAAATATGAATGTAGGTAACTGACTTCGGCCTGTAAAAATACTGTGAGCTGTACTCTCTAGGATATCTATCTCACTTGACTACATCTGCAAAAATTAATGAATAGTAAATCTGAGAACCAAAAATTATAAAAATCTAAAACTGCAAAGGATAGAGGTTTTGTTAAATGATTACCTAATACATAATACTTAAAACATTGTGAATTCTTTGAAATTACATATTATATAATTATGAAAACTGTAAACTACATATATTGGTTCAATTAAATACACCTTACAGATCTACTCATAAATACCTGTATTTATTTTTATAAATGTAATAAAAATGTTTAATTCTTATTTATTTTATAAAAAATATTATTCATTAACAGAAAACTAATCAGTTCTAATAAAATAGTACAATTTTGGAAGTAAGTAATTTTCAAAGTACTTTTAACTCATTAAATAACTATTGTTATTTATTAATTTACAATACATTAAATATATTTCCTAAAACTGTACAAATTAATAATCATGAGAATGTGATCTCAAACTATTTTACATCACAGATCTTCTAGTGTACAATTGCTGCTGCAATGACAAATAGTAAGCATTCACTATGCAAGTGTATCTATTATAAATACACTCAGATTCCTAGTAAAGAATTATGTTTTTTTTCCTGGGAGGCAACTCATTCGAAACGCCTCTTCATTTGCACGAGTGTTACAAACGCCTTAATACAGTTGATGATGAACTGCAAAGTAAATGTTATTAATTTTTGACAAGCTATACCATTTTTAATTAAACAATTTCATTAATCAGTTATACTGACAGCTGCAAATGTCTCCCTGTTCAGAAGGAAGATGGGAGCTCTGTATGCCGTGACATGAATATCATTGTTGGAAGCTGCCATTACCATCTGGAGCATTCCTGCATTTGTCTTATCCATTTCAAACCAAGGGACATCATATGCCACAAAGGCAATCCTTTGTGCCTGAAAAAAAATATTTTGAAACATTACTCTTTAGAAACAATAAAATTTCTTATGTACTAAAATTCATAATTTGTTTCTTTGGATTGTAATTATAAATATTATTAATTATGTTTATTGTTCTGATAATAATATTATGTATTATGTATATGATATCTGTCATAGTATGATGGCAACACTGATTATAACAGTGCTGTTGTATATTGCACTCTCCTGTGTTTGCTTGTTATTCCATTAAGCTGCACTTTTTTTTTGTAAATTAAAGTTAAAATAGAACTGATCCTCTTTATGCATTCTACATTACCAAATAATTACTTTCTTGCTTTGCTGTAATATAAATTCATTATTGGCTTAATAATTACTTTTGTTAAAAAAAAAAAAGAAAAAAAAAGAAGCTGCTGCTGGAAAAACCTAAATGATAGATCACTTGATACTGATAAATTATTAAAACAAAGATATTAGGAAGCATTAAAAAGGAAGGAGTTATGCTAGTTAACATAACTAGATAGATAACTATAATACTCTAGTTACCAGCTTGCCATCATTGCATTGAATGTAGTATATTACTATTAATTATTATATAATATACAGACCTTAGTAGCAAGATCTTCAGCAGTATTAGACAACAAAAGCATGTGAATCACTGTCACCAAGACATAACTCCCAACGCCAATTGATTGCATTACGTTACCACTGTCATTCTGTTATAAAAAAACAAAACTTAAAAAACAATTGTTTAGAAATTGGTTTATAATTATAATTTATGCACGTAATAATGATTAAAGACTACATACAGAAGCATAACAATCTTCAAAAACAGTAATCTCTTAATTCTCTTTAGACATTTGTCCAATTCATATAGAGAAAAGACTGACATAATAAAATCTTTAATTCATTAATAATTAATTTTTTTTTAATGATTTAAAACCGACTTAATTTATCATATCATCAAAGAAATATAGCCAAGACTCATCAACACCTGTTGAAAGCTAAAATAAAAAATAAATAAAAATAATAATAAAGTAAAAAAATAAAAAATTGTGTTTGTTGAGGCTAATTATACCACATATTACAAACTTTTAACTGCAATATTTATTGTAATATCAAATGCAATAGTTGACATTGGTAATTTATTAGTAAAGATAAATTCTGAAATTCAATTTTGTGACACTAAATATATATTAATTTTTTGTTGACAACGTTAAATTATTTAAATTTTCTTTGGGAATGTTAAAGATTGATCTAAAGTTTAATGAATACATAGATAGACATGACAATTGTGTAAATTAGAGTTGAACCACTCCTCTCCCCCCCCCCAAAAAAAATGATATACATGTTTAAATAACAGCACTACTTAGAACTCATTCCCAAATCATGCTGTGGTAAAACAGAAACATTCCTACTAAAATATAATATTTACTGGAAGTATAAAAATAAATTAATAAGCTCAGTTAAATAATTAAATAAAAAAACAATAATTAGAGTAATGCTTGCCTTTTTAAAATGTAATTTCTTTTAATAATGAAACTATAAAATATATATCTTTTAAAAATATAAATAAATAAATAATTCCTTATTATAGAATTATTAGACAGTATTAGCATAAACAGTTCCAAAGGAAGTGAAAGAGAGTAAATCCCCCTATCCCTCTCAAAATTTAATGAGACTATCTTTTCTATTCTAAACAGGGTCTTTAAGAAATTATATGATTACTTTCCAACAATATTATTTTTTGTTTCTTGCATTATTTCACTTGTAAACAATGCATACTGTATATAAATTGTATGTTCCCCACCAAGAATCAAATTTATTAATATCTCTACCCTTGAAATATTTACTTGGACCACAACTGAATTTTAAGAGGAAAAAAGGGTGATGCTGTGTTATGGACACAGCTGTGTGTTGTACCTTATATGTAATGAGTTATATTTGTTAAATAAAATATTTTTATTTATTTATTTAGGATAAGATCAAGGAAACAAATAATTATAGTGTTACAATATAACTTGTTAATTATAGGTCTGTGATACGAAAAGTACGACACAAATGGCATACAAGATACATCAAGATTTCTGGTAAACGTTAAATCAATGCAGGTATTTCCTAACATTATTGGAGAAGTTTCAATATAATACTAATTGAACTCACTGAGCATGAAGTCGGGCATTGAGCGGTTTTGTGAGGCATCAACATTAAAGCCTCCAACTATCATAACTGGTGTCGTAAGATCGTATAATGCTCGTAATCAGGTATAATGTTAGCGATGTTTTTGGAATATTTTAACAACGATCGTAACATAAAGAGCTTAATTTCTGCTAACAAAAGTACGAATTTGAACATGCTATTGGCCTTCATATTAAATACAATCACAATCTTAACTTATAAATGATAATTTAACATTGTATAAAATACTAATAATTCAACTATAGTCACCATTGTTTGAGTAAAGAGACCGCAGACTACTATACCAATTACATTCAAGTAATATATGATGACCACTGGTGAAAATATCATCACCAACTCCTGAATATTTCTGAAACATTAACAGTTTAAATTAATGCAATAATTTATTTGAAGCTATTTTATATTTTAAAAAAAATCAAATCTGGCCAGTAAACTTCTTTTTTACACTCTCGTGTAAGAAAAATACGAAATAAAAATGTAAACATTAAAAAAAAGACTGATTTCTCTGGATATTGAAGGGAAATATGTTTTACCTGAGAATGGATAATTTTTGGAATACTATTTGTTTATCTCTGTGCATATCTATCGAAAAAAAAAATTTTAAAACAAAGGAAAAAAAATTAAATATAGTACAATCTCGATAATTTGCAAATCCCGCTTATAACTTGATATCCCTTGTAGTCAAGTAAAATAAGGGTTTGCAGAACTTTGAAGTTTGCTACCACGGCAGACATCGGCTTCATACTCAAAATCGCAAAACAAACGCCCAAAATACCGCTTATTTTCGTTTTTTAACCTATTACACTGAAACAAAGTAATAATTTTCGAAGCAAGTTTTTAAATATTAATTGTAGCTGGAATTATTATCTACGAAATGAAAAAAAACAACTCTGAAATCGGACCATTTACCGCGAAGATATGGTATTGGGAAAAAGTGTAGAAATTGACCAACTGGCGCTCAGTCCCACTTCTCCCCGAAAACATGCTTGTCGTACTTTTTTTTCTATAATTCCAAAACTATCTGTCCGATTCAAAATTACTTTTTTTTCATCTTAAAGATGATTAGATGTACTATTAGACTATTATATATGAAGTTTTAATAATGCCCCTTATCATCACGTTAAAAAAAACACACTGGTACCAGTATAAACCAGTATGGGTTTATTTATATATATATATATATATATATATATATATATATATATATATATATATATATATATATATATGGGAAATCGCGAAAAATTATTGCTTTATCGCCGGCAGAATGGTTCTTCACTCGAGATGCAGTAGGAATCTGTTCAGACAAGAGAGACACCAGAGCCAGCAGCGACAACAATTTTCAAATGCCGAGAAGGCGAAACAAGATCCTTCCTTCATCATTATTTCTTTGTTTTTATAATTTTTCGGTTATAGCTGTATATATAAATCTACTATTACAACTACCTTAGATACTAGCCGTACCTAATATGTATATTATGAAAATTAGTTCAACAAAAACTATCAGGTTGTCCCACATAAAATGTCCGTTTTTGAAAACAGGAACTAAATAAAATATGACAAACAGAGCAAAGATATTTTATTTAAAATATTTACCATCTTTTTCAGCAACCCTTTCGACTAAGCAATCTTTCAATGTCATATTTGTAAAAGATTGAGTCACGTGATGAAACTAAATCAGAAAAGCCATTTTCAAATGTCTGAACCATTTGTAAAAAATGTTATCCAAGCTTCGAAAAAAGTGGTCTCCAAAGACCACCTTATGAAATCTCCACATACAGAAACCATTAATTTTTTGGGATGAAGATTATGTATTGGCATTTTACCAGGTGGCTGATTGAACATTAAACCATTGTCCTGATCGGCGTCCATAGACATACATAATCTATGACAGCTGAATTACCAAGTTTAAATCCATAAAATAAAATCACTTTCCATTTCCACTTTAGAAATGAAACTAAAAGTGTGTTTGCCTACATTGGATGAAAACTTACACTAATATTAAATAGAGGATTAGTTGGTATTAGTCCTAGAATGTAACTATTTTGCCGGAAATCAACAGACAACGCTGTAATCCTCCATAAACATTAACATAAAAAAAATCGGACATTTCATGCGAGACAACCCAATAATATACATTTTATACCAAATGAAAAACTATACTATCTTGGAAAAGTGATTACTGACCTGAGAACTTCCTGGTGAAGGCCGGTCCAACGAATGAGTATCTTTCTGTTCCAATCGTTACCCCTGGAGAAGAACTCTTTCTGTAAGTTCTCCATGGAGGCGGAAAGGTATTGAAGAAAAGAAGATTGGATTCTGAACAGACCTAGGAAGAGACAGTCGTTGACACCTTTCTTCGAACAAGAAATTGCGTTGGTGATGGCAAGAACCAAGGCGATCAGCTCATACAGCCCTGGTCTCTTGTCGTCGAACGGACTCTTGATAGGGAGCGGCTGTCTACAGCGGTACCTTCCCGCCAAGCTGTCCACAACGGGGACCGATAGGCAGTAGAGTACCGGACAGAAGAAGCTGAAGACGATGGTGTTGTTCGTGAGGACTCCAATGGCAGAGGAGTTCTTCCGGTAGAGCTGCTGAAGGCGATGACCACTGCCCAGCCCGCTCCTTAGTAGAGCAGCGGCCAGGCGATCCGTGTTATCAGTGATCTTCTGGAGTCTTGGTCCGAAAAGATAATGGTAGTAGGAGACCAGGAGCCCACAGGTGAACAGTGATATACCAACTCCCAAGGCACAAAGCTCCTGTATCATGATTTATAATTGAATGAGTGAAAAATAAACTTTGTTCTGGTACCTGCTGTCCCTTAAGAATAACATTAAGTTCGTATAAATTAAGATTCCACCCTGACAATTAAAATCGATAATCAAATGTGATTTTTTTCAATTTCGATTTACAAGTGGTACTGTTTGATACTTAAATTACCAAAAACACTTTCATAAAAAAAACAATAATAAAATGACTAATAAAATTAAATAAGATAATGAAATTATCTTAAATCAAGAACACAGCAAGAGTATCGAGGGAAATATTTTTTTTTTTCTAATGAGAGACTAACTCCTTAATTTATTATTTTATTTTAATAATATATACATTAACATTATTTTTTATGCTTGAATAAAAAATTATAAATGTATTCCTCGCTCTAAAAATAATATATGTATGATATTCTTTTAAGATTAATGAATTATTTGCCAGTTTTTTTGGAAAGGGTCTATTCTATCTTTAGGTGAAGGGAAATAGGATCCTCGAGGGGGTTAGATCCCAGCACGCTCGGTATAGAAGGTCGTGGTTCGAATCCCATCTGTGCTGGTCAAATTTTATTTTATTAACCTCGGAATGAATCTTGGCTAGAATAGGTTGTTGTGAAAAAAAAAAATAGTATTAACAAAGTTCAACTATCCAAATGTCTTGGAATTGTTTAAAAAGCTGTAACGTTTAACATTTTTTTAAATTAATTAATTTTTTTTAATGTCTTATTTATCGGGAAAATGTATTTCCGTTTCTATTGGTTAGGTTCAATTCTGAATACAATAAATCAAAGCTGAAACATGGCCTTCAATTCCTCTACATCTTCTATACCATTGGAAAAATGGTCCCTACATCGGTGTAATCTCTTCAAGTATATGGGAGTTTAAATCGATAACAAGGAAACGCTTGAGTGCTAATTGGCATGATGAACTCTGTACTGTGGAGCCAAAATGTTTCACTAGGAACCAAAAAGAGGATTTTCCACTTCTTTTTTGAAGGAGTAACCCTTTATGGTGCGGAAATGTGGGTGGTTGGGAAGTATATGCACAGAGGCTACAAGCTGTTGAAATGGATTTTTGGAGAAGAAGCTTTCGCATTTCTAGGATTATAGTTTACACCATTGAAACCAAACAGCTGCTGTTGTACGGCCATCTAAGAAGAATGTTCAACTATGTTCCGGAAGAAAGATGAAAAAGAGGCCACCCAAGGAAAACATGGGTTCAAGGAGTTGAGGAGGTAATGGTAGCAAGAGAATTAGCGGAAGCAAATTGGGAAGAACAATAATGAGTACTGGAGGACGAATTTTTTGGGTGTCGGTATATGACCCAAGGTCGTCAAATCCGATAAACAAAAAAAAATAAATAAAATAAATATAAAAATCTAGAATTACTGAAAAATCAAAGAAAATTTGAAAAATGTTGTACCTGTTCCAAATGCATGTTATCCATTTTTCCCTTACCTTTTGGATCGCTATATTTAATTTCATCGATATGAGAATGGTTTCTTATGTTTTAAAAATGCTGTATACTACATTTGTTTTATCTTTGACACATTACCTTTCTCGTGGCCACTATTGATATTAAACTAATAAATAAATAGTTGAATAATGGTCCATGCTGATACTTACATCGAAAGCTAATTTGCCCTGGATAGTGTACAGGTAACACCAGAGCATGTAGAGGACGATGGCGATCATCAAGAGGTCGTAGAAGAGGTAAGGGAGCCTCGAGAGGGCGGAACGCTTCTGGATCCAGGGAGTTGGTAGCCCGCTGATTCTCAGCCCTCGGATCAAAGTTCTGAAAAAATTAATATCTATACTAATTTTTGATTTGTTGCGACTAGAAATTATTAATAATATGAAGATATTGAAATGGCATATGATCTGTTGATGGATTTACTTATTTGTGATAAGAATTATTATTATAACTTGTAAATATATTAATTGTGACATAAGATCTAATAAAAATAAGTTAACTCAACGCTGTCAATGTTAAAAATTAGTTTCAATTTTTTAACTAGTTTGATTTTTGAACTAGTTGATTCAGCTACACTGGGCGAAAAAAGTCTGGAAATGCCAAAATCTTATGCTTATGCTCCTCCGGTCTAAAATAGGCAATTTCCCATAAAAAAAACTACTCTTATTTTACACAACAAACATTAATCTTTAATTTTAACATAATATATTATTCCACGCATATCAACAGCAGTCAACAGAAAACATTGAAGTAAAAAAAATATACACTTATAGCAAGAAAAATCTGGAAATTCTTTTGTAATGAAATAAAACAAAACATTTCAACAATAAAAACAGATTATACTTGCCCAGGGCTTTAAGGACAAAGGTCAGAAACAAAGTCTTATGATTAGAAATCCTTTTAGTCTGTGATTAGCATTCATGATGGAGGTGCCAAAAGCCATCCACGAGTTAATTGTTTCCTAACGAAATCAAGGAAATCCTGTGAGGGAAAATGGAGGGTGCAGTATCTAAAATTATAAAAATAAAGAAAGAGTTAGGCTGTGCATCCAGTTAACTACGGAACAGGCGTCCACCAAAAATAAAAAAAATTGCTCAAGCGGGAAATTTTAGAAACTGTCCCTGACATACCGAGCACTAGAGCTCCGAAAATTGCTACAAACATGTCTCGCGGCTATAGTGAATAAGTTACGGAAAAGTGATTTATTTGGTCAAATCGCCAGGAAGAAATAATTCATTAGCAAGTTAAATCGTTAGCGCCATTTCGAAATTGTTGAAGAGTATGTACATAAGCCTCCATCGCTGCGGGAATCTATTATTCTCTCGGATGAAAGTCGATTTAACATTTTTGGCCTAAATGGCAGTCAAAAAGTGTAGCGAAAAGCAAAAAAAATATTGGAAATAAAAAACTAGCGGAGTATAAGTGTAAAACTTTGGTAAGTGTTTCCAGACTTTTTTTGACCAATGTATATTCCATAGTATAAAAATCAAAATGTACGCATTGGTTTAGATCACTGATTTTCTCTCACACTGCTCAGTATTAATAATTCGAGTAATATTAAATACCATAATGTTTTTCTAAAGTACCTTCCCTTCTGATTTTAGAATGCAATCTATTTGTATCATAGAGTAAAATCTCTATTTGTATCAAACAGTAAAATCTCGATAGTCCGGCCGGCCCTCTCGCAAAATCCCTCCCTTGAGGTAAAGAATTGGAAGATATTTACGTAATTCCTACAACCTAGATGGTAAAACTAGAAGATGCAGCTATTTTCTTAAGTCAGTCTGGGCAAAAGATAATTGTGATGTTAATGATTATTATAATGATATTAAGAAAATTAAACGAGAAAGCTATAGAACTCTCATTAAATGTTAAAAAGCAAACAAAAATTAATGTTTAAAAAAAATCTGCAATACGTATTGAAAGAAAAAGAAAAATAATCTCCATTCTGGGACACCTTGTCCCCTAAGAATAACATGAAAGTACAATCAAAATGTATTATTGTATGGCTGCGTAAATATCAGGCAACAAATTCTGTAGAATATTAGGTTATAAATCTAAGATAAAAAACTCCTTAAAATTGAATTCAATTAATCACCAATTAGTGCTGTTAAGCACATTTTTAAAACAACCCGACAAACTTGGAACGAAAGATGGACAAATTCGATAAAACGTAGACATACTTATGAATTTATTAAAACATAAGTAGTCCAGAAAATAAGGCTCCAAAAGGCCGTTTTCAAGAAAAAAAACTGCGGAACTTTTATTCTCTACGGATCTTTATGTTTTTTGGGGTGCTGAATCTGAATCTGAAGTTTGCTACCACGGCAACCATCGGCTTCATATTCAAAATGGCAAAAAACCGCCAAAAAAAACCCCGTTATTTTTGTCTTTAGACCCGTTAGATAGTCTTCAAATATTAATTGTAGCTGGAACTAGTACCTACATAATGAAAAAAAGAAATCCGAAATCGGACCATTTTTCGCGAAGTTACGTAATTGGGAAAAAATGGAGAAATTTGCCAACTTCAGTCCCACAGCTCCGCGAAAACACTTTTGTCTTACTCTTTTGGCTATAACTCTGAAACTATTAGTCCGATACAACATTACTTGTTATCATCTTAAAGCTGATTAAATGTACTAAAAGAATCTATAAAGGAAGTTTTAATCAAACCCCGTAAAATGTACATGCCAGCCCGCTAATAAAAACGTACTGTTGTAAAATCCAAGTGTTTTTTGGCACATTTGTCGCTCTAACTCCTCAAATATTTGTTCGATCCCAAATTTCTTTTTCTATCTCAAAGCTGATTAAATTCGCTATCAGATGCTATATATGTAAATTATATTAAATCCTGTAAACCACCCAAGCTAGTACGCTAAATGTGCATGTTTTGGCAAAATATGTAAATTATGACATGTTCAGTAGACTTGTTTGGGTATTTCACGGTGTTAATTATAAGTTACATATATAGGATCTAATAGTAAATTTAAACAGCTGTAAGATAAAAATATTAAATTTTGGATCGGACAAACGGTTTTGGAGTTATAGCGAATAATGTGTCAAAAAAACGTGTATTTTACAGAAGTAAGTGATTTTCAGCGTGATAGCTTGTGTATTTCAAGAATTTTGATAAAAATTTCATATATAGTTTCTAATTGTAAATTTAACCACCTTTCAGATTGAAAAAAAACATTTTGAATCGGAAAATACTTTCGGAGTTATAATATCCCAGACGCCGAAAAACCAGTACTGTTGTTAAATCCATGGTTTACGGCACATTTATCATTATAACTGCGAAAGTATTTGTCCAATTCAAAATGTTGTTTTTGAATCTGAAAGATGGTTAAATTTACAATTAAATCCTATGTATGAAATTTTTATCAAAATTCTTGAAATACACAAGCTATCACGCTGAAAATCACTTACTTACGTGTTTTCGCAGAGCTGTGGGACTGACCGCAAGTTGGCCAATTTTTCCATTTTTCCCAACAACGTAATTTCGCGAAAAATGGTCCGATTT
Source organism: Euschistus heros (assembly GCA_003667255.2). Lineage (NCBI taxonomy): Eukaryota > Metazoa > Arthropoda > Insecta > Hemiptera > Pentatomidae > Euschistus > Euschistus heros. The sequence continues at coordinate 1,527,550 of RCWM02000242.1, forward strand.
CGGATTTCTTTTTTTCATTATGTAGGTACTAGTTCCAGCTACGATTAATATTTGAAGACTTTATTCGAAAAAAGCTTCGTTATCGTTATATAGATAAAAAGACAAAAATAACGGGATTTTTTTGCGATTTTGAATATGAAGCCGAAGGTTGCCGTGGTAGCAAACTTCAGATTCGGATTCAGCACCCCAAAAAACATAAAGATTCGTTGAGAATAAAAGTTCCGCAGTTTTTTCTTCGGCAAACCCTTATTTTACTGGACTAAAGACTAAACATACAAACTAACCCATTTTTTGACAGCATATGGCGGAACAAAAAGTTACTTAAACAGATTTAAACTTACTGACAACAGCATTTGTAACTGCGACGGAAACAGTAAACCAACCATCTTACTTATGACTGCAGAAAATTGAAAAGGTACTGACACAAACTGATATCCAAAGTCCTATTGAACGGAGACAAATGTTATATGTTTTTTTCAGACATATACTTTGATGAGTGTGATGCATTTGTGGATCGTGTTTATTATATAGAGCTCAACAATAGAACAGTTTTTCTATAATTCTACCTCTATTTGCTTATATATTTTTTTTTCTTTTTTTTTTCTGTTCAATTTTTTTTATATTTATTAATTAACTTATAATTCTATTGAATAATTATTGTTTATATTTCATATTCACTCAATGCTAATCCCTATATTATTTTAAAATATTTCACATTTTGTATAGCTAAACATGTTTGTATAAATATTTATGATAATATGCCGGGTCATAGATGCATATGAATTTTAGGAAGTTCCTATCATTTTTCAGAGGTTATATATATGGAACTTGTGAATAGCCGCTTAAGTGTATTTTATGTGTTAAGTTTGTGAATTTTGGGTATATGCATCACCAGAAAGCTATTTTTTTTTCTCTCTATTTGTGTCAGTTATGAGGCTGTTGCAGGGTTCCACACTCGTAATCGAGAAAATTGCGTTTTTCCTAAAATATGCTTATTGCAGATAACCGACTACTCACAAGTGTCCCAGATACAATTTTTTCTTTTGAATAAGATTTAAATATGTGCAATGATGGATATGGTTAATACTATAATTTAACAAAAAATAACAATACCAAATAAGTTTTAAACAACTCATTTTTTGTGTTTTTTTCTAGTGTAATCCACCATTTTAAGTAATCCGGCACTCCTCTGGTCTGGATATCCATCGCATTATCGAGATTGTACTATACTAATATTCTTAAAGATATAACTATTGAGAAAAGTCGCATTGAAAGGCTATACCTGTAGTGACTGGCGAACTGCGGAGGATCCATCTGAGCTGAAGAATGGTGTAGTGGCGTAGAGGAAGAGCAATTATAGAGCAACCAATCCTCTGGCATTATTCATCTAGCCACGCCCTAATTGCCGGTTCTTGGCTTCTTAAACATTCACATGATCCTGCCACGCCCCTCCCCTCCATAATGAATTGATATAATTGGTTAATCAGGCTCTGGGGGTGAGCCCTGATTGGTTCCGCCCAACCTCCACAGCTACCGTGTGTCGCCGCTCTATTGAATTATCCAAGGCATACTCTGAAATCGAAGTCATTCTTCTTTCTCATTTAAATTCTTTCTTACTCTGAATTTTATTCCATTTTGAAAATATCTGACATTTGTTAGATAATTATAGCATACATAAAGCAAGATCTTTTTGGAAAATATATCCCATTGGTACATTTGATATAAGATTAAACCAAGGCCATGTAGAAATTATTCATAAAATATATAATTCGTGATAAGTAGTTAATTTAAATATAATAAAAATGCACTAATACGATACTTGGTGAATATTATCATAGTTTTATATATTTTTGTAAAAAAATACTTTGGAAAGGAATGACAGTTGCTTCTGATTGACTCATCTGAATTCTGTTCAATGGACATTTGATATTTTGATTTGTTGGTAACATGTTGAATCTATGTATGGAGTACTGGTGTCACCATTCAATGAAATGGTTGATTCCAAATGTCTTTAAATGGATAGTTTCCAACAAATGTTTCCTGTAATATCCAGAGCCACCGAGAGGCAAAGTGTGCCACGGAGCAAATATATTTGCCCGGGACCTCTTAATCCCCCTCCCAACATCCAAAAGTTATTTATTTATCCATCTATCCTAAAATTATCAATGTATAATCATACATACTAGTGTTGATGTCAACTTAATTACAAGTTAAAAACTTGATACAAAATTAGCAAATAAGTGCTAACATTAAAACAACCCTGAAATTGATCGTTTTCTAAAAATATGAATTTAACCTAAAACTAAGTAATTTAATAAAAAATTACATTGACTGACTGCATTGGCTGGTTAAACTTTTTTCATTTCGTTAACTATTAACTATTACTAATTTGTTAATTAAATTTATACAAAAAATGAAGTGTTAGTGAAAAAGATTCTCTGACCCCTCCCCCTATCAGCTGCCCTGGTAATACCATCCTAAGCTTATACAAGGGCTTTGTCGATAAAGTGTTTTTTTTCTCCTTATCAATATTTTTAGTGACTCGTTATATTTAGAACAACTGAGTCCGTTTACACGAATCGTGAATTTTATGTCTACTTTTTTTTATATAAGAAATCTTTTATTTTAATCTCCCTCATAAGGCCAATAAGAAATATGGATTTTAGTTAAAAGTCCCATACTAAAAGTCTCCGCCCCTGGGGGGCGAACTAATGGTGGGGTGAGGGGAGAAGGTCCCATTTTTGGGTTTTTCAATTATATCTCGAAAACGGTAGACTCTAGAAAAATATATTTAAAATAAAAATTGAAGCTAATTAAAGTTCTTGTAAAATTGATTCTATAGATATTTGTCGAACTTCCAATGGTTTTAGAGATATACGTTATTGAAAATCGATAATTTTGGGGAAAAATAATTTTTACCTCACTTTTTGTCAAACATTTGTTTCTAGTGCCTTCCATGAACGTTTCTCAGAAAAAATGACAAAGTCAAAGTCGAACATTAAATTTACTTTAATTTCATATATTCGTTTCTGGCACTTGAAGCAAATGTTTGACAAAAAGTGAGATAAACATTAATTTTTTTTTCCGAAAATTATCGAATTTTAATAACGTATTTCTCGAAAATCGTTGAAAGTGCGACAAATATGTATAGAAACAATTTCGTAAGAAATTTAATTAGCTCTAATTTTGATCTGTAGCATATTCTGCAAGAGCTATAATGGAAAAACAGAAAAGGCCGGGACTTTTAGTATGTTTATCTTTTACCTACTCCTAACAAAGCTGTGAAGTAAAAAATTATCGCATATTCCATGCACTATACATCCCTCATTTCAGCACTCATTGACTGTACTAATTTTTATTACTTTATGTTGTTTTATTTTATGATTAATCAATCAATAAGAGAAATGTGCTCCTTTATATATCACAATTTATTGACGGTCAGAACTCTGCAGGCCATCACAAGGACTACTGAACAGATACTTCATAAAAAATAAATAAGAAATAGAGAAGGCTACAGAAATTATTGAAAATTAAAAATTGAGAAAGGAAAAAGATAAAAATAAAATACTACTTTAGGTAAGCTACATGACAATAATTAGTGTGATATGGTGTCGATACCAAACTTTTTCGATTATCGATAGAAGTACCGATATCAAAAATTAGATTCTTCATTCTGAATACCGATATATTTGTTAAAAAATCAATTTCAACAACAAAACCTTATTTTTAATTTGTTAACTCTAATAAGAGTTAAAAATTCAAACCAAATGAACTAAAAAAACATTAATTATTCAAGGAATAAAGTAGTACAAATATCATATATATTATTATCGGCAACATGTAATACATTATAAAATTACAATACTGACAAAGAACAAAAAAAAAATTCCTTTTTCATATTCTTTTTTAAGAAGATAAAAATTCCAAAGGTTCCATCTAGGTTTAATTTGTCAATGAAGAAAACAAATGGTACTAATGACTATATATTGTAGGCTGGAGGATGCACTGATGTTTCTTAGGATGTTCTTTTAATTGTATACTAAGGCTTGAAAACTAGAATAATTGAGTGAAATATAATTTTCTACGTACACATCGTCCCCAATAGCAAAACTCTATAATGAAATGCTGCTATTGTCTGACTGTATTTCGTCTGCTTGAAGGTAAAACTCATTAAGTAACAAAATCAATTTTTTTCCCTTTCAATATTCAAATGCTCATTAAAAATTTTTCTTATAGCTATATTGTAAATTTACTCATTCTCTTATGTGCAAATATAGCAGTTATATACTTGGTGACTTTTAATATGCATAATATCAACACACAATGACTTTTTGTCGAATATGGAAAAAATTGTACTTAGTAACTTTTACCTCCAAGAGACAATTTATTTCCTTGGTCCTTCAGCTTCAGTTGTTTAAGATTTTAATCCCATTTATTCGTTTTCCAATTTTTTTTTTTTAATCTTAAATAGTATTTTTTAATTGTCTATTGATCTATATGAAAAATTACACTCTTATTAAAGGTAGTAAAGGAATACTTTTTTTTTTTTTATCATTAGGGTGAAGCATTGATGAATAATAATTGTATAGTTAGGTATCAAAAACCTATTACTATATTGATAAGTTTAACGACATTGGATCGTCGATACCGATTTTTTTCTCAAGAATCAAAGGAAATGAGAATAGACTTTTGGAATCGTCACATCCTTAAATATAATGACTAAGAATACCGAAAATGGTTATAAATATAAACTAAAGCTCGGGATGGAGACAGCAATGATATTATAAATACTCAAACCTAAAACAAATAAATAAAATAAAAATAAGATATATTATATAAAGATATAAAGGTATAAATCTATACTATTTTATAAAAGGACAAGCCATTTTTCATTTGTGATCACTAGGGCTCGGATATTTATGCAATTAAAAATTAAAAATATGTGCATAAAATATGCATTTATTTTTCATAAATATGCAGGTAAAACAAAATAATATGCCCAATCAATTAAATTATTTTATTAATTATTATAATAAAATCACAAGACTAACTAAAAAAAAGTTATAAGAAAAAAGTTATTCATTTGTAAAATTGTTGGCAACAACATACATCCTCAAATTTTAAAAAGTGAAACATTTCCAATCAGACCTCAATTTTTTTTTATATTTACTAAATGATCTTTTAACGTCCACAGAAGACACCGGAGCACGTATAAACCTCCCTAGAGTTTTGTCCAACGAAACCAAAATTGGATTTCTCCAGTCTTCGATATGGCCGCGGATTTTCAATATTGCCTCCTCGTAAATATGGGAACATAATTTTTCCGAATAGTACTCTCATCCGGCATTTTGAGGCCAATCTTTGTTTCCAAAAAGTGTTTTAACTCGGGGTTGTTAATTTTATAAAATGGAATATCAGCACAAACAAATGCACGACATAAGTCGTGAAAAGCTGGTGATTTTTTTAATGTTAGACGTTGACGGAGTAAGGAACGATTGAGTTGCCTTTTGTTTCGCTTTTAAGTTTTCTTTATCTTTGGTGTCACTTGAGACTTCCGAGCAGTTGAAACCACTACGTTGCAACTAGTGCAATATAAAATCCCGGAATCGGCTCGAAAAGTTTCGTTTGGGAAATCTCGTAAATAACTTGTTCACTCATTCACTCGTTTTACACTTTAGTTTTGGCATCTTTACTGTCGTGGGTGACACTGTGAACGAAGTAGACTGAACTGAAATAAATGCGCTTTTTTACTTTGTTCATGAATTAAAGAAAGATGAGGGGATTCTCAGAATTTAAACAGTCATCTGCTATAAAGTAAAAGCCGTGGTTTTTCGTGGTATTATGTGTGTCTGACGCATTGATTCTTCATCAGCTCTAAACTTTTTTTTTTCCAAAAAAAGAAACGTTTGACGCAATATAATATGAATATGCAATTAAAATATGCAAAAACCACGAAAATATGCATAAATATGCCACTTAAAAGCTGCTTTAATCGAACCGTTTTGGTCCAAAACATGTTTCAAAAGTCATACTATTGATGTATGAAGCATAGATTAAAATATGCAAATGCATAAACATCTGAGCCCTAGTGATCACCAAAGTGACCACTAACCACGAAAACTACTTAATCAATCTGTACAAAATTTTAGCAACGTTATGTCTTATTTACTCAAGTAACCACACAAGTAAGCTTTTTTTTTTTTTTTTTTTTTTTTATCATAATAATTTTAATCCCAACTGTACACAATGGACAACCAGTGAATGTGAAGTTACATTGAAACAACAGACATAATCAGGCATGAGGGAGTCAGCACCCAGCGGTACAATCTCCAGGCGTGAAACTAAATTACTAGGGATTAGACTAGGAGATCCCTCATCCACTTCCTTTTCAGCCTCCTTTAGTTATGTCAGGAATTTGTACTGTTGCCATATTATGTATCTGTTTGTTAGTGTGGCCACGTAGTTTTCATGAAATGTCGATAAAGTTTATGAATATGGGTCTTAACTGTCGGAATACGTAAGTCTGTATGTAGCGTATCGTTTGACACATAAGGAGGGGAGTCTGTCATCAGTCTTAGGAATTTGGATTGAAATGTTTGTATTTTCTGAATATGCGTTCTTTTGGCCGATCCTTAAATTTGCGATGCATACGTCCAGATGGGTTTTAGCAAGTAACTGTAAATATTAAATTTCTGTTTTAAAGGTAGTTTTGAGCGTTTGTGAAGTACTGAGTATAGAATTCGCAGTCTTAACTGTAACGTCTGTTTTTTTTTTTTGTCTTGAAATGTGGGACCCATGTCAGTCTTCTATCAAGCTTAAGTATTAAGTATGCCACTTTTTCAGTTTGATGTAAAGGTTGGTTGTCAACGTAAACAGGCAGGCAGGTCTTGCATCGTAGTGTAAATGTTATATGAAGTGATTTGTCATAATTAAGTTTTATTTTCCATTTTTTACACCAAGTTTGAATCTCGTTGAGGTTGTGTTGAAGTGTTAAGGTGGGTTGTGTAGGGTCCGCGTCTCTAACAAGTAAGATTTGAGTGCCAACTACTTTTTCCAGTTTTAAAAGTACTTTCCTCCATAAAATCGATACGTAATCATTAATGTTGAAGATATACGATTAAAACGCTGTTACTTTCAGCTTAGTTGCGATATGAAAGCTGGTTAAATTTGCAGTTTTGTGGATTGTTTTCTCGAAAAACGGTGAGCGTTGAAATATTATAATACATTCCAACTCCCCTAAATAAAGTAAAGATCAAAGGCTGTTCTTAAGGTCCCAAGTTTGTAAAATTCAAGGTTTCATCTAGAAAATTTATTGCTAAATCTGAAGATGAGGTCAAAATTATTATTATTTTTTATTTTTTTATTTTTATTAATTGAAATGTACAACTGTATTAGAAAATACATCCAGTAAATATGCTGTATACAATGCAATATGATAACATGATTAAGACTTGTAGAGGAACTACCCATTGGTAGTACTCTAATGAAATTTACAAAAGAAGATCCCGAGGCCATCTTCTTCAGGCGCCTCGGAGGATTGGCAGGAATGGAATGGGAAGCAAGTTGTGCAACAAGTGGGTTTGGATGCTGAGTAAGTTTATTATGAAAGGAGAGGTATCTGGTTCGATCCAAACCAGCGACATAAGGGATACTTAGGTTATAGTGGATTACTTCATTTGTGACAAAGTAAGGATTATTAAGGATTTTTCGAAGGATTTTGGATTGGAGTGATTGGATGCGGGAAGAATTCGATGGTTTGGTGGATGGTCAGAATTTGAAAAATATTTAAACAAAGTTGAGATATTACAGCTTTTATAGCCAAAAAAATTGGTTTCCTCAAAAAAGTCTTTTAACTATCGTGTATCTGCAACGGATTGGAATAGAAAGATAAGATCTGCGGTATTTTTCTTCAATTTTGATCTAGTTTCATCCAATTTTTTTATTTATTTATTTATTTTTTTACATAAGAGGTTCTCACTCTGTATTAAAATATATTATGTAAGATATTAGGAAGATTACAATATTCAGAGAACGCTATTTCTGCAACTCAATGAAGCACTAACAATAGACATTACTTTATTTTTTGATTGAGAATTTTTAGTTGAGGAATACAAACTTATTCATTGAACTATTTTTTAGCATCTCTCCTAATCTAAGACCAATTTTTCGGAACAAATTTTAGGAACATGTAGTCTTACTTCAGATTTGCCAAGAATACAGAGTTGCTTTAACTGAACTCCGTTGAATAAGGATATTTCATGTTGATGTTATAGTATTAGGTAAAAAAACAAACAAAAAAAACTGGATGATTTGTATAAATGGACATAAAATAACCATTTTAATGGTGAAAAATTAGACAGTGTGTGTGACTGTGTCCTAACTTCAAGCAGGGACTCATCGAGACGTGCACGTCTATAACCGCTGTCACTTCCACTATTTTAAATGTCAGTCTTTAACAAATCTTGAAGAATACTTTGTATTATAACAATGCCCTAGGTGAAATGCTGAGCAGTTATTAGATTAAAGTTTAATACTTATAAATCTTGCTGGAGAATGATTGAAGGACTGAGGTTTCGTGTGTACTTCAGTTAAACCCCACTCTTTGCCGAGACCAAACGTTAGCTGTTTTCCTTCGGACCCTAAACAGCTAAGGTTGCATTTTCTTGGACATACCCAGAGTATCCGCACGGCGGATGTTCCCAACAGTGTAACGATTTTGTATCTGTCTGTCAGGCGGGTGTTCCTACTAACGTACGATTTCATATCTCTCATTCATTTCGTGACTACTTCTGAAACCTGGTTTCCTTATTTGTTTATATATTTTGATTGATTTATTTTATTAATCTATTTTTATGTATTTACTATTTCATTGAGTGTTTGTCTTCTTCTCATAAATGTGCTATTTTATTATTTATATACACTAATTTATACTTATGTTACTGACGTATTTTAAACTGAATTTTCAAACTTGGATGAAAATGATACCATGAAACGTCCTGTTCATTCAGTCTACTGCGTACTTTGCTTTACTTTTTAGCGTTTTAGACCTATGTACATTTTATGTAATTATATTACACTATTTTTCTTGTTTCTTAAAGATAGATTGTAATTATATTCAACATTCCATTAAAAGAATAAATAATTTTACATTTTGTGATTAATAATCTTTTATCATTGATTTATTAATTACCTGTTAACAATATATTAGTTTTTAGATAGCAAAAAAGCCAAGAAGAGTAAAAACATAAGGTAAGTTAATAAAGAAAAGATAAATTTCAATATCCGTCTGTGAGACAGATGTTCCTCATAACGCTAAATGAAAAACATGTTCCGTCTGAAGCGTTAAAATTAAAATTTTAACTATCCCTCCCCTTCATATTCTAATGTAAAATAATTAGTTAAGGTAGGGATAGTCCTGGTCATTGGAAGCTGTTACTCCTGAAACAATCCACATTTTCTTTTTCCTCAGGTCGGAAAATAATGGACTTCGTACATACATATGGGCTCTAATAGTTTAGTCCTGGTTTTGTACCTTAATATACCTAATATAGGGTTATTTCCTAGAACCTTCAGAGTATAACATGAATCTTAAACAAACATGTGCTTATGTCTTAGCAGTATTTAGTTTGTTACTTACTTAATATGAAAAATATTGCCTACTTAACATAAAATATTTCTGAATAATCAATAAAAACTAATACTACTATAAAATAAATTTTTTATTTTTGGGTTCAAGTTCAACTTATTGGGACACGTTTAACTTAACGCGTGGGCCCTAAGCCAGTCTTCTATCAAGCATAAGTCCTAAGTATGTCACTTTTTTTCAGTTGATTGTCAATGTAAACAGGCCTGCCCCCCTTTACACTACGACGCAAGACCTGCCTGTCTTGCGTTGTAGTGTAAATGTAAGATGAAGTGATTTTTCATAATTAAGTTTCATTTTCCATTTCTTACACCAAGTTTGAATCTCGTTGAAGTTGTGTTGAAGTGTTAAGGTGGCTTGTATAGGGTCCGCGTCTCTAGTCACGATTACAGTGTCTTCTGCGTAAGTAGCAGTTAATACGTTATTGTTCGTCGGTATGTCAAAGGTATATAATAAATATAGAAAAGGTGTTAGAATTGAGCCTTGAGGGACTCTTGCTAAAATGGGTTTGATGGAGGAGATATCTGAGCCCTGCCGAACATAGAAAAAGCGGTCTGAAAGAAAAGATTGTAAGTGTGTGGTAGTAACAGCTTCAATTTTACTAGTAACCCCTGGTGCCACACTCTATGAAAAGCCTGGGAGACATCCAAAAACGCCCCAGAAACGTAAAGTTTTAGTTCTAAAGCAGCGCATATGTAATCTGTGACTCTATGTAACTGTTGTGTTGTTGAATGATGTGAGCGGAATTGGTGGTCAGGTATTGTATTTATTTCAGTCAGTAATTTAGTAATACGGCCCAGTAGTAATTTTTCAAGTATTTTTGAACAGAGCGATAAAAGACTAATAGGTCTGTAGGAAGAAGGTGTATATTTGTTGGCAAATGAATCATTAATATCAAGGAATGTTTCCATTGTAAGGGAAATTTGTTGTTCTGAGAATGGCGTTATAAAGGGTTGTAAGAAAAACAAATGATTTTCTGGGTAGTTTTTGGAGTACCTCAGCTGTGATGAGATCATAACCAGGAGCTTTATTTTTTGGTAATTGCTTGATTTGGTTTTGCACTTTAGTAGGAGTGAAAGGTTTGGGAGGAAGTGACATTGGTAGGGGTGAGTCTAAGATTGTCTCTAAATGTTCTTCATGCAGTGTGTCAGTTAAATCACCGTGTGGTCTAAATACAGTCGAAAGACAATCGGCAAAAATTTCTGATTTTTCTCTGTCCGAGACAGCCCAGGAACCATCATATTTTCTCAGTGGGACCGATGGTTCACGGTGCTTCAAGAGGCGTTTGGTATGATTCCATAGACTGTTATCATCGGCTGTCAAGCTAGTAAAATAATTGTCATAGTTATTTTGTTTAAATTTTCGTATTTGGTGTTTGAGCTCATTATTGAGTTTATTATACGTCTGTCTATCAGAAGGGAATCGGCCTGTTTGCCACTTTTTGCGCGCTCAGTAAAATAATTAAAGATACATTTTCTTTTGCTTAGAAGTTTTCACTTTTTTTAACCCAAATAAAGTAAACTTTCCATGATAACTTTCTTAGCATTTCATCTGCTATTACTTGGATCTTTTCAATAAAGGGAAGAAATTTTATTTAATCTAGAAACTCAAGGACTTCCGAATTTCACGCCCATATTTAAAGGTGAATAATAGTTTTATTTTTTTTTTCCCTTAAAAAATTAAATAACCTGATAACCCATGATGCTTTTACTTACTTTTACATGTTTAGAAGACATCAGCTTTCAAAAGCTTTCAACCCATGTAGTTTTGTGATGATTACGACTTTTGCACACCTAGAACAGCTGTTTTCCCTAGGGGATGCTGACTTTGGAAGAGATATGAACTAAGTTGGGTGAGAGAGATAGAATGACATTCAGTCTATACAAAGCATAAAACCATTTTAGGTTCAAATTAAGCAGAAACAAAATTGGGCGAAACTAGATCAAAAATGAAGGAAAATGCCGCAGGCCTTATCTTTCTATTCAAATCCATTGCAGAAATACGATAATTCAAAGACTTTTTTGAGGAAACCACGTTCTTTGCTATAAAAGCTGTACCACTTTTTAAAAATATTTTTCAAATTTTAACCACATTTTCGGATTTAACATTAAATTTCCTATAAGAACAGAGTACATGTAACCTTTTACATACTTGGGACCTTGAGAACCACTTGATCTTCACTTTATTTAGGGAACTTACAATGCCATAATAATTCACCACTTTTCGAAAAAACTATCCACAAAACTGCAAATCTCACAAAAACTTGAAAATTTAACCAGCTTTCATATCACAACTAAGCTGAAATTAACAGCTTTTTAATCGTATATCTGCAACGGATAGGAATAGAAAGTAAGGTCTGCCGTATTTTTCTTCATTTTTTATCTAGTTACACTTATTTATGTTTTTACACTAAGAGGAACTCATATTGTATACTTATCATCTTAATATACTTACTTCTAAAATGACTTTAACACCAAGTCTAAATTGTCCATAAACAGTTATTTTTGTATCATGCCTACTGCAGAGAATTGAGGAAAATAGGTTTTTTAACGACATAGAAACATATAAATCTAAAACAGGATATAATCTGAAGGAAAGATTTTGTTAAAATTGTTAAAATTCCAAAATGAACTCCAGATAATGATATTTTTCCTAAACACTTACTTCATTTACACGTTAAAAATATAAGATTTTGATAAATATACAAAATAAATTTAAAGTAAAATTAAAATTAACAATATACAATACAATTTGAAGTTGAGGTGGTTATGCACGGACACGTACTACAGATACGGACATAGTATACTTTACTTGGATTATTTTTTTGTTTTTAAAATTATTATAAGTTCAATATTCGATAGCAGATTTAATTTTTATCCGATGACAAAATAAAATTTAAGTATATCTAAAAAAAATAAGATTTAATAAAATTTTAAAAGTTTGTTTTTTAATCATCCATTTAAATATTCAAGTTTTTGCCAGGCATAACGGTCACTTAAAATGCTCCTTTTTTTATATCATTCCATAATAAACAGTTTAATCACAACAATCGAACTTTGAAGAGTGGTGTTTGATGAATAACATTCATAGATTTATTCCTTAGTGCTGTTAGGTAGTTTAGTAAATGACAATTTATTTATAACCAATATTTTTTTTGACTGGTACTGATGAAGATCTGAGGGAATCTGTAACAAAAAATCAAATTCCAAATTTAAATGTTTAGGCATTGATATTTTTCATCAGGTTTGTCACTAACTACTAATTTATTTATTTTAATATATAGACACATGTACTCCAGGAAGCCACTGAGTATAGAAACGGCTTTTTTTAATTGGAATTTTGTCCGATTCTTATTGCACTAACGCAAACTAGCAAAAAGTTGTTTAGTTGTAGCTAAACATAAATTCCCGGATAGTTTTATAACTCCAGGCCTTGTTTAAATTAATTCATAATTTATTTGTATTCTAATCCAATATTATATCACACATACATCAATAAATAATAAAATAAAGGGGAAAAAATGTCTTCATAATGTCAAACTTATTAAATTTTACATTGTGTTTGTAAGTCAGATATTCCTATAAATATATCATTTTCTCCCTTATCTTGCATGGATTTCAAACTTTTGAAAAGAATAAAGATTTTCTGGGAACATTCAAATTTCAACTTGTCCATTTAATTTGTTTGTACAAAATGATTTTCCTTTAGTTTTACTATTTGTATACTATCTTGTCGATCAAACTGGAGATTGTGGAAGAACAAAGGTAAAATACAAAAAATTCCTAAGTAAGCAATTAGGATTTTTCTGTCTTTACATCCTATGCCTGCTCAATATTATTTTTTTGTTATAATAGATACTTTTTACTTTTTGATGTTTAAAAACTACCATTTTATATCCTAATATAAAATAGTAGAAAAAAACAAAACAAAAAACAACCAAGTATTAAGTAATAAGCTACCTGTCCCCACTAAAATCTCATAGTAAATAAAATGAACTATTATCGCTGTTTCCAATCCTTCTAATTCAATTAGGCATGTCTAATGTCTACCGCTTTCTCGGGGATCTAATTCCTAGACTCGTCTATTTAACCACTAAAACCTATCCTTGAATACACTATTTCATAAATGTAGAAAGTAATATTGCATTATTATACCAATGATGAGTCGAGCACTAATCGGGTAACTAATATTCTTATTTAAATTGAGATTTAAAAAATTGATTCCACTGATCGAAATGCACTTTTCGTGGATCTGCTGAACCGTTTTAGAATGCAATCCGGAGTTAGTTGTTAGGATTTAAATTTAATATGTAATCGGTATGACATTAACGCGGATTTCTAAATCTTTTGAAAACTGTAAATCATGTTTTAAAAATTCATGATATTTTCTATGAGGTGTACTGATATGAAATATTTTTTTTAGAAGCGAGGCTATTAATCCTATTTAAGAAATGTAGGTAATGTCATTTAACAATTTGTCTACTTTTGAATTATCAAAGAAAATATTGAAATTGTGGATGAAACTTTAAGTTCAAGTTGTTTAACTTCGCCTGTATTAAGATAATGAAGTTGTCAAAAGATGTTCATTAGTATTATGATTCCTTACCATTTTATGTTATAATTTATTTTCTGGTGGATTCTTTAAACTTTGAAATATCTTATTTATCTAAAATTATGTACTGTGGTGAGGTGGTTGAAATATCAACTTACCTTTAAACTTACCAACATTACTCCAATGTGGCTCATTCCACGGACAGCAAAAATAGATCAATTAAGACCAATTCTTGTATAAGCGATCTGATTGGCCGACTGCCAGCCAATGAGCTGCCTAATTAACCAGTTATGGCCGTCCATTATTTAAAAGCCCCAATGAATTTAATAGGAGCCAGGCGTGGCAGGACATTATGAATGTTCTACGAAGACGAAGCCTACAATTTGGGCGGAATACTTAAATTAAAGATTCACTATATCATGGTCAATAATTGTCCTCATCTAAGCTATTGCGGGGCAGATCACTACAGAATGGACACACCGAAGTTTGTCGATCACTACAGGTACACAGGATGTTCATTGTTTGGTGGTTGAAGATACTTTTTTTTACATTATTGTTAAGTTTAAACATGTTAAAACGTGCCTTTTATTATCCTGGAAATAGTATTTTTTGCAGGTTCAGAGAAATCAGGAAGGATTGTTCAATTAGATTATAATATCATGATGGAATGGCATATTCCTTAATTTTAGTCTAGATTTTAATTAATAGTAATACAATTGACTTTCTGTAATTTGAAAATCAGGTTACCAGAGAAAATGTTCAACTTGCAGCAATTTTGAATTGAAGAGGGATCAAATATAATCGTCTACAATGTGTTTCTTCTAAAATATTCAAAATAATACAAGGATATGGTGCAAAACTAAATAGTAAAGCCATAAAACTAAAGTTAAATGTTTATTTTGAAAAAAAAAAAAAAAAAAATTGAATCAGTGACTTCTATCAATTGCACTATGTAGTAAATTAATTTTTTTATATGATGACGGCTGAGGAGAAATGCGTAACTGCAAGTAGTGCATACATATTATCATAATGAAGATGGCGAGTGGCTAATATGTTCGTGATTCTCAACGTGGTAGGCCATGAAACCACAACTTCAAATTATGGAGGAACCCGAAATTTTTTTTCACACCCTCCAAGAAAATTGTTTTTTTGAAAAAGATCTTGAATTGACTGTGGAATTTTAAGATTTGTGCTCTTCGGATTCTTCAGGCTGATGACCTTCCTTTTTAGGGATTAGCAAGAAGGGATCACCATGCTGGTGTATGATTTGTTTTATTTTAAAATCTATTGACAGATTTTTTTAACAACGGATATTTTCAAAGTAACCGAAACAAATTGAAATTAAGAAGAGTCGACAGTAATAATACTGATAGAGATAAAAATAAATCTGTTCCATAACAGCTCATCAAATATCTAGGGCAGACGCCATTGTAGATTTTTCTTCTGCAGGCTACTATTTTATTCCGTAATTTTTTATTGGCTCGAGTATAAAAAGGAATCACTTGTCAAACCACTTTTTCCAATCAGAATAAAAATCCACTAATTTTGTGTCAAAATGAGTGTGCCAAGAGGTTTCCAGATTGTTCAGCAAAGCAAACACTCCACCAGGCTACCCCTCTTGTATAATGAAGGTTTGGCTCAAAAGTAGTTTCATGAAGATTAGATCTGTATTGAAATCTGTACATGTAACCTGCATAATGTTTTTACTAGTTTCTAACTTGGTAGGCCTTGAGACAATTGGTTTGCATAATGTATTTTTTTAATTACTTCCGGTTTATAATGATCTCTTGAGCTGTACCTGTGTTGGACTTCATTTCTCTAGAACCGAAAGATAAGCAATAGAATGTTGGTGCGTATAGAAGGGACGCTAGTCCGATTCAACAACTCCGGATATTGGAACACCAGATCGGCCGATCAAAAATCACAATCGAATCATTGAATGAAATCGCGATATGAACAATTTTACACAAAGACATCACTAATGCGTAAAGTACAAAATTGGTGACAATCACTTTTGATTGAAGTGACATTTTGATGCTTTGTGATTCGTTGAGGCTAAGCATCAGAGTTTTGGGCATTAACTTCACAGAATGTTCTTCAATAACTTTTATTTTGATAATTATACATACATATCTTGTAAATTATTCCAAGAAAGTTTTATTGTTGGTAGCAAATCTCACGTAAGCAAAAACGTCAGTTACCCTATTTGTGCTTAGCACGGCTGCTTATATTTTACAGAGCTGCAAAGCAGTCCTTAAATTTGTTGCGAAAATGGTCCATCTTATAGGTTTTCTATTATAAAACATTCGAAAGTCATGTTTATGTATGTCGTGAATTATGAAGCTTTCAAAAACCTTCGAACGACATTAATTGGCAATTAAATATATTTCACCAACAAATTTTACTATTTTCTATTATTCTCTTCTATAATTATAATTTCGTTTGTCTGGGTTAATTGTCGAATATGTGATATATTGATTATATATATAAGTCCCTGGCTCATTATTGTTGAGTTATTATGACGGCTGAGGTTATAATTTACAATTATAATTGTTCCATTTATAGTATAAGAAATAAAATTATCGTAGTCCAATTGAACTTCAAAATTCTCCCGGACATTAGTATATCCCGGGTAAAACCATCATCTCAAGAAAAATACAGGTCATCTGTTTGAATAGAAGTTATATAGTAGTCCAGTAAAATAATACTACAAAAGTCCGTTTTGAAGAAAAAACCTGCCGTACTTTTATCCTCAATGGATCTTTATGTTTTTTGGGGTGTTGAATCGGAATCTGAAGTTTGCTACCACGGCAGACGTCGGCTCCATACCCAAAATCGCAAAAGAACCCTCAAAACACAGGCAAATTTTTTTACCATTAACATGAAACTAAGCGTTTTTTTCGAAGAAAGTCTTTACATATTAATTGTAGCTGGAATTAGTATTTACGAAATGAAAAAACTACTTGATGAAAAAGTGTAAAAAATAGTGGTCAGTCCCATATCTCCGCGAAAACATGTTAGTCGAACTCTTTAGTCTATAACTCCAAAACTATTTGTCCGATTCAAAGATACTTTTTTTCATCTTAAAACTGATTAAATTTGCTATTAGAATGTTACATATTTTTTAATTATGTCCCTTAAAATATACATTTCAGCATGCTAAAAACCCCATGCTGTTGCGAAATCCACTTTTTTTTGCACATTTTTCACTATAACTCCGAAACTATTCGTTCGATCCAAAATTTCTGTTGTTTTTTTTAACTAAAAGTCGGTAAAATTTTCTATTATACTCGCTACATGAAGGTTTAATCGGGTTCCTTGAAATAAACATGCCAGAGTTATAAATATCCCATACACTTTTGTGAAATCCAAAGGTTTTTGGCACACTGTAACTCCGCGAATGTATGTATGTCCCATTCCAAATTTCTTTTTTTCAGCTCAAATCTGGTTGAATTTATCAATAAATATTATATATATTTGATTTATATTAAACAACCACGTACGTACGGTTTTTTTTAGCGTGATGGCATGTGTATTTTAAGGAACCCGATTAGAAGTTCATATATTGAGCCTAATAGTAAGCTTTTAGATTAAAAAAGAAGTAATTTTGAATCGGACAAATAGTTTCGGAGTTATAGGCAAAAGAGTAGGACAAACATGTTTTCGTGGAAAAGTGGGACAGATGATTGGGTAGAAAATTTGGCCAATTTCTAAATAAATAACATATAAGATGATCAAAAGAGTAAACGATGATAAAAAGTTTAAATAATAAATATAATAAAGTTATAAGGTATAAGTTATCAAACATTGCCTACTTTTTATGACTGATCCCTCTCAAGATCCTATTAAATATATTCATACAGTCTATCAACATAGCTCTTCTATTTTATCATATAGCTACTCCAAATAACAAGCCTACTTCCTTGTGTTCCATTACTTTTAGATTTGATGTATAAATATTGTTGCAGATCTTTGCTGAAGGGCTTGAGAAGAGTAGGCCTGGCAACTCCTTGGATAGAGAAGCCATCTCTCCTCCGAAGAGTTCCCTTCCTCTTCTACGACAGCCTCCTGGTAGCAATCGTCGTCTACATGCTTTGTTGTTATGGCTATACACTTACCACAATTACTATTCCTTTGCAAGTAAGTTTGTCCTCATAATATCTCCTATAAAACAAGATTCAAAGAATCCCTAATTGCAACTATGTAATTTTTAATAGGAACTGTGTGGACTTGGTGTAAGCACATCCAACTTCATTTGTGCTTTGCTGGTCACTTTATACCAAGCCTACTACAGCCAGGACCTGAAAAGGATCACTGACAACATAGACCAGATAGCAGAGAATATTCTGAAAAGCGAGCTCACCGGTGCAGACCACTTCTTGAAGCTGTACAAGAGGACCTCCAAGGTGATGGCCATCCTCACAGACCATTCGATATTCTTCAGCTTCGCACTACCCGTTATATACTGCTTCCCTGTTCCGGTGATGGACTGGATGGAAGGACATTACCGTTCTAGGCATGTCGTGAGAATCGCTAATCCTTTTAACGACAAGCTCCCAGGAGTCTTTGAACTGATAAGCCTAGTCCTCGCTTGCAGTATTGCCTTCTCCACTTCGAAGAAAGCGGCTATGGACTGTCTATTCGTTACTCTTTTCAGCATCCAGAGCGACTTCTTCAAGTACCTTTCGGTTGCCATGAATGCCTTGCAAAACGAACTAAGAAACGAGGACAATATGGTAATCAGGAATAAATTGATTATGTGGTTCAAATTGCACCAAGATATAGTCAGGTTAGTTGAACATTCATTCTGATTTCTATTTTGTACGAAATTAGTAATTGTATACCGTGCGTAAGCATCATAGCACTAACATTGTCTAATATTAACGGCACATCACTACAGAATAATTTATAAAAACGAATGGCAATCATTTTGTCATGTTGCAGGAATACCAATCAACTTATAGAGACATTCTCCCCAGTCGTCATAATTTACTACATGACTATGATCGGCATCGTCGTTTGCGGTGCCTTCGTCCAATCAATGGTAATGTTTATTTAAATTTTTAAGAACAGCCTGGAGTTTTTAATTTCTAATTGCACTGTGATAACTTTCCCAACTTTCAGAAAGACAACGAACTCATTATTCAGTCGATCAGTATGGGTGGCTACATCATGATCACGCTAGTATACTACTTCCTGTTGTCAAATACCGCTGATACACTGACTACGGAGGTAAGTTAGTAAGGGAAAAATAAATTTAAACAAGGAACATAGAAAACATTTATAAATTATACAAATTAAAATATTTTACGTTACTAATATTAACGTACCCTGTTGGTTAAAAAAGTTTTCTATTGTAGTAATTTAATATTAAGAAACAAGGGTTAATATTCGATATCGAGGTATTATTAGTGTCGCATTATGTTATCTTACAGTGTTGACTCAATTCAATGCTAAACATTGAAAAATATTCTTAAGTCCTTTTTATAAATCATTTATAGTTTTATTTCCCTCGATGAACAGGCACACAAGCTGGCATTTGAAACTTACGGAACGCCATGGTATGACATGACAAAGAGCAATGCTGAGATGATCCGTTTTGTCCTCACCTTATCCACGACACCTATCGAAGTCAGGGCCTATAGAGCGCCCACCTTCCTCCTCAACAGGGAGACCTATGCCAAGGTAAGTACTGCTGTACAGTACTTGTACACAACAATATAATATTAGGTAAATCATATTTTTTAATTTACTTTGTGAGCTATTTTTTTATAAAAATGGAATATAGATTAAACTGGGATTTCAGGTGGTAAAGATTTAAGAAAATAAAAGAAATTTACCTCAGTTCTCTTCGAGAAATTTACAGGTGTCTTAGAATTAAGAGAAGAACAAGACATGGGAGAAAAGTTTGAATTTTGAAGTGCAGTTGGCTAAAGAGGAGGTTTACTGAAAAATGAGGGGGAGCCTTAGGGATGATCAAAGCAGAAGAAGATGCGAGTTGCAGAAGATGACATGATGAAACGGATTTCCTGTATTTTTCTTCAATACAACTGAAGAGCTATGTTGATTAAATGAGTATATTGATTACGATGTTGAGAGAGATCAGTCACAAAAAATTATACAATGTCTGATATTAACAAACATATTTTATTTGCCAACGTTTCCGCCATATCGTTCATGGACATCATCAGGGCAAATGCAATATTGGAAAAAAACAAAACAGGAAATTGAAAAAGATTAATCAACATATTGTCAGTCATGAAGAGAACTCAGATGTGTCATGTGTTCACGTGTTATGGTCATATGTCATGTCATGCGTTCTCTTCATGAAAGAGTGTCATTATGTTGATCTTTTTTTATTGTAATCTGTTTATTGAAATTTACAACTGTGTAAAAATACATCTAGTAAACGTTAAAATAATGCTCATAATAACACGTCAATTACCGCCGAAGCAGCTACCCATTGGTAGCATTTCAATGATATATATTAAAAGATCCCAAGGCCATCTTCATTTCAGACGCCTCGGAGGGTTATCGTGATTAGAATGGGAACCAAGTTGAGAGACTAGAGGATTTGAGTGGTGATGGAGTATAGTATAAAAGGACTGTACTCTATAAAGTCCAAACCGTAACTGGTTTGGGATAAAACAGCAACTTCTGGAACATGAGGACCTTTATGGATAATTTTATTTGTCGCAAAGTAAGGAACATTGAGGATTTTGGGTTACAAGGATACGATATAAATTGTATGATTTAGTTGAGCCCCAAACCTCAACTCCGTATGTCCAAACAGGTCTGATTACAGTCATGTAAATGAGTCTTTTGTAAACAATCGGCATCATAGAGCGTTTTTCAGTAAATGTTGAAGAAGTTGAAAACGACGAGCAAAGGAAATCATGAAATACACAAGAAAATAAAATCTTTGTATTGTAACATAAAAAATCTTTTTTTTTTTCTTTTTTTTTGTTAGAAGACATGCATCCAACATTAGAAAAGCATATTATACACATAAAATGTTATTACACATACATACCTTATTTATTCATTTTTTTAAAGATTATAAATCCCATTTTGATCATTGTTCAAAACAAACTTGATGCAACAAAATAAATACGGTGGTATATAATATTTTTCATTTTATTAATTTTTTGTGTGAGTATGGTGATACTTACAGATAATTATACAGGGTGTCCCAGACATAGTGTAAAAAAAAAAATTGGGTAATACTGCATACTAAACGGGGTAGAATAGCGCAGAAACTAGTTTCATATCTCAATCTGTTGAGGAGATATATTTTTTTTTGTTTTTATTTTGAAATCTTTACTTTTTCTGAAAAATGGCAGTTTTCTCTACTTTGGTTTAGCGTAGAAACAAAAGGTATGATATTTTCTAAATCAGCATTAAATTTTCTAAACTATGACAGAGATCTAGTTATTTTAAATTCACTTTTAGAGGGCATTTTAATGCGCAAAACACAAAACATTTATTAAAACTTAAATTTTTAATATTTTTTGAAAATTTCTCACTCCCCACTGGAGCACCCTAGAAGCCGTCAAAGTTCCCAAAAACTGTAGAATTTAGTTAGCTTTTTAGTGGAGTAACTCACGATACAATTGCACTTCACCTTTTGAGTTTAACAGAAGTTTTTCTGATGAAAAACACGCTAGAGAATAAATACTTGATTGCTTCACGTACCTACTAGATTGAATAAATGTATTAGTTATTTAATCTCTTGTCTATACCATATGCATGAGGGGTAAAGAGTTGTGAAGGTGGCAAGCCCTCCCTCCCTCTCCCCCCCCCCCCCCCCGCGATAAAAATCTTATTTATAGGGAGTTAAGAGGGGGGGACCAAATTCTTGCTGATTACCTAATGTTACATAAAAGTGCTTTCTTCTTTCTTATTTTTTTTTTAATATAAAAAATAACAATTTAGGATTATTTGAAGAAATTAAATACACCAACAGAAAAATGACATTTCATAATGCGCTTGCTACTAATTAGCCCAGACAATAATATCACGTTCTGATTGGAATTAGTGAATTTATTTAGTTAAGCTTTTTAAAAAATTATAATCCCACTGTTTGCAAAGGTCATAAGAATTGAGATATGAAACTAGTTTCTGCGCCATTACACCCCGTTTAGTGCAGTATTACCCAATTTTTTTTTTTACACTATGTCTGGGACAACCTGTATATATTTTTAGTTATACTATACAACACAGATGTTTTGTTTCAGTTTCTGGTTGGTGCCATTTCGGCGTTCATTACTTTATGTCAAATCAAATTTTTATACGACAACTCATAGAAGAAAACGACAAAGAAAATGGATTAAATATTTTGAATATTATTTTACAATGTTAATAAAGTTCTTGTTATATGTGTAGTTCTATATAGTATTGCTATATTTGTTTTCCTTTTTCTATGCACCGATCCCTCTAGCAAATGTTCATTAATTTTTAATGTTGGTCGTTACGGTTTCAAAATTACTAACCCAAGTTTCGTGGATGAAAATATAATTGATTGATTGGTAAATGATATATTTTTTTTTTTAATGTATGAATAGTCTAAACATTTTTCAAATGGAATTAAATTAAACTTAATTATATTGAGAGCATAAAAAAAATATTTTATAAGAACTTTTCTTTCTACTAGGACCTTTCTCTCATTTCAGTTTGAGTAACGTGGTCAACTGCTGTTTATTAATTTAAATGTTAGAAAAAAAAATTAAGAAATAGTTTCATATTCTACAGATAAATACCTTTGTTAAACAGTAAAAAAAAAATTATTTGAACAGAATCAACTAGGTATTAGCCTCAACCATTTTCAATCAAAATGCAATTCCAAATAGGCTTTGTTTAAAAAATTAAAAAAACAAAAGTTGGACTGGATAAAGAACGAATAAATGAAGAGTTGGTGCTGAATCGATGGATAAACACCTGAAAAGTCCGTTAAAATGTACGTGGGAAAATTATGTAGGGTCTAATTTCACATATCGAGGTTTCGACTGGATTCGGTGAGGTTTTTATACTTTTTTCCTGAAATTTTATAATAATTGTGAAGAAAGATATCTGATGATGGGTGATCTTTGACGTCTCCTGAAACGGAAAATTGAAGTATAAGGTAAGTTGAAAAAAATATAAAGTAAAAACTCATAAATAGGTAAACAAAAAATACCAACAGTATCTTCAATAAATAATAAAAATATTTTTAATAAGCTAACAGTAAAAGCCATTTATCAATATTTTAATATTTTTTTCTAAAACAAAAAGTGTAACATTAGTTAGTTGGAAAATTAAAAAAAAAAAAAAGGTTCTGTATAAACAAAAAATATTAAATAAATTATTTTATTTATAATCTAAAATATGTATACGTATAATATAACAGTTAAATATTTGACAGATTGTTCCACGTCCAGATACCGTTATGAAATTGATCTGAGATCTTACTTTTTTATTATATTAGAATAAATAAAAAACATTATTGCTAATCATTTTTAAGTTAAAAATCGGCCAATCCGTTCTTAATGTACACATTTAGTCCCCCTCCCCACACCTCCAATAGTTAAAAAAACAGTTAACACCTTTTAAAAGAATTAAAAAAGTTAGTAGGTACGAAAGAAACATAATTATCAAATTTCATCAAGATCGGTTGAGCCGAATGACCTTTATCATAACTTTTAACTTTTATCTTAAATGGTATTAGTAAAAGTTTAACTTTTATATAAAAGTGGGTTTTTTTTAACTTATAGGTACTTTTATAGATAGAACTTTTATTTAACTGTTATTTCATAATTTTTATTTTAACCTCTTTTGAATAAAAGTTTTTTTGAAACAGTTATTTTATAACTCTTTTGTATAAAAGAATAACTGTTTCGGTCCCTGTTTTTAAATGATTGAACGAACTCATCACGAGTTCTTTATAAATTTGATCTTTATGACAAAACCAGAACAGCTGCTGATTTTGAATTCGGTATTCATTTAAGCTAATTCTGATTTAAACAGCCCATACATCCACACCGTAGCATTCTCACTCTCAATTCCTTGCTTGATTGACGAGTTGGCTGATAGTTCAATTATTTATTTTTATCTCTATAAGCTTATCAGTGGCAACTGTTGTGAGAAGTTAGAGATTTTGAGTTATTTTTCGGGCTGAAACAATGGTAAATTATAGCACTAGTGAATTAAAAAAATATGAGAGTAGCGATTTGTTTAGTTAGTTTAAGAAGTAAAACAAAAAAATATTCCTTACCGAGCAGAACCAGATTTGAATCAACGATTATTAACAATTATTGATGCAGGTTGACGATTCTTCATTTGTCACGAATATCTCATCTTCAATTCTCATATACCATGTTATTTCAATTTTTTTTTTATTTATTATTATTACTTACAACTGTATAAGATATATAAATTATGTAAATCAGTGTATAAATTATTACAATAACTTGTAAAGCACCTACCCATTGATAGCACTTCAATCAAATATTCGATATTACTAAAAATAGGTATAACACCAAAAAAAAAAAAATTAATTAAAATAAGCTTCTGTAACATGCATCAGGTTTGTCTGAATTTAAATCAAACTGTTAGGTGGTTTTCATTTATTCGATATCCAATGATTATCAATTCCAAATAACACAAAATATAATGAACGTTTTGTTATTTAATAAACTTATAGAATTTCTCTAGAAGGAGACGAATTCTTGAATTTGATAATTTAATAATGATTAGCTATAAATACAGAAAAAGCACAATGAGGCGAATCAATTTTTTTGAGCATGCCAGGGCCAGAGAGTCCAGAATTCTATTATATTTCGACTAAAAAGAGACACGTTGTAAAAATAATTATAAAAATATGATGTACAATAATATCTTTTATATTTCCTGACATAAAGTGATTAGTCAAAACCTTAGATCTTTGATTTTGTAAAATAAAAGTAAGGTACATATTCTCATATCCAACTCTCTCCCTTCTAGCTCTGATACCAGATAGACCTTTTTACTGTTATCTGATATTAATATTTTTATAATTTTACTTTAATAACGGTATAATTTTATTTTTGAAAAATTTTACATCGTAACATTTAAGTAAAAACGGTATGGTGTGGTAATTTGAAAATTTCGCTAGTCACTAAGTTCGTAAAATATTTAATTTTTTTTAGAGACACAGTCTTAAAAACAATGTTCTACTGTGTTAAAGTTGAAAATATTCCAGTGGTTTCGTTGGGCTTTTATTTTCAGCATCATTATAAAGATCATAGTTATAATCATAGTTATTATTATTAATCATTAATCATAGTTATATCTAAGCAATTCGTGAAAGAAAAAATAATGTACATGAAATAAAAAAATGACTAAATCTAATGCTTCCTTATTGTTTTTCGGACTTCTTTGTAAGAATAATTGTTGTATATGCTACAGGAACGAGTTATGAAAGCCGCTAATATATTTATCTCTAATTTAAAATTGACTTTAGCCAAAGTTTTGGAGGAAATTAATTTTTTTTTTTTTATTTACCCATTTATTGAAATTTACAACTGTACATAAAAACATACATCAAGTAAATGTGATAATAATGTACATAATAACATAACAATTACTTGTGAGGAAACTACCAAGTAGTAGCACTAAATTTAAATTTAAATCAATAGCATATAATAATAACAGCCAAAAAAAAAATTTGTTTAAACGTATCTTGTATAAAAAAAATCGATAAAACACATTTCCTCAAAGATTTAAACACATTTTTTTAGTACAAAAAATAATATCGTTTATGTTTTTCACTTATTCTAAACTAATATAAAAATGTTTTGATAAAAAAAACATATATTTCAAACTTTAATATAAAATAAGTTTCAACATATTTTATTATTTTACTTCTAGCGCTTCATGGACAAAGCTAAAAAATACTTATCGATTTTTTTTTTTTCGTAGAATTACCAAAAATATTTCGATCAATATCGGTGACAAACAGTCCGGAAGATCCCCTGGTTTTTATTCATATGACATTTTGATCACACATTATGTGTATTATAATTTTTTTTAATAATCTTACCTGATCTTACCTAATATCCTATTTATTCTTGAGGTATAGGCCAAATCACTTCTTATTTTTAAGATTTTCCAGCACAACAGAAGTAACTAAACTATTATGGTTCCATAAACAGTAGAACAGACATTTAATGGGAAGTTGAAATTACTACTAAAAAGTTTAATTTACAACAACTAAATAAAAAAATTGTTACTTAAGCCCATTTTTGAGGAAAACGTTTATTAAGTATAAAAATATCATAATAAACGACACATAAAGATAAATATATACGAAACTAATATAGCTATAGATAGTGATGTGAGCCGGGAATATTCCCAGTGGGAGGGAATTTATAAAATGGGAATATTGCCGGGATTACTTCTTTGGCCCGGGAAGATTCCCAAAAATTGGGAATTAATGAAACATTTTAGATTTTAAATGTTTTAACACTTACTAACAGTGTTAGCAACTAAGAATCTTAAAACTAGGTTAGCTAAGTAAATTCATTTAAAACATTTAGATAAATCCAAGAATTATCATTCTATGCATTAATTTCCGGTATAAACAATATCCTGGGAATTTATAGAACTAAACTAAATGGATTTCGATTCCTAAACTATTTTTAAAAACGCAAGCACTTAAAAACCAAGCATGTTTTAACAAGCAATTTCTCCTTGAAACTCATATTCAAACATCCTAGGTTTAAAAATATCATAAACTACCTATGTTTAAAAATTCTCTGTATCTTTGTATTTTTTCAACTTAACAATTAGTAATTGTTAGGCGAATAATCGTCAATACAGCCACACTATTTAGTACATTAAAGTTAAAATAAACAAGAGGGGAATTAAAACTTACAATTAATATAATATTAACCCAATTCTTTGATCTTTAAGACATTGAAAACAAAAAAATGTGTTTATTTCTAACGAGGAGATTAAGACCAGATCCAAAAACCTAAACCTAATGAGAGTGACAGTGACTACTGTCTTTTTTTCCTAGAAAAAATTTTTACATTCTAGTTATTTTTCTGATGTTTTTATTCAAACTGTTATAATACTGTTACATATACAAAACATATAAGAGTGTTTGTGTTTTATTTTATCGCACAATTACCACAATGACCTATTAATTTGATTGATTTCGCTTTTAAAATTATGAATTCCCAGGAGTTTAATTTTATTTCTAAATATATTTCAGTTGTTGGGTTTGATTTAAGCATATAATTACTGCTTTTACCTGATTATTTACAGTTTTTGAGCTATCTTGCTAATTAATCATGAATTCCCGGGAATTTATGAATTTTGGGAATATTGCCGGCATATGTTTCCTGCCTGGGAATGTTTCCTCAATTTTATATTCCCGGGAATTTTACATCACTAGCTATAGGTAATTTCTCATTTTGAAATAATATACCGACAGGCTAAAATTCCACCAAATTTCATTTTCTTGGCTAGAATTTTCATATTTCCTTAGGTGTTAGGGAAAAAACTTGTCATTTCCCTCCATGTTCTTTAAATTCATTCAAAATCACATTAGTCCTATACCTTATCGAATGCAAGAAGTAATGGACGCAAGAGGCGGATATAAATCTTAACAATTAAAAATTTTAAATTGTTTGGTAATTTTTTCAAATATATAATTTTCTTCTATTTAATTAAATACTTTTCACATGCCTTGATGCAGGCCGAGTCTTGAACCGAGAAAATGCAAAAATCAATTAAGTTCAAGTTTTGGCCTGTCGTTGTATTTAGGGCCCAAAGATTTTAGAGCTAAATTTTAAGCGTCCAGGTAATATGATTGCTGGAACTCTCAGAATGCGTTTACAAACAATAAAGATTATAACAATTGGTTGGGTAGATGAAGGGGTTATGTTACAAATGTTTGTTTTTTTTCTCGACTACTTCAACTTATACAAGACCAGGGTTCGAAGCTCCCAATTAATTCCAAAGAGTTATTTACTTGACAGTAATTAGACCAATTACAACATACGGAGTTGAGCTTTGGGTCTCCACTTAAACTTCCTACTCTTCTCGTATCCAACCCTTGCCATCCAAAATCCTTCGTAAAATCCTCAATTCTGCTTACTATGTCACAAACAAACGTATCCATAAAGATCTTAATGTTCTATATGTTGCTGATTTGGCCCGAACCAGATACCTGTCATTTCATAGTAAACTCCATACCCACTCGAATCCACTAGTTTCCCAACTTGCTTCACACTCGATTCCCTATAATTCTCCGAGGCGTCTGAAAAGAAGATGATCTAGAGACCTTCAAATGAATAACTTTTATTGAAGTGCTACTAATGAGTGGTGCTTTACATGGTATTGATAAGCCGTTGCAATAATTTCCTCAAATTTACTAATGATGTATATCTATACCGTTGTTTTTTTTTTAGTGTTTTCCTTCCAGCAGTAACCCTGTTGGAAGAGATTTTATTTTTTTCTGTACACACCATACTTGTACAAAGTATACAATGTACATGCAATTATTATTTTTTAATTTTATTATTATACATATACATATAGATAGTACATATGTTGAAAGGTTAATATAAAAAATAAACAAGGAAAACGGAATAAAATAAAGAACAAGAAGTTATATAACATAAATAATTCAAAATTCAACAAAATCAAGCAACAAAGTTATGTAGAGAAAAATTTATAAATATTTAGTAGTTTGAAGATATTTCATATTTATATCCTCTATTTTTATGATTGAATATTTAAGAAATATTTTGAAATTTTCAAATAAATTGTTCATCAAACATTGACCATCCTATGTCCTAGTTTTTGTCTGTAGAATAGTTCTGTAGTCAGTGAGTAGTCTGCATTCATATATGAGGTGGTGTATATGTTGTTCTTGAGTGAAATCACAAGGACAAAGGAAAGAATCTCTTATTTTAAATCGATAAAAAATAACTATTTACTACCGCATGTCCTGTGATTCCTTTGTGTAATGTAAAAGTTAGTCCATGAGTTTGATTTAATGTAGGTCCGTAAGTCTGGAATGAAGTTATGTAGATTTCTTCCCTTGTGTGTTGTGTTCCAACGTGTCTGCCATTGGTCTACTGATTGTGTTTTTAGCGTGTGTTTTAAGTGTTCTTTAGATATCAGACTATATCATAGAGGAAGGGAAGGATCCTTTGAAGCCCCTTTTACAGCCTTGTCAGCCAAGTCGTTCTCAGCTATGTCGGAATGCCCTTTTACCCACTTGAATGAAATTTAATTGTTACCGTCAGTTTGTAGATGTTATAGAAATGATCTTATTTTTTCAATGATGGGATTGTGACAGTGTCTGTTTTTTTTATCATGTATAGAGTACATTGACTGTCCGTTAGTATTGTAATAGTTTTACTTTTTGTCCTCATATTTTGAAAGTATTCTAGAGATTTAAGGATGCCGAATTGTTCTATATCTATACCGTTGTAAATATCAATAAATATTTTTTAAAAGTTTTTTTCTTACATTTTCCTGCAAAAGGAATATATAGCCATCTTCTTCATATATCTTTTTCTAATTGTTTTGAAATATTCATATTTTGCTACCAAACACTTCTGCACATCAATTCTTCATCCAAAGAACTAGATTGTATTTTTTTAAAAATGTGACATAACCCCTTCATCTATAAAACCATTAAATTATTTTTATTAGAATAACATTATACCTGGTTCGAGAAGAGAAGAATACTTACCCAGCTAGTTATACCACTATGCATCTATTACCAAATACATTTGATGAAGAAACTTTTTTTTTTAATACTAGTTATAGATCAATTAAGACCAGCTCTGTGGCTCTATCTGATTGGCTGACTGCCAGCCAATGAAATATCTAATTAACCAGTTATGACAATCCAATATTGAAGTGGACAAATGAATTTAACAGAAGCGAGGCGGGGTCAGGACATTATGAATGTTCTACGAAGACGAAGCCATCAATTTGTACGCTACTAACGAATCAATTATTCAAAAGATCCTGGTCTATAATTGGGGCTGATCTAACCTATTGGGCTACACACCTCTACGCCATGGACGCCCCAAAGTTCGTCGATCACTACAGGTACACAGGAGTCAAAGTTCTTTCTTAGTATTTAGTTAGTAAGTATTGTGGGTTATGGTGTGTATTGTAAGGAACTTTTAGATGGTAATCACGTCAATAAAATGAAAACTTATCTTTTGTAAATGTAAATTCTTAAAAAAAACACTGGCAGAAGCAGTAAAGAGGATGTATACAGAAATAGGCAAAACAAAGTCACAGGGAAAGATAGTAAAGAATATACTCTTTTTGGATAACTGGAATGGTTTGCTATCACAATCTCCCCCCTCCCCAATACGTTCAGAAAACTTCAGTAAGTAAAATATTAAAAAAATAATATACAAGAAATTGATCTTACAATAACATCATGGGTGTCTCAACTAATATAAAAAAGGAGATCCCAAAAATAATATCCATAATAATGCCAAGCCCATAGTTATTTAATCAGCTCGAGAACTTACAGAATTAGGTAAAAGCTAACATGGTTAAAAATGTTATATCTATTATTGCATATCCCATGTCTAGTCTAGTGTATTACTATGAATTTTCCCTGCATAAATAATAATTTACTCCAAATTGTCATTGTTATTTGTCCAAAGGTGTCATTTTAAGCACCATTATATCTCTGGTCAGTAGCCACAACTTAAGTCGACTTGCTTCAAGTTCACTTTTGTTTAACTCTTGGGCTCTTGCACTATTAGTACAAATTGGTAATCCTATAAAAAATAATCTCTCAAAAGAAAACTATTGGGATCAAGAGTTCCAATTTGAACCAATAGTGTAAGAGTGCAAGAGTTAAACAATGATCAACATAACGCAAGTCGACTTCACTAGTTATGGGCAGTTACCTGAGAAATGTAATGAAAATACCACCACTATTACTCAAAATGTCAGAAAGGTAATGCTACCAAAGGTAATACAATTTTTCGAAGGGATTTCATATTTCTTTGAAATTTAAAACATTACGAAGTATATAAAATATTTAAAAAATGGACTTCGTTACATTGGTTTTTCAATAGCTGGTTTTAGTAGGATTTTTGTTAAAATCCTTTTGTGTAAGTCCGAATTAGATATATCCTTTAATGTTCCGGACTATGGTCTGAAATCACAAATAAAGTAGACTTATATTCTAAATTTTAATTTAAATTTTGAAATATCTTTAAAAATATTTTGTGAACTAATGAAACGTTTGCTTTTAGGCTGCTGTAAAAACTTATGTTCTGATTTCTCTTCATTTTGGGTTTGAACAGGATTTAAAAATCATTCGTAGGATTTTTTAATTTGTATTAACCTATCATACTCATTTGTATTTTTTCTAGTCCATCAACTCCTTTAAAACTGCATTATTTGGAGAAAATATGTTTTACGGTCTATCCAATATTTTAAAACAAATTCTGGAGGGGGAGGGAGAGGAGATACAGAATCCAATTTCAAAACTGCCTCTTCCCATATATTAATAATATCAACAATTTGACAACAACTGATGGTTAGAAATATATTTTTGTAAAAATAAAACTAAAGTTTATCGAACTATGGAACAAACCTCCAAAATAACTTCCATAAACATAAAGACCAACTACCTTCCAATTGTATGTCTTTTGATAAATAATGAAATCTTTCACTAGTAACATTAATCTCTTCAGCTTTCTTATTCCATCAGAAGCACTTTCCTCACCTCCATTCTACTTCTGTTACAGAGCACTCTTGAGAGGGTTGAGACGGGTAGGTTTGGCTACTCCTTGGATCAAGAAGACTTCCCTCCTTGGAAGAATACCCTTCCTCCTGTACGACAGTCTGTTGGTGGCCATTGTGGTATACATGCTATGTTGCTACGGCTATTCGATTACCACCATTACCATACCTTTCCAGGTGAGGATTTTCCCAAAACGTTTATTAAAATTATTAATTGTTAAATTTAAATTACTAGGATATCACTGCTGACCAATGACTTAAATCACCCTCCTTTTTACAGGAACTGTGTGGTCTAGGCGTCAGTACGTCCAACTTCATATGCGCACTTCTGGTCACCTCCTACCAGGTCCGCTACAGTGATCACCTGAAAAGAATCACAGACAACATGGACCGGATAACTGAGAGAATCTTAAGTTGCGACCTAGAAGGCGCAGACCACTTCATGAAGTTATACCAGAGGACCTCCAGACTGATGGCCATCCTTACAAATCATTCCATATTTTTCAGCTTTACCCTGCCACTAGTTTATTGTTTCCCTGTCCCCCTCATGGACTGGATGGAGGGTCACTATCGTTCTAGGCAGCCATTCAGAATCGCGAATCCTTTCGACGACAAGCTACCGGGAGTGTACGAACTGATATGGCTGGTCATGACTTGCAGCATCTCATTTTCTACTTCGAAGAAAGCGGCGACAGATTGCCTCTTTGTAACGCTCTTCAGTATCCAGAGCGACTTCTTGAAGTATCTTTCTGTTGCGATGACGGAGCTGCAAAAAGAGCTTCAAAATGAGTATAGCGCACAAGCTAGAAATAAATTGCTTGTGTGGTTCAGGCTGCATCAAGATATAATAAGGTTGGTATTTTTTGGATAGAGGACTCTTTTAAAGATTGACATAAAAAAAATAACAAACGGATTAAATAAAAAAGTTCAACACACCCTTATGCAAAGTATAAACCAAAACGTTATGAAGCAGGTAAAAGCGAGAATGGAGAAACCCTTTACATTAAAAAGTGTTTTCAATAAAGACTATTAAACGTCAAACAGATTTAATGAAAAGATAATTTGCAATTGGACAGGTTTTTTTTTTTTTTTGGTTTGTTTTTTTTTCGTATTATATTTCAGTAAATAGTTTTTCTGATTTTTTTATGAATAACACATTTTTTTCCAGTTTTTCAAATACCTGAACCAAGAGATGGTTCTTTTCTGATGATAATAGTAAGCAGCAATCCTATCCAAAACCAACTCTAACTCATTTTTGCATATTTTGTGGATTTGTTCCCTTCTGCTAAATACCGTCCATATTTCATAAAGTTCTAAGGAAGAAAAAAACAAATACCGACGTTAATTTCTTTTCAGGATGATAAAGACAATAGTCAGATTCTTTCGTTATTATACTGTACTCTAACTATCACATTTATCAGTTTATTTTGAAAATGAGGCAAGTCCATTTTTTTGTTATTCTGAGATATTTAAAGGTTTGCATTTCAATAAATTTAAAAATATCGGTATGTATTAATAGATATATTTTTTATATTTTGTGGTACCATATAATGTAAGTATAAAGTAAGGAATCCAATAGTGTTTACAGTGCTGTCTAAAAAAAAAATAAGAGTTCCATTATAACTAGATGGATTAGCCTAACATTCAAAATTAATGGATTATTGTAACCGTTCATTTAATTGTGATCTTTTCAGTTGCATCAGCATTTTTTTAATATTAAAAAAAAGATACTATTCTAGTTTTTATAAATAATTAATAACTCAATAAAAAGTGAAACAAACAAAGAATATTCTAGTAGAAAATATAACATAACAAAAAAAAAAACCGTTGTATTAAGAATTTCAATGGAATTATATATTTTCTGTTTATACATAGGTAAAACTAAATGGATTTTATTCCGTATTTAACATTTTAAAATATTCATGGTGAACTTCAATTTAAAATATTCAATCTAAGATGGACTAACAATATTTTCAAAATAAACATATTTTCATACTGTTAAGACCTAAAACTTCCTTCTTCCAAATACGAGAATCTGATTTTTTTTTTTTTTTTTTTCTTACTATAAATTGTTTGTGCATAAAAAAGATCAGAACAAGTTTTATCTATAACTACTATCTCAATTCTACTACAATATACTGTTATCTCAATTTGTTTTTCAAATATGGACTTGCCACACTTTCAAAATAAGTGCTCAAATAAAGAATTGTGTATACTTGTTACAGAAACACTCAAGAACTAGTGGAAGCTTTCTCCCCAGTCGTCATCATCTACTACATGACTACGATCGGCATTGTGGTCTGTGGTGCCTTCGTCCAGTCCATGGTAGCCTACGTTTAGCCTTGTTTTATCGTTTAAAATATTTTATGAAACAATAATAATAAATCTATATTTCAGAAAGAAAATGAACTCGTCATCCAGTCGATTAGTATCGGGGGATACATAATTATAACATTGGTATACTACTTCCTCCTGTCGAACACAGCTGACGAATTGACCACGGAGGTTAGTTGATTGTAATACAAAAAAATATGCAAGGAACCGTAAAACTTATAAATATTGCAATCATTTTAAAACATATTAAAGGCATTTGATTCGACAATCGCGATTGATTCAATCTAGTAATTTTATTGATATGATTTACCATCATGTTTAAGTTCAATATTCTTCTATGAAATGTCAAAAATGTATCGAATCAACGTGAAATCACACCTGATACATCTCGCTTATGGTTGGAATTAAAAGTTAATTCAGGTACACTTTCGATATTTCATAAGAGACTATGAGAACTATTAATTTTTTTTTTTTTTGCAAATTTTTGAGTTGTGTCACTTTAGAAATATATGTACGATATATTTGAGTGGATAATAAAGTAAAGAAAATGAAGAAATGTAGGTTTAGCGGAAAGCAGGATATTAACGGAAAACTGAACGATCAGAAAGAAACAATCTATCATATAAATAAAATTTATTTTTTTTTAAAATTATTAGGGCTGATGAATTTAATTATCATTTTTTACAGACTATTTTCTGATATCTACAATTGCATACATATACACACTAAGTAAATTTGACCTCTCACTAGTAGCATATCAATAAAAGAAACAATACAAGGTCTCTCGGCCATCTTCTTTTCAGACGCCTCGGACGATTATCGGGAATTCAGTGTGAAGTAAATTGGGAAACTAGTAGATTCGAGTGGGTATGGAGTTCACTATGAAAGGACAGGTATCTGGTTCGGGCCATATCAGCAACATATGGAATATTAAGATCTTTATGGATAAGTTTGTTTGTGACATAATAAGGAGCATTGAGGATTTTACGAAGGATTTTTGGTTGTAAGTATTCGATAAAAGAAGAGTTGGAAGGCTCAAAAATTTAAATCAAGTGTTAGGATAGCTTTTTCAAATTATCACACCCAAGGCAATGCGAAAATCAATGCAAAGCAGGCTTGGACATCGAGAATTTTTGAAAAGTCAAGGAAATATAGCTAAGCTTTTGTCCCTAATATTTGATATCAGTTAAGATTTTGGCCTAATTTCAATTTCGAACCAACTAAAAATTTAATCATTGATTTAGATCCTATTTTATTAGCTCGGATTCATATCATCTTAAAAACTGATAATATGTTTGAAGAATCGTTATTGAAAAGAACAAAAGTTATTAATCTCTATAATTTATTTAAACAGTTACAGCTATCTGGGAACAATTATAAATGAGGATAGTAGAATAGACAGAGGGCTGATGAATTTAAGGAAGCCCTAAGGAATATTATTCCAGATGTCCATAACATTGATAGGGAAACAGAAACTAAGCGTACTGTAAAAATGTATTCTCAGACATTTTGTCGAAAATATAATAAATAATAACATAAATTCACGACTGATGTTAAATTTGCTTAATCTTAATAAAATGCATCAATAAATAAGACAATGAACAAATAACTCATTTCTTTATGAATATGAACTAAAGCTGTTTTTTTGATACATTTAAAATTTTACTACTCTAAATGCATATGTATATCTTACAAATTAAATGAATTACAAAAGATGGAATGAAGAAACCTGAAATAAAATTATGTATAGGGTCAAGTTGGGTGACAAACAATAAACAAACTTTTAATTTGCCAATCTCATGTGTGGGCAATGTCAATTAGTTGGTGTTTGAATAGTAAAGTTTATGGCAATTTCTAACCAATATATTTGTTTTATTTTTTTTTTTAACAGTAGAGTGTGGGGCACAGTGCACAGTGTGTTATACTGTATATTTATATTTCCAGTTATCTATTTTTTCTAGGTGTGTTACATCAAAAATAGTTCGGGATAGAAAAAGGAAGACGGATACAAATTCTACACAATACAAATGCCATTAAGAAAGAAACGAAAATATTCTAATATTATACGTTTGTTGGTGCTTAATTTTGGTTACCAAAAAGTTGTTAGGGAACACAATGGAGGTTATTTTTCATATTGTGTACCCTATGTTGTAATATTGTACCCCTATGGCTGTTACACTGTAATCCTTTTAATAATCAAAAATATTATCGTATAAGTATTTTTTTTTCTTATATCAATTTATTGAAATTTACAACTGTACAAATATAAACATTAAGTAAATGAGCTGATAACGATTAAACTTGAAAAGAACTACTCATCAGTAGCACTTCAATAAAAATTCTACAGTAGAAGATCTCTAGGCCATCTTCTTTTCAGACGAGTCAGAGAATTATCGGGAATGAAGTGGGAAGCAAGTTCAGATACTACTGGATTTGAGTGGTTATGGAGCTTACGATGAAAGGATAGTTATCTGGTTTTGGCTTACTCAGCAACATAGGAAACATTAAGGTCTATTATAGATAAGTTTATTGGTGACAAAGTAAGGGGCATTTAGGATTTTTTGAAGGATTTTGGATTGTAAGGATTGGATACGAGAGAAATTGGATGGTTTAGTAGAGCCCCATAGCTCAACTCCGTACGTCTAAATAGGTCTAGTGACAGTCTCGTAAATAACTCTTTTGTAATGGATTGGGAGCTTTGATCGTTTGTCTAGTAAATGTTGAAGTAGTCTGTAACGACGAGCAGTTTCTTGTCGCTTTAGTCTTGTATGTGGATTCCATGTAAGGCGTCTGTCCAATTGGAGTCCTAGGTAGTGGATCTGTTCAACTGGAATTCGTGGATATGGGATTGGGGTGTCTGGGATGCAATGAAGGGATCATTGTTTACTGATAATAAACATGTGTCATCAGCATAAGTGGTGAGGACAATGGTAGGATGAGTTGGGAAGTCAGCTATCGTATAAGTACAAATTTAAAAAAAAAATCTAGAGTGGAAAAATGGCATACTTCTTAAGTTTAAAAAATAACTAAAAAATTAGATTAGAATACATAAATTTGATAACTTAGATTTTCGGAGACTACTAAAAGTCGCCAGTTAGACCAATTTAAATACGCTGGGAGTCGTTAATTAAAACTTACTTAAAGTTGATAAAAAATTTTCTATTATTCCACCTTTAAATACTGTGAACTAGGGAGTAATAAAATATACGACTTAATTTTAATAATTAATTAATTATTTAATGTTCCTCTAATGAGCAGGCGCAGAACTTGGCCTTCATAGCGTACAGCACACCTTGGTATGACCTGGGAAAAACCAACGCCGACATGATAAGATTGGTAATAACCATTTCCACGAGACGTATTGGAGTCACCGCATACAGGGCACCTACCTTCCTTCTTAACAGGGAGACATTTGCTAAGGTGGGTTAATAGTTTCGAAGAGTTATACTGAAAAAAATATTGAAAACATTACTACTTATATAAATCTGTTAATTCGTGCTGAATATGTTTCAAATAATTTATCATTACTTATGGCTAATATTAACCAACTAGTGATTTATTTCAGTTCATAGTCACAGCCATATCAGCGTTCGTCACCCTATGTCAAATGAAAATGGTCTATGGATAATTCGTCGAACTTCAAGGTAAAGAAGAAATATTGTCTGGTCCCCTGTGTTAATAATAAAGATTTTCTTATTAATTTGTCTATTAATATACTCCTTCCCAATAATTCATGTTTCATGTTTCATTATGTGCTTATGTTATTATATTATAAGCTTAAATCGTTATCATTGAGGTTATGGTACAGCAATTAGAGCCCATATTCCAGAGGTTATATTCCAACAATGAACATTACAATTTCGTAACTATTTTTGTGTAATTTTCTATTGGCCTCACACTGTTCTATTAGCTTTCTATCTTTTGGCCAACTGTTCTATTTGAGAGTCAAATAAATAAATAGCAATGCCTTTTTCTTTTCATATTATAATTAATTAAAAACAATTAAAAAAATTATAGCCTCTTTTTGTATACAGTGCCTTTTTTCCATAAAATCAATAAGAACAGGAAATTGATTTTTTTTAAATATTAGATTAATAGATAAATAATAATATCTTTATAATAGAGATATAAATAAAGGTATAAAAAAGGCAGGTATTGAAAAATACATTACATAAATACTCTGAAGCTTAAACAAAAATTTTTAGGACCGTAAAAAACAAAAGTTCTTCATTCTAGCTTGTTTCTAGTACTTCGTCATATTCGTCGGTGGAATATCTTTCAGTGCATAACCAAGAGCTAAATATTTCTTTGCAGAAAACCTAATGATCGTGCCAATAATATGAAAGTAAACTCATTTAATTTGCTCCGAAACAAATGAACTTAACTTATAAGTCAAGAAGAACTGGAAGATAGGATAGGTACTTTTTTGCTCTAACTTTTCTTTGATCAAAGTTCTTTACTCGTCCTTTCTCGCTAAAAATGGTTATATATTAACATATCTTTGATGATTTTCTTCACTGCCTTATATATTTCCACTTTTACCTTGTGGATACTATATTGATGAAGGCGAGGATCCTCGGCATTCATTTCCGAGTGTAAAACCTCCAGAAATTAATATGAATGAGCCCACATACTTCGATTTCATATTTACACATATTCAGTTTTACATATCTTGTAAAAATCCTCCATATATTGGAAGAAGGGCTTAAAGACCAAGTCAGTAAAACCGTTCAATCGAAAACAGTATTGGTAAAAACCTAAGAGATTAATCGAATCGCATTGTTTACACAAAGTTTTTGAATCTACATATATTAGGAAGAGATTAAACCATTTTACAGGAAAGAAAAATGGTACCACTATTGAAGATGTGCCCTCCTTACCATCGATTATATTTATAACCCATAACTTGTACATATTAAATGTACAAGTATGTAGAAACTAATTCCAGGTTATTTGGAGCTATTATTTTAATTAAACAATGACCATCACAGTAACTTCTGAAACTCGCAGCACTCTAAATACAGTTTTATATAATAAGATACCAAGACCATCTTTTTCGACACTTAAGGTTAAAAACTAATGAGTTTAAACAGTTAGAACGTTTACAAGGTAAGGAAAGGTGTGTATTTCGGACTGAACAGCAACTTATTGGACATTAAAGTCATTATAAGATTTTATTGGTGACATAAATAACAATAAGATTTACGAAACGTTTCAAACTATAGGAAGGAACATAGGAGGAGTTCGATGTTTAGTTGAGCCCCCAAAACCAACTTCGTTTCTCTATATAAATATGCCTGTTATAGTCAAGATATTGAACTTTTTTTTAAATGAATTTTACAAAAAAAAAAAAAAAAAAAAACGACTGAATATCGAAAAATCTTGTCTCTTGATTCTTGTGTAGTAAATTTAAGTTAGAGCTTGTCTAGTTGGAACCTTATATGGAAGATCTAACCAAAAACGTTATGCAGAATAGTTTTAAAGAATAATGCAGAACAAAAATTCTTTAGGTGATGACCAAGAATCACAAATGTAGAAAAAAATTAACAGAGATTATTAATGTTTTTGTTATTAGTCATTTATAGATTCAATAAGATTCAATAGGTTCTCCTATGAGACTTTTCTATTACTGTTTACTTTTATTAGTATTTTATAATTATTAACTATTCTACAAAAATTATTAATGTTCATGTTTTAATAGCAAAAACCATTTTCGGATTATATTTTGCCCCGGGTTGACATAATTAGACAATCTTACTGTCTCATACATAATAATTATAAATCATTAAAAGGATTTTATAAAGCTAGAAACGACAAGATGATAATATTTATTCACTTTCATGTTAGTTATAAAACAGTGAAAGGCTTATCTGGAGTCCATGCAGCAGATGTATGTATATCAAAATGAAGTACATTGGAGCGTCGATTATACGAACGTCAATTATGAAAGCGTTCAATTAACGGAACCTTTTTTTTGGCATGTGATTTTAATTAAATTTGTCATCTAATTACTTATTTGTATTGTTAAAATTATTTTATTTAAAAATTAAGTGAGGTATGCATCGCCTTTGTGATCACTCTTTGTTTTAAAAATTACGTGTCATCATCCATGCCAACAAAAAAGAAACGAAAGCTCTTTTTT
Organism: Euschistus heros; assembly: GCA_003667255.2. NCBI lineage: Eukaryota > Metazoa > Arthropoda > Insecta > Hemiptera > Pentatomidae > Euschistus > Euschistus heros. The sequence goes on from RCWM02000242.1 coordinate 1,567,980, forward strand.
AATGACAAAATGGAAATCATTGCCTGGCTTAAAAAAGTGAATCGGGCCAGACAACTATCGATTTCAGGGTTGGTAAATCAACAATAACGGTAATCAAAAATAATTCTAAATAATTAAAATGAGACGGGCATTTTGAGGCGTAAAACTTTGAAAAAAGGCGAAAAGTGAAGTTGGAAGATGCTGTTTACACATAATAATTTTTTTTAATGAATTTCGATTATCCGAACCATCTCTGACAACATTAGTTCAGATAATCGACGCTCCACTGTACTTATTTAGGGGGCGCTGAGAACCGTTGCTAATTAACATTAATATGTACAAATAAATTATAAACTAGTAATCAAAGCTGGAAAACAAATAAATTACATTATGTTATTGAAATAATAACACTGTTTTATAATTTAGTTTCTTCAAATTAAAGCATTTTAATTTTAAGCATTTTTAGTATGTTATAATCAGGTTGGTACACTTGATTTTACGCCAAGTTTCGAATTGAAAATTGCAAAGATTTTACTTTTCTGATTCCCAATTTCTAAAACATTACATTTCACTTATTTGTTGGATTTAATTGGTAATTATAAATTCATAATTATATTCGCCTGATCATAAATTGTATCACTAACAATAATCTTATATTTTTATTGAAATTTTTCCATGTTATGTACTTATAGTAAAATGTATGTGTATGTAAATATTTCTTTTTTTATAGGTAGATGCTCTTTAATAGGTTCTGATTGGTTGTGTCTTACTTTTCTACTGTTTCAATACCCACTAAGAAAAGCTTTTAAAAAACAAGAGAAAAATAACAACAAAAATTATTTTAAATCTTATATTGACTAATTAATGCATTACTGAAATCCATAATTAAATTGATTATTTTTACCTTTTTAATTTACATTAATTAAACTCTTATCAAATAATTGATTTTATTGCATACTGAGTTGATTTTTTTTTTGGATTTGATATGATTTTCTTCACTTACTATTGAACGTCATGTTACTGTTTTTTTATTCATAGGCTCTCTTATAATATTTACAGTTTTCAACAAGATGGAAGCTAACGAACCAAATATTCATGCTTACACAGATGTAATGATGAAGAAAGCACATTTAGATTGGGAAATGGAATGTCTCCAGACAAAAATAAAATGTAATGCTTATGCATAAATTTTTAAGTATTACAATGGGAATCAATGCATTCTAGGATTATTTTATTTAATTCTGTTTTTTTTTCTTTTTTAAGGTAAAAATGAAGAAAATTCCAAATTAGAAAATCAGATAAATGAGCGTAAAAATGAACTAGAAAAGTTAAGAAAAAGTGTCAGCGCATCTTGTGAAAGAGAAGAAAAAGTAAAAAATAATATTAACATGTAAGCTGATAAAATTCTTTTTTAATTAACTTTGAACACTGCAGTTAATTTTGAAGAGTTTTGTTAAGTAGCATAATTTATCAAACAAGCTATTCTAAATATAATCACTATTTAAGATTTTTTTTTTTCTACTATAGTTAAATAAATATACTTTAACTTATAGTTAATAAATGTATAAATATTCTAAAAAATAAAAAAGAAGTCAGTTTATGTCTAATTATTTTGAAATATTTTTAAACATTTGTCTAGCAGTAAATTATAAACATGACTTTTTTTTTTAAACTAGTTTACTAAAATTTTCTCGTAAAAAGTGGATAATACCTTTTTAAATAACAAATGATCTTGATAATTAGTTATCAAAAATTATAATATAATCTATTTACAAGTTTTTCAACTTGGTTATATTAACTAATTATAGGAATCATCTTTATTTTCAATCTGTATTTATTTTGATAATAGACTTACTTTTGAATTGAAATTATTATTTTCATACCATTATTCCTGGAGTAAGGAAATAAGTCCTGGCTGCAAATTCATTCAGTCTATTTTATAAGAGCCTAACATAATTTTTATTTTCTACTCTGTTGCCTCAAAATAAAATTATAAACCCATGTTTATAATTTTTATAATAGGCTAAGAAATTCAAGAGCTATATCTGATGGATTATTGATGTCGATGAAACAACAGTTGAGAATACTCGAAGAAAAAAGAAAGGAAACCAAAACCGTCAGAAAAAATATTATAGAAAAGTACTCAAAATTATTTGAATCTCATGTTGTAAGTAAAATTGGTGAAATAATTTTTTTATTTATTTGTTTAATTCATTATATTTGATTTGCTGTTATTTATTCAGAAATTTTACGTTTTTCCAGAAAATATATTCGACTCTACCGTGGGTAAAAAAAATTAATGAACTTAACATTTCAGTACAAAATAGACGAATTTGTTTAGACATTTTAAAGTTGAAGTATTCATCGTTCAAAAGAAAAATTATTTTATTCCACAGGATTCAAGGTCTGGTTGCTTATTATTAGACTTCCTGAATTTTTATTATGTAATAACATATTCTGAAAAATTGTATCTTTTATAGATCAAAGAAAAGTGGTTGCCATAACACAATTAGCAAAATGTCTGGTTGCACGCAATAATTTACAAAAAGAAGTTGAAGGCCTTTCTAGTAAACTAAAGTAACTATAAATCTTTTATTTTGAATGAATGAACACATGCATTTTGAATTAGATAACTCAATCCATTATTTTTAGAAAATTTCAGTCTAGAATAATACTTTTAGAAGAAGAGAAAATAAAGTTGCAGGAAAAGATTGATCTTAAGATAAAGGAAGCCTTGAATGAGGCTAGAGGAAGAGTTGGTAAGTTCTTATCCTCAATATCTCTTATTACAGTCTTAAATTATCTAATGCATTACGTTTTTAATCACTAAATAATTTTCTCCTCACCTACAGAGTGTATTAAAAAAGACTTTAGAGGGACAAAAATTTAATAATTTTACTTATTAAACTAAAATCTATATAATAACAAATATTGTATAACATAACAATAAATTGTTATATAATTAATATTTTATTTTCTCTTCGATAGGATTCCAATGGGAGAAGCATATTCAAGCTTTGTATAATATATACAGATGCATCACTTGTCACTTAGTCTTTAACAATATTCTTGCTTAATTCCTATACTTCTATTAAATTCAAAAATAAATAATCATGAAATGACTATGAAAAATAAACATTTTGTGGGGTAAATTGTTAAAAATGTATAAAGAATATAATATAAGGACTATAAGGAGGGGCCTCAACGGCTGTGCGTGTTGGGGTAAGGGTCTCAACAATCCTGATACAGAAGGAACCTCAAATGGGTTTTAATCCCACCCGGAAGAGATTGGATCCTCTTCTCAATCTGGCTAAAAGAGGTTGCTACACTGTAGGATAATTCCGTCCTTCCTGAACTAGTTGGAGTACATAAGGACATTAAGCCCCAACAAACAAAAAATATATAGAAATGTTGTAAATAGATGGCTGTCTTATATGCTAAAATGGTAACTAATAATGATGATTAAAAAAAATAAATAGTTTTACAATACAACCTAATGAAAACCAACCTAACACCATGAAAAATAAAATGAAATACAACCGAAAGAATACCACTTCTATGTGTTTATTTGGAACAAACGTAGACAATATATTTTAAAGTAAAGAATTCAAAATAGCAGTTGATATCGTACTGAACATGGTCATACTGGACCCTACATTAGAGAAATGGACTTACAATCAAATGAGCAGTAATGTCGTAAACTAATATTTAACATCTGTTCCAGTATTTTAAGCTTCAAACCAGAAAGAACAAACAATACAAAGAGAAGATTGATGAACTGTAATGGGTAATGCCTGAACGGGTCAAGAAACATCTTATAGTTTTAGCCGAAATAATGACACTCCTATCTTATATAATTTTTAAAATGTTATTTGTTTATATATATATTTTTTTTTTGTAATGGATAATTATAATCAAATAATCATAGGTATAATTATTTTGGTTAATCAAATATTTATTTGACAAAAGTTTATATGTATAGTAAATAATAGACTCTTAAATATGCTTTAACATATCAAATTTTCTCAAAACTAATTTCATCTTATAACTGTTTGTTTAAAAAACAAAACAAAAAAATGTATTATCATTATTATTATAAAATTATTCTAATTTAATTTTAATATTTTCAATCAAGAGATCTGATTCAAATGTCGTATTGTTTTTGTCTTATTTATCATGAATACTCTTCTTATCATCTACAAAATTTTCAGTTAAAAAGCATGTGGGTGAAGGTTCTGGTGAAAAACATCCAATTACTGCTGCACCTGCAGAAGTGGTATACTCTTAGTTATATTTTTTCTCATTAAACATTCATTGCAGATATAATTTGGCTTCACTTAATTTTTTAGGGGATACCTTTGGGAACTAACTTGAAAACAACAAATGAGAGCATATTTTCCCGTTTGGTGAGTTTATTTATAGTTTTTAAAATATTGTTATAACTACTATTATAGATGTTGCCAATAGAGGGAATTGTATTTAGGAGATATTACAATAGTAATTATAATATTCCTAATCATAAATCATTATTTGGAAGGAAACAGGGAATTTTGAAAAAGAAAGGAGGAATTATATGAGAATATTGCAAACTGATGTTTCAGGAATAAATTTTTTTTTTTTGGTTGACTTTTAAAGACCTTGGTGATCTTAAGCCCCCTCCATATGTAAAAATATAGTACTGCATTAAAAAATCAATTGTCAAGACAAGATAATACCTTAGTTTTTAATTTACAATAATTAAAGATCTACCTTTTTGCATAAATACATCATCTGATACAATGAAGATTAACATAAATTGATCAACAAAAAACAATCCTGGGATATAACTATTTAAGAGATCCATTTTGCCTCTGTGATCTGGCATTTTGAAAATATTTGCTATCAGTTTACTCAAAGGTAACCTCTCTTGAGAGGCCCACTACCATTAACATTCTTCAACTATGACCAATAATACTCTTTTTTTGCGGTGGGGGAAACTTTTGTTGATTATCAAATGGAAATATTTTGGTAGATAAGCTATCATTTGTTCCTTGTCTGGTGACTGAAGATGCTTTCTTACAAAGGGAGGTTCAGAGAAACTCCTCCCACAAGAACTTGAGCCTCTGAATGAAACACTGTTCTACATGACCTTGTTATTCACATCTGAGCCAACTGTTAGATGCTTTTCTTCTGGTACAGGAGGTTTCAGTTCCAGACAAGGACACATATCAAAAAATATCCAGAACCACTTTTTTGCTGCTGACGGAAGATCTAGAAGTAGCTGTTGGCACTGTTACGTCCATTCTGAAAAAGTATTCTATTCTATATCGGGCGATACAGTCCATGACAGATCTGGGCCTCTGCACAAACTTTTTTCCGCTTCTCTCTGTCAGTGGCCTTGCCCCTCCAATTCTGGATATTCCGCACTGCATATCCCCTTCCACATCATCCATCCATCATTGCCTTGGCCTGCCTCTTCTTCTTGTTGCTACTGGTGCTCCAGTCCACATTTTCCTTGGCTGCCTTTGAGGTTCCATTCTTTCTATATGATCCTCACTTTTTTTATCACTGAAACAATGTCTGTTGCACCATAGAATTCTCTGAGCTCTGCATTACTTCTGATGTGCCATCGTTGTTGCTTCTTGATTGGGCCATATATCTTTCGAAGAACTCTTCTTTCCCAAACTAGTAGAGTTTTATGATATTCCTTTTTGAGAGTACAATTTTCGCTACCATACGTCACAACTGGCCTTGTTACCATTTTGTATATTGTTACTTTGGCTCTTCTGGGAGGCTTTTAAAACAAAGAGCTTTCTCCATCGCATAATAACACCTTGTTCCTGCTGCTATTCTAGCCTTTAAAAGTATATGAAAATTTCTTTTAAAACATGATATATTAACAATCTATTTTGAATTTTTTTAGTATATAGTATTAATTTTAATTATAAATTGAATAAACTAATATGTATTTTATGGCAGGGCCTATCTGTTCCTCTCTCAATGAAACGTCTTCTAATGTCTACTTCAAGAATTTTAGACAGAGTTAATGGCCAGATGGAGGAACATTCTAAAAGGATTGATGATCCAGGAGTAGAGAAGTTCAGTCCAGTTCAAGAAAAGTCTACGACATCAGAAGTAAAAAGAGATCAACAAACAGTGGAAGGAAGGGTAAGAGTTTTAGAACTAGCTCATGGCACTAAGGAAAAAGATTTGAAGAAAAAGAACGTCACAGTAACAGAAAAATTCAATAGAGTTGAAAATAAGTCTTCTGCATCGAAAGTACAAAAAGACAAACAAATAGTGGAAGGAGAGGTTAGTATTTTTATTTACTATCGGAGAATTACAGTGTTATTTGATAGAATTACAGTGATATTGTTTGATACATTTTTGTAAAATACTCTTCAATTGGAGGACATTACAATTACTGATGAACTTCATCCATCATTATCATTTAAATTCCATCACAATAGAAAAGCTATTATTCATTTCAAGGGACCATTGATTATCTAAAAATAAGTAACTATTTCATTTTTTCATTTATTACCTCCTCTGAAATATTAAGTACATATTTTAGGTCTGAGGAAATGCCTGTCAAACCATGGTCTCCATCTTTAAAAACCCTTCAAATTTTCTTCCAAGAGGAAATTTCATGAGCTTTCCATGATGTTTTGCAAAATAATTGAATGGATTTGCCGAAAAACGTTTTAAGCGACAATTTCCAAAGTGGCGATTTTAAAGGTTTTAAAATGTATAATAGTACGTCATAGTATGATATAGTATTCCATTAGGTCATTATACTTTTAAATATAACAATTTAATATGTAAATATAAAATCCAACCTACAAAACTAACAAAAACTTTAGATTATGATTTTCTTTCACTGATTACTCAAAATTTTATGTTTCTCGCTTAGAACGTTTTTTGGCGGGCCAATTTTTCATATTAATATAGAATACGTAACTGATTATCATATTAAAACCATTGAAAAAATTAAATGATTGATATGAAACCGAACAGGAGGACTGAGATGGTATCGAATATGCAAAAGATATGTTAATCAAGACTTATCATGGAAATTTTAATCATAAAGTCAAGCTAAATTAAGAATCTAATTTATTAATTAAGAAAGTTAAATTAATAATAAAAAAATCGTTATAATGATTTTTTTTAAAAAAATATTGATTTAATTGTTATATAATTACAAATGGTCATGTAAATTAAACCATTTATATCCACTGTTGTTTATATGCAACATTAATTTAAGAATTTATTTTATTTTTATAAGTTCAAATATTTATCTATTTTATTACATCAGCTTGGCTATTTTTCAACACTAATAAGTAGTATGATTTAAATGTTAGTTTCAGTCAAGTATGTGTTACTACAATAAAATTGTGTGAGCAATGTAATGTTAAATTACACCCAGCTAATCATACCACAAATAAAAAATCTTTATTTCAGATTGTGATTTTCGTCTGAAAATAGTGTGGTAATTTTTTATTTCTTTGATGAATTTTATGATTCAAACAATTGCAGTAAAAGTTTTCATGAAATAGTACTATTGTGAGGGCAACATTTTTTGCCACCATTATTATGGCTGAACAAATTTTAAAAAAATAATAATTTTTTCTTTAAATTAAACAACCCTAAAAATACTACTTTTCAGAAAAATCAAATCTTTCAACTAATTCTAGCCTTGGCACTACATGGGTTAAGAATGTCTTTTTTTTAATATGTATTTGAAATAAAATGTCAATAATTTTTTTTTTCTATAGCTGCTCATTTAAATGAAATCTTTTAAAATCAAGCTCCTGCTGTAAATAAAATTAATAATATTTGAGTTAACATATTTCAAATTCTATTTTGTAGGGTCTCTCTGCATCTCATGGGTTTAAACGCCTTTCAGCTGCTAAATCAAACATACCGGAAAAAATCCCTCACTTGATGGAATTTACTCAGAAGAACATTGATCCTGCTGTAGAACAAGAAAAAGTACAAGCCTCACCAGAAAAGGTAGTTATTGTAAAATTTCCGAATTTTTTGTTTGATTGTTCTGGTTTTAGAGCGTAAAACCTTTTGGTCATTAACGCTCCAAATTTCTCAACTTATAATTCATATTTTATTAGAATTCCTTATATGGCTTTAGATGGCCAAAAAAAATTATCACAGGTAGGGACTACCTAAATAAATAATAAATTTTATGAGCTTTTATACTACAATCAAAAAATTTGATAATAGAATTCTCTGAATTTGACCCGCTTTATACTCAGACCTTTATGCAACACTCACACAGAATGGTAACAAACTAAATATGTCTCATTCCTATGATGATGGATTTAAAGCCATTAGTCTATTTATTTATTAGTTGATTTTCAATTTTTTTAAATTAACATATTAATTATCAAAGAATGTATTACTTACAGGTTAGAGTTTCTGATAAAGAGGAGTCAGAAGTAATGCAATTTGAGACAGCCTCGGAACCTGCTAGTACTGATAAGGCAACCATTCAAACAGAAACAAAAGAAAAGGAAAGAAATACTGAACAGACCAATCAAAAAAATAAAAATTCACGAAGGATAATGCAGCAGGGTCCAAATTTAGAAACATCATCGATTCAAGTTTCAGAAACTCTTAAGAACTATATTTCCGGAAATGTTCAAAATGGTATACTTTTATCCTTTAATTTCAACAATCGTTCTAAATTGATAATTATTTTTTCCAAAAAATTCATATAATAATTATTATTTTTGATTTTTAATTTATTAATCTTGCTTCATTTATTTATTCATAAAACTTTAAATCGATTCTTAATGTTTACTGATTGGAATAAAAATAATGATCACTCACAGAGTGATATGGTATTGTATAAATAATAAGGATTAAATTGTGCTAACAAAAATCTTCATCAGAAAATAAAAATCATCTGTTATAAAAAAAATGTTTTCTTTATTTATCTTAATTTACAACTGTCAAACACATAAGATGACAACCAGTTGATTACAAAAAATGCTAAGACAATTATGACAAAAATGTGCTTCCCATTTTTTATATATTTCTCTTCTCATTTTCAGTTCAATTTGATTTAAAAGCTTTTCCACACTGAATAAGGCTGTGAGAAATGATTAGAGATCAGGATTTAAGGAAATAAATTATAACAAGATTCAAACTGAAAAAGCCAAAAACTTGCATTTTAGTTTAAACATAAACTAAATTAGTGATTTAAATGGATTGAATTTTAGGAAGCCAATTTATGTCTTATCAACAATGATTTTCTTATTTAAAAATAAACAACTAATATCCTTGACCATTTTTAGCTCCTTTGCCTGAGGAAACATTACAAGATAATGCAAATGAATCCATCAGCAAAACGATAGCCCCTAAAAAAAATGTCACACCAGTCAATTTCTCAAAAGATACAAATGCTGAAAAAGACATTCAGCCTCAAAAACAAGCGATAATGCAGATAGATTCTACTGAAGAAACATTGCAGGATAAAACAGTTTTAAATGAACCAGAAATGGAAAATTCTAACTTATCTGTGCTTGGTAAGTTAAAAAAATAACTTGTAGAAAAATATTAATAACTAATTTATTAATTTTAATTTCTACTTTATACGCTTATAAATATCTTGCACTCATAAGCATGTAAAGGCTTTTTTATTAGTGGGTGCACACATGGGGTCCTTCCCAAAAAATAAGCACACAGTAAAATGAATAGGTAAGTTTAATTTACTTCAGAATAGATAGAATCTTTTAAATGCTTAGGTTTAATAATTTATAGTATGCTCAGATTTAATATGGAATTTGAATACATCCTTACAATAATAAGTAAAAAAATGCGATTGTTGTGTAGATTAAGATTTGTTTTGGAAGGGCGCTACATCATTGGGCCTTTAACTCCATTGCCGCTTTTATTCATCATTCTACTACATTTAAAGTTTTTTAATTGAATTTTTAACTTATCTTATTTTAGTTTTAATTTACATATTAGTTTAATGTGTTCAGTTTAGTTTTGTTCTGTTCAATTTAGTTTATTTTATTGGGTTGTTTCACATGAAATGTCCGATTTTATAATATTTGAAATACATAGAGGATTTTGCGAGTCTCTGTTGTTGAAAAGCTCGATACATGAGTACCTCACGATCTCACTGAGCGACAGCAATTGAAACGTCTTGAGACCTGCGTTTCGTTGCTTGCTAGGCAAAAAACCGACCCTTTCCTTGAAAGAATAATAACTTGCGACGAAAAATGGATTGCTTATGACAATCAGCGTCGGTCAGGGCAGTGGTTAGTCATCGACGAAAGCCCAGGACAAATGCCAAAACCAAATTTGCACCCGAAAAAATTGATGGTTACAGTATGGTGGTCCATGGCTGGAATCATACATTATTCCTTTTTGCCTAGAGGTGAGACCATTACCTCTACAACCTACTGCAATGAAATTGGCCAAATGCACGAAAAAAACAACCTGGATTGGTAAATCGGAAGGGCCCTATACTTCTACACGACAACGCTAGACCCCACGTTTCAAAACTTACCATGCATAAATTGAAAGAGCAGGGGTACGAAGTTCTTCCGCACCCACCATATTCTCCCGACTTGTCTCCAACAGATTATCATCTTTTCAGGAATTTAGACAACTTCTGCAGAGAAAAATTCTTTGCAAATGATGCTGAAATCAAAAGTGCGTTTTCAGATTTTGTTTCACTTCAAAGCTCAGAGTTTTTCAAATCCGGGATAAAAAAGTTGTTGTCACATTGGGAGAAATGTGTAGAAAAAGAAGGTAAATACTTCGAATAAAATTATATTGTTTTCATATTGTATTTTTACTAAAATCCACTTTATACATACATTGAAAACGGACATTTCATGTGAAACAACCCAATAGATTTTAACTGTACATTTCAATTTAGTTAGTGGCTCTAGAGAGTACCTATGCACCCCCCACCCCCTCCCCGCCCCTCTCATCATCCAACTCAATAATTATTTATCCAGTTATTCAGCTCTTCAATAAAAAAGATTTGTACAAAAAAAAAAAATCATCATAAATCGTTAGAATCAATAGAATTAAATTTGGATTAGTACCAATAAAATTGTATCATAAATATCTCTTATTTATTGGATGCACTGTTTATCATTTTAAATGTATCCATTTATATTGTTTAAGTATACAAAGTCAAATTGCCTAAGTTAAATCTTTATTGGTTGTTAAATAACATCTTTTTTTTTTTTTTTTTTTTTTTTGTTTTTTGTAGATAATATTTCTGTAGTTTCATCTACATTCACCAATGAGAATAGAAACCAGATGGTCAAATCTCCAGATTTTTTGAATCGGGTAATCACTCTTACATTATTTAATTTTTAAATGATTCAAAAATTTGACATCTTGAAAATTGTGATTCAAAGTTATTTTTATTTATGTTTATTACAGATTCCTCAAGAGTATTGCTTCAGCCCATTGTATAGCCCTTCCAAAGCAGACAGCATTTCTGATATTTCTTTGGTAAAAGGTAAACGAGGGATTAACAATAAACACCCCAGCATTATTTTAATTGTTGACTCCCTAATGAAAGGCCTACAAAGATATTTATACCTTGTATTTTTAATTTCTTCAGTAATTAATATTTATTTTCATTAAATAAAAAAAAAGGCCAATTCATGGAACCGATTATTGATTTTTTAGACAGAATGATTTTGAGTTAGGTATGTAGCTGTTCAAGAGCTGCATCCATATGCTATAAAATTGGTTTATATTTATATTTTTTATTTTTATTGACAATCATTTTATTATTTTATCTAAGGACTTTGTCCTTTAGATTGGGAACATTGGTTTGACAGATATTTCTGTCACCCATTCAGCTCCAAAAAAGTCAATAACTGAAACATTTAATGAAAAATTAAGTGATACGACTGAAGTGCTAACCATAATGTTGCTATATTTTAAATTCATTTTCAAATAGTTACATGTATTTTGCATTTTAAATATCTTATTCATTAAATTTGTCATTCTAAAGCTGTTTTATATCTATACTATTATATAAAAGGACAAGTTATTTTTCACTTGTGATCACTAACCGCGAAAACTACTGAACCAATCTGTACCAAATTTTAACTACATCATCTTCATAGTTCCAGGAAGGCTTAGCAACTATAAAGTCTACTTATTTTCAATAACTTTGATTACACTGAAGTTGTAAAACTGACCGATAGGTTGATGGGCCATTCTACATGAGAGGTTACATAAGTATGGTGTTATATAGAGTTTGAAATTGATAATAAAATTAACTTATATTTAATTAAATTACTAAAAAACATTTGTGTGTTCTAACATGTGGATCTCGGTGAAAATCAACCGATATGTGAAAAGCACCATTCGCAATAGAGTTTACAATGGTAAAACTACTGAACCTATCTGTACCAAATTTTAACTACATTATTTTAATAGTCCTTGGAGGGTTTAGAAATAATAAAATTTACAATCATTCAAATTTAAATGTACAATGTCTAGTGACAGAAACAAGGTTATTATACTTTTATAGTTAGAAATAAAAATCCAACCAGATGAAATCAATAAACTTATTTCTGACAAATAAAAGTCATCAACAAATCAAAATGTCAATCCCTTGCTTTTTAATAAATGTAAAAAATATGATTTATTGGGCATTTAGTTGTAAGCACTGACAATGTAGTCCATTATCCGCAAGAGTTTCTTAATAGTCTCTATTCATATGGATTACCAACTGATACATTATAATTCAAAATTATATGTCTACTTATGCTTTTAGGTGTTCTTCCCCCATCTAATATGTGCATTTTCAACCAGCTTAAAAACTGCTGCTATATCATTGATTGATTGTATACTTCAATACAAGTTTGTTATCAGTAAACAAATAAAACTTCAATAATTAGTTAAAATTATCTTTAATTAAAGCACTTCACTCATGAGAGCGGGCAAAGCCGCAACTGTGGATGTTAGTTATTAATATATCTCATGAATGAATTGTATTAAGCATGTCATGGTGATGCTAGACCAGAGGAAATCTATTGAAATAATTTATATAACCGACAATTTCTTTTTTTTTTATAGATGCCAAATCGCCTTCCAACAATTTTCCAGCTACATCCATAGCTTCTCCTCTCTTTGCTATGGATACACAACCTAAGGCTGGTAAGTTTCACAGACTTCCTGATGCATCTATTTCTTGAAAAAAAAAAAAAATTATTTGTAATCTTTTAAAATCATCGTTGGTAAAATTTTCATCATCATTATATTTAAAAGTTTATAACAGTGTTACGTGCTCACTGAATTTGCCATCTCTAGTTTTCATATCTGTGAAAGTAATGTACCCAAAACAGGTGAAAGCGAACACATTTGACAATGCTCAGATTAAATAAACATTAAGCATCTTAAACAGGACAGAATTTATTTAGTTACCTGTACACAATTTTATTAAAATCAGTAGTTCCTTAAACTTTGGAAAGTATGTTTCCAAAAAACTCAATTTCTCCCTGATTTGGAAAAACTATAGATCATGGATATGTCTATCTATAATCTACTGTTTTTCCTGATTTACATTTAAGAATTAAAAGGATCAAATAATTTAAATTAATTATTAATGATTAATTGAAATAAACAAAGTTGAGAGAAAATAGGTATTTCAAACGACAAATGCTAAATAACAAAATATATTTTCCATTATATTTCTGACAAGAAAACTATGGGCAAATTTTCGATCTGAACAATGATAACAGAACTAGAGCGCGTCAAAATGTTACATTTTTGGTTGAAAAAAACATTACACAGTTTTAAAAAAACTTTACAGTGTGTATTTTTTCATTCAAACCAATATAGCTCTTAAATGGTAGGTCCTAGAGACAATGTTTTTTTTTTTTTTATTTTGTTTAACGTCACTTTATGCTGCTATGGCTAATCGGACGATGCTACGGTGGGAGTCCTAAATTTTGCCTATCCAGGTATAATTAGGATAGGGATCTTTAACGAGTACCTGACATCGCACAGGCTCGGGACCCCCATTTTACGTCCCTTCCGAAGGACGGCATAGCAAGGATTTTTTACTCCCTTTAAAAAATCCTAAGGTCATCTGCCAGGCTGCGAACCCGCGATCTTGGGTTTAGTATAGAGACAATGTTATTCTAACACAAATATTCTTCATTAAATTTCTGTCTATGAAATTGCCATCAAATTTTAGATCCGAGCAACACCAACAGAGCTAGATCGTGTCAAAAAAGCCCCATCTATTAAATAATTTAGGCATACGTGACTTTTTTCATTTAAACCTATATAGCTCCTATAACGGTAGGTCGTAAGGACAAATATTACAAAAAATATTCACCATTAAATTTATGATAAGAAATCTGTCGACAATTTTCTATCTGAGCATCATCAACAGAGCTAAAGCTTTTCAAAATGTTCCATTTTTGACTATGAAAAAAAACGTTAAACTAAAAAAGTAGACTTCAGCTAAAAGATATATCCATTTCAAAAAATCAATGCAATTTTACACTGAACTAAAACAGTTATGAAGTTAGGTACCACTTGTTTATAAGGAAGAAGTTGAGAGCGTTTATAACAAGCTGTACCCAACTTCTTCCTTCCAATATCAATAAAGTATATACATCATTAGGTCTATGAGTCTGAGTAGTTCAATGTATTTAAACTAAATATAAGTGCCCCATTTTTAATTTTTATTTCTAATTGCACATTTTAGCGAAGTTTGGGATTTTTTTTTATAAATAAGTTTAATTTTACTTATTTTTTCAGGCTCTTCTTCAGATTTTTCCAGCTTTTTTGGTGCTGGCTCTCCCAAAAAAAGTGAGAATTCATCCAAAAATTTTTTTCAGCTGTTTGGTTGACTTTTAATCAAGTCTGAAAATATATTCAGTTTAGGAATGAATTATTTGTTTTTACATTTATAGTTTATAGCCAATAATTATGTTTCTTTTAATTGTTCATTTACGTTTACTAAACCATCAATTTTAATATTAACTGTGATTAACATTTAAGACTACCACATTTCAGTGTTGTATTTTATAAAAATAAAACAAAGCTTTTATTATTTACATTATTAATAATCCTTTGCACTACAATGCAGTAGAGAGTCAGATATATAACTGTAATACCAGAAATTGGATTGGATAAAGCTGATATGTGACCTCATAGCTAAGAAACATTAATTGTTTATATAGAACATGATGTTCTATGTATAAAACATATTATGTTTCATCATAAAACTTATGCAATGACTGTATCGTTCACACAAAAAGTCAGTGGTGAAATTAAATAAAAAATTATTTCCTCAAAGGAGGCTACATGATCAACAGCATGATTAGCTGAATGAGTAACATAGTGGTTAGATCCTGGTAATATTTAATGATATCAAGTCTTGCTCCAGAGTTAATGAATAGTAGTTATTCAATAAAACTAGTCATTAGGGCCGAGAAGAAATCTCATTACTCTTGCTTGAAAAAAATTTTCAGTGTTTTCAGAATTACTATGACATCTGAATAGATACTAAATATAAAATAAATCACAGTGAACAGAGGATACATAAAATTCATAATTATATGAGTTATTTTAATGCTATTTAAAACACTTCCATTTCTTAAGTTCAAGTTTCAAGAGGAAATGACTTGTCAGTGACATGTAAAGAACCATTCACTAGCAGCACTTCAATAATGGTTTTTCTTTAGGTCTCTTGGCCATCTTCTTTAAAGAGGCCCCAGAGGATTATAGGGAACTGAGTGTGAAGAAAGTTGGGTAACTAGTGGATTCGAGTGAGTTATGAGATGATTATATTAATAATGTGCTATGTGCCCAACTAACTAATACTGTTTAAAATTAACAATAAGAAATATTTGTCTTGATACATAGTAGACTAACTCCTCAGAGCACTAAAGAA
Organism: Euschistus heros; assembly: GCA_003667255.2. Classification (NCBI taxonomy): domain Eukaryota; kingdom Metazoa; phylum Arthropoda; class Insecta; order Hemiptera; family Pentatomidae; genus Euschistus; species Euschistus heros. The sequence goes on from RCWM02000242.1 coordinate 1,583,857, forward strand.
AAAATCCAAGAACCCATAACCCTTCTCATATTAAAGAGCAGTTATGCCCCATACACAAAAGTTTTTTTTTGTGACAGTTCCTTGCCTTATAATATTCTATGTTAAAGACTTCGGCCAAATTGAAATTCCTAAGTTAACTGCAAACCCCAAACTACCAAGAAATCAGTAGGTGTTATGGTTGGTTAGAATTTTCAGGGTGAGGATATGGTAATGAAAAAGGTCAGACAAATATTTTCGGGATCTTGTTTCTTCTTGTTTGTCTAGTCCTTCTGATCTGAAATATTTTCGGGATCTTGTTTCTTCTTCTTTGTCTAGTCCTTCTGATCTGATCTTGTAGGCTTCTCTTGACACTCTCCCCTGACCACCAAGAAGTAAACTTGAAGATGTCGTCATCTCCTGATGACACTAAACCGACATGAAACCACGACCTTCCACTAAAGACGCCTTCCCACATCATAGCATCACTCACTCATTAAGATAAGTTTATTTTGTTACGAAGTAAGATACTAAATTAAGTTATGATATTTATATCTAAGTGTAATTTTATATGTCAGCCCTTTGTTTGAATATAGATTGCTTTTTATTTAAGTAAAATTTTATTTTTACTAACAGGTTCCATGTCACTCTTCCAATTAATTTCTTTAGATTACTTTCTTTTAAAATTAAATTAAATATTTATAATTTGTCAGGCAAGTAGGTTCTGACTGGCATCCACTATGATTTATGCTGATCCAGACACGACAGAACGGAAGAACATAGCAAAAGTTATTCAATTTTAACATAGGATGAGGGTGATAAAGGTGAAATTATATAAATTTCTTGCTGAAATGCATTATGTAATAAATTTTAAAATAATGGTTATGAATTAGAGCTTAAAATACAGAATTCAAAAATAAATATCGCATTATAGGTTGAAATATATTAAATAAACAATGGCTTGACATCGACTTGTAAAAATTAAACCTTTATGTGGTAACATACTTTTATATATGAATACAACTCTGAATCAGTTGAGACAATTTTCGTGCTTTTAAAAAACACAGTAAAAATTTCATAATTTCAATAGCTATTAAACAATTCATATTGTCAATATATCCGAACATATTAATCATTTCTTATTATAACTCTATAAAGCAAAAGAGATCTCAAGAAATGCTTTTGTTTTACAAGCAGTAGGGTTGAGTAAAATTTTTTTTTGGAATGTTCTTTCATCACTTTTAGTAATGAAACATTATGTACATCTAAAACAGTAAAAGTTGGAAATTTAATGTTTTTTCTTTTTATGTTTGGATTTATGCCTGTGATAATCAGAAAAATCAGATCGAGGGCTGTTTGATCTACTTCTTTTTTTCTTTTTCTTCTTATGATGCTTGTCTTCATTGTTTCTGGAGATGTTTTTGTCTTCATCAACCCACTCATTTGTTTTCTTTTCTCTGTCCCGGTGCTTACCATTATCTTCCTCTTTTCTTTTTTTATCTTTTCGGCGCTTTTTCCTTTCCTTATCTTCATATCTATACTCATCTCTTTGATCAATAGAATGTCTACTACTCCTCTTTTCCTTATCTCCATACTTGAATCCCTCCTTCTGATCATCAGAATGTTTGCTATGACTACTATATTCCGATCTATGAGCTCTAGCCGGGTGGTCAGATCGGTTCCTATCTCTCTCAGCTTTTTCCAAAACGTCCAGCCAAGCCAGATGTGGGTTCCCTTGAGGTGGCCTAATTGCAATGAGCTCTTGAGCTTGATTTAGGGATGGTTGAAGCCTGTCATTGGCAGCTACAGCAGAATCGCTTCCATTTCCTCCTGTAATAGTCAGCATCTGCTCTTCCAAAACCTCCCTCAGTACCTAAGAAAATAAAATAAAACTGTAATAACCAATAACTGATAATATTCCAGATATATTATTTAGTTCCAACTGATTTTTTATAATTTATTTAGAGTTATTCTATAAATACATTCTATGTTATTCTATTCGCCAACCAAATGAACAAATATGAAATATATTAATGAGAAAACTTTAAATATAATTCCTTAACTAGAAGTGTGAGTTTGTAATCTTTAAGTTTTGAGACAATAATTTTAGTTGTAATGACAATGTAATATAGAGTTATTTCTTAACATTAGATTTTAGAAACAGTCACATAAATATTCTTAGTCATTTAGTAATTAATTAATGGTAGTATTAATAATATAAAAGAGTTATTACTAAACCAATTCTGATTTTAGGTTTACCTCAGTATGAGATTTATTCTTTGTGTGCACTTTATTTTTATAGCTGATCCTTCTTCGTTTTGCATCCCTTTCCATCTTTAAAAGCTGTACCAATGCTGCAGCTTTGTCTTCAGTTTTAACATCTTTCTTATTTGTTTTTCTGAAATACAGCTCAATTAATAATTGTTTTATAAAATATCTGATATGCATAGTTATTCAAATTTCAGAAAAAGTTCATGTAAATTTAATAAAAGCCTTCCATTTAAATTTGGATTTTGGAAGTTCCAAAAAACAATAAACTGGCAAAGCAGGTGTAAATTAATTTTCTTTTAATTGTATCAAGGGATCATAAACTTCTACTAGCCAATAAATGCTAATCCTAATTTATATCCCAAATAATATAATTTTTTTTAAAATACTGAATTACAATTATTGTTATGAATGTTGAGAAATTTTCACTTTGGATTTCGATGCTTGCGACCAGTCACCTAATCTTTGATAGCCTTGAAAAATAGCAGGATGCTTCAGCAAAAGAAGAAAGTTGTAAAAGACAAATCCATAGAACAAGTGAATGATTGCGTTACCAGAATGACAAAAAAGGCTAAGTTCAATGGTCCAGAGGAAGACACCAATTCACTTAGGAAGGAGTAAAAAAATATTTTGCAAAGAGAGGTTTAGATCGGAGTAAGAAAAGAGAAAGGGATGAATATGATAAAGAGAATATTGTGGAGTAAATATGATGATGATGATGTTATAAATGTATTACTTTATCATCACCATGCATATCCTTCACATTTATATTTATTTTTAATTATGGCAGCTAGTATACAATTTTGTTGTTCATTATAATTTTTATAAGGACAACAATCACAGAATAAAGATTGGTTTCATTACCAAAATAATGTTTGGCAAACCACCCTGCCATTTTATAAATTATACTTTGGATACTTATCTAATATTGACTAAAAGTAAAAAATTAAAATTGAAGAAACTTACGTAGGTTGATCATTGACCAAAAGAGAAGCCACCATATCATTGTAGAGCTGATCGCCTCCACCTGACTCATTGTTAAGGCCTAGGCATAATTTAAAAGGACAACAGGAATACAATAATAGCACTATTCATAAAACAGGTTTCTATAAAAAATATAAAACAGCAATAATAAAATAAGTTTGATCAATAAAGGATATTGTGTGCTGTAAAAAGGATATAGTTCCAAGAGGATTTCCGTAATGCATATCCAAAATGTAAACTTGACCTATAAGAAATACACCAGTAATTATTTTCAGTATCATTCTATAATATTATGAATTATATATTCAACTTTTTTACATAATTAAAGTCCACTATAAATTTAACTTGATGAATAAATTATCATTAAACAAAATTCACACATATCAGTTAATACACTTTAAAAATAATATTAATAAAAAGTTAGGAGCAAATATTTAAGAAATAAAATTATCATTATAAAGATTATATACACCAGGTATGTCACTACACCATAATAAGAATTATCAAAGGTAATTATTTGTAGGTCATGTTCTAAAATGAGTAAGTAAATTTAAGAGGGTTTAGAGAATATATTTAAATAAAAAAAGTAAAACATTACATGATTAAGATGCCAACATTTTGGTCATAGCATTGATGTACATCACGAAGGCCAGAAAAGATATAAATAAAAGAAAAGGTACAACAGAAGCTAAGGCAGGTTTGGCAGCTAACAATATCACACCCACGAAATTCATTTAGTCATGTAATATTAATATTTCTTTTATTTAAATGTGTTTATAGATTACTTTGAAATCTACATATTTACTTAATAGTTTAATGCCTCTTTAATTCAATATTATAATTATTGGTGACTGTTATGCGGGGCCAACTTTTAACTAAAACAGGGATAAAGGATTTTCATCACTAAATTATGTCAATAGCATCCACCAAAGGTACTCCCTAAGGAATATTTATTAAAAATGTGTTAAATAGAAGGAAGTATTATGGAAAAAATTTAAATATACCTATTAGAGACCTTTGCCACTAAAGGCTCTGGTATATGGTCCCCATTTGATTTAATTAATTGATTTATTAATTATAATAATTTACCTTCTGTTGGGGTTTCTTCTTGGGTTGGTGACATATTTTGGTCAGCAACTAAAATAAAAACGCTTGTAAATATATCCATGCAATTATGTACAAGAATCATTAGAAATATTGAAGCTAAGAATTACCTAGCGTAGATTCTTCATAATTGTGAAAATATCCTACTTCCTGAGAAAAAAAAATTAACATATTACCAATAAAATGAGAAAAAACCTTTAATGCAATTCATCAAATCTAATCCAATTTCATTTAATCTAACTGAATATTAAAGTAATTACTGACCTTCGTGGAAAGAAGAGATTGTTTCGTCCAATTTATAGTTTTAAGAATATTATTGAAACTATTTTTGGAACAACTTATGAAACTATTAAGTTCATCAATAAAAGCAGACCTATTTTGGTACATTTTGACGGCTAATTTATTATTTACATCGCTTACAAAATTTACAGCATCTTCGTAACTCGAAGGTTATGATACTTGATAGCATTCTTGGCTCTTCTACCATAGAGCTTATTACGATTTAACCAAGCTGTAAGCAGATTGCATTCACAAGTGACAGTGTGAGGAGAATTTCTGTCATAGTTTGCAATCACTAAGTTTTTCCTAATCATCAAATCATATAAAACAAAACTTTATGTTTTATGTATAAAATTAGTAGGGAATTATTATACATTCCATTGATGATGACAAGAATCTATTTTTGACAAGGCCCTAATCACAGCTCAATTCGAGAGTTTCCATCAATCTGATGAAAAAATTATTACAATAACTAATTTTCAATTCCTACCCTGTCCGATAAAGGGTGAAGTAAGAAAAGTTTAAGGCTGTTCTAAATATAGCAGGTGATTGGTCATATAACTAACAATTTTGCATCATCATGTATAATGTGCCCTAATAACAAATAGACTAAAGAGATACATTCCAACAGGAAATTAAACAACATTTATGTGAAAATGTTAGTTTTATAAACGGTCACTAGCTATATTTAAAGTAGCCCTAAGCTGACATTTCAATACTTAACCCCTGTATTCAAGTTGGTTCTCTGGAATGTAGCGAGTTTCAATGTTTCCATTTACTGTCTAGCTGATTTTTAATCTCCGTCTTGTTCCCTGTACCTGATACTCCAACAATAATAATGCAACATCTGAAATAAGTTACTCACAAAAAAGTACATTATTATATTATTTTTATGAATTATATACGAAGAGTCCACGGGAGAAAGAGGGAGAGTCTATTTTTTTTTCTGAAATGGAGTTATATAGATCAAAATATTCATGTTATTGAGTAGAATAAGATGCTTAAATGCTATCAGCTAGAATAGGGGTTTGTAAGTTAGTAACAAAAGGTTGAAAGATACCCAAACACGAAGAAGGGGGGATGTCCGTACGGAAAAAGCTAGGAAAGGGAAGTCCTTTTAGAACGAAATTTTCGTACAACGAATGTTAGAATGTTAGAACGAAACATTGATCCTCTTACAAGGGGCTCTGGACTTCTTCAGTGATTCAAGATAAAATAAAAGTAAGCGGTTGGACATTTTTTCCTACGAAGACATCTGTATAATGCGAAGTGAAACTTTATTCAAAAATATACAGAGTGCTTTCAGCCTATAAAAAAGAAGTTTTATTTTGTCATATTTTATTGTAAATCCTTAACCAATCATTGAAGAAAAAATTTAAGGACCTACAACACCTCCAAAGATTCTGTGGGCCCAAAAGTTTTTCAACACTGAGTACAAACAAGAAGAAATATTAATTTTTTACAACATTAATTTATTTCAATGAAAGTGCCCACTATTGAAAAATTCAATAAATGTAGACCATTTCATCATTCTAACACAGAAGGAAGGGGGAACGTTCAGGACTCTCAGGGAACGTTCCTTCCTTCCGTGTTTAACTTGGAGGTTTATCACTAAAAATTTATTTCTTAGATTATTAACAACCCGTTTCGGCAAAATTATACAATTTAATTCGCAAATTAATCGAATTAAATTTATTTTCATTCATTCATTCAAAAGAAATTAGTAAAATACATACGGAAATTACAATTAAAATTATTAAAACATACTAAAGTTATTAAAGATCCAAACCTTAAAACTTAATTTTCTCGAAATGCACTCCCAGCGACATTCCCCTTTTCTCCTGTGGATTCTTGATATGAGTTCAACCATACCTGAAATTTCAATAATTATTTTAACTTATGAAAACAATTTTTTTATTTTCTATAAGTTTTTATGCCAATTGCTGTGATTTTAACAGTGTTTTCTTTAACTAACAATTTTCTTTAACAGTGTTTCCTATTAATTTACTACTCACAATCAAAAAAAATTATTTCAAAGCTTAACAATTTATTCTAATAACTAACAACAATATTTAAAATGTATAAATACGTTTCACTAAAAAAAATTCTTAGTGAAGAGGTAGGTAGTTAGGGTAAGCAGTTTAATAAATAATAAATAAATTAATAAACGGTATATCCAATCTATATATATAAATCAATGTGTGTATGTAAGTCCTTTGTAAGCTTTGAAACGGTAAGAGGTAATGCTCCGTGTGAGGCGGCATCTTTTTCGACATACTCAGGGGAAAATTATAGGCCTATTGGTATATTGATTGGATGCATAGGTGACAAGTTATGGACCAAAATGTACAATTGTGAATTAATAAAAAGCGCTTCCACAAATCAGTGTATTTCCAACAGCTGAGTCATTCCCACGTGATTTATTGTAAAAGAACAAGAAACCAGATTATTAAAAATAAGAAATATATATATATATATATATATATATATATATATATATATATATATATATATATATATTATGAATGGTAAATTTAAGGGCGAGAATCCCAACGATTACAGCTGATATGCCATTCGTATTTAAACGAGTGCTATTAATTTTTGGTACGAGTCGCCTTTGCAATGACCACGAACAAGGCACAGGGGCAATCACTACAAGTTTGCGGACTAAATTTGGATAATCCATGCTTCTCTCATGGACAGCTATATGTGAACTGCTCACGCGTTGGAAAACCATCTGATTTATGTGTACGCAACAGATGAAAAAACGAAAAATATTGAATATCAATCAGCACTTCAATAAAATGAATGAAAGTAAAAAATTTAATTCTTTGAAAATTTTTTTCAATTCAAATAAAAAAAAATTGAAAATTTACACAAAATAATTCAAACAATACTTCAATAATTGTTGTACTTAGTTTTTTTAAAATTTTGCTAAGCACGTAGCAACACACGCCGGGTAAAGCTAGTTAAAAATAAATTTTATTTTATTGTGCCGATTTTTTTTCAGGAATAATTGATAAAACTTGTTTTTCAATAATCTTCAAGAATTACAAATCGTTTTACACATTTTTTACAAAGTATTAAAAAAAAAAACATGATGCTACAACTAATAGGATCTTATCAGAAGAAAAAAAGTATGTAGTCATACAAACTTTTTTTTTCACCTTTTAAAACGAATTTGTGTATTTCTTAGACATTGCAACATATTTTTTTTTTTTTTTTTTTTTTTTTTTTTTTTTTTTTTTAATTCTTTTATTAATAGAAATTTACAACTGTGTCAGAAAACACATCTAGTAAATATGCGGTATATATGAGATATAATGACATGAATAAAACTTGTAGAGGAACTACCCATTGGTACTCTAATGAATATTTACAAAAGAAGATCACGAGGCCATCTTCTTTTCAGACGCCATGGAGGGTTGCCAGGAATGGAATGGGAAGCAAGTTGTGCAACAATTGGATTTGGATGAGCATTGAGTTTATTATGAAAGGAAAGGTATCTGGTTCGTGCCAAATCAGCAACCAATGGGATATTAAGGTTATTGTGGATCAATTCATTTGTGACAAAGTAAGGAGCATCTAGGATTTATCGAAGGATTTGGATTGGATTGGAGTTTTGGATTTTAATTTTAAAAAATCTGAATTGTAGAATTCGTCACCACTAAGTAATGTGATAGTAACGCACCGAACAATGCTTAACTGTAAACAAAGTCACTGACTATATAATTTAGAACAATTTTCCCGTCACGCTTAAATTAAAAAAAAAATCATTACTATAATTTTTTATCATCAATATTAACAGAACTTTAATTTAAATACACTTTATACATATTAGCGTAAAGAACATTAAAGTAATGTAGCTGTCATAGAACACATATACTGAGGATGTCGCGATAGAGAAGGGTCTCTTCAAGAATACTGTTTACTCAAGGCGATCGGAACACTTCTGCTTCAATTTTCATTTTGTAAAACACTGTTTTAGTTACCTCGAAGAACTGAAGATGAATGTTTAGCATTCGAAACTAGTTTTGAAATAAAATAATCTTAATAGAAGTGGCATTTAATTCATCAATCCTAAGAAGTATATAATCTCCTAGGTAAACCAGAAATAGTGAGACACATAAAGTTGAAAAGACTGAGCTCGTGGCCATATGACTCAATTGTCAGAAGACTAGGATACCCAGAAGAATAAATGAGGATATGCACAGAACCAGAAGCAGAGGAAGATTCCGACTTAAACCGATAGAGGGCGTGACAGAGGATATTAGGAGGATCCTGGGAGTCCGGGATTGGACGAATGGCTACCCAATGACGCTCTGAATGGCGGAAATTGGAGGACACCAGGGACCAGTAATGGTCTGTTGAACAATTTAAAGAAAAAGAAGAGAATTCCCAATTACCATTTCTTTATGACCTAGTGGAAAAAAGATAAACTTAAAAAAAAGTTTGTAAAAAACATTGAAAACGATTATTGGGTAATGTGTAACCAAAAATTAATAGCACCAATTATTTTCAAAATTCCTTATGCCACTGCATCATAAAATATTAAAAACAAAATAGTTTGAGAGATCAGAGCTCGTCAATCATATACTTTAACACAGACTGATTACTCCAAAAGCTGCCTGTAATCCAGTTGAAGCATATATTATAGGGTAAAATACTTCACATTCCCTAATTTTTTTTTTAAACTATGTACATCTGTGTTTAATTTCCATCACTAACCGATGCTTGTTCTCGCTTTGTTTTTTTTTAAACTGTTAAGAGCTGACATTACCGTACTTCTTTTGTCAAAACAGTTTTATAAATTTTAGGAATTAATAGAATTGAACCCAATATCTACATTCAAAGTAGGTAAAAACATTTAAAGTTTAAAAACATATTTTTTAATTTTTTTTTATCAGTTTTACCTACATTTAATAATATTTTATTCGTTTTATTAATGATATTAATTCCTATATACAGCCATTCATCTTTCGATGTACTTGTAGTTAGATTTTAAAGCAGCTATAAAATTTAGTTGGATTTTTGACTAATATTTATGATTTATAATGGAGAATTTAAATATTGAGGTTCTTTGCGAACATTATTTTACCTAAACTGTGACATTATATAAATACAGTATTAGTCACTCATGGTAAATTCCTATTCGAGGATCATTGGATGATTTATTTTCAAAATGACGTTTGATATTTACGATTATGAAAAAAAAAAGATGAACCGGATAAGGAAACGAAAATAGTAATTATAGAAAGCGAGGGATGTTAAATCATGAATGACAAGGAGGATTACATCACAATAAGTGTAATTTCGTATTCCTTATTAAACTGGGCATTCCCAGTTAGATTAAGACGCAAGCATTTTTTAACAAATATAGGCTGCCATAACAACACTGTAATAACATCTTACAATTAGAATAAGTAACGTTTAATAGTGAAGCATTATTCTCAAACAAGTTGTTGGAGTTCTGATGACAGTCTTTTGTCTATCCCTCTCTCTCGTTTATTCCATGGAGTGGGGATTCTTTTCCTTTTAAGTCAATTCGTCAGTGTGTGGGTTTCTTGCTCATAGTCACCCTTTGTAGGTTACGGGTCACTAGTTTTGACAATTATCATTTCTGGTATGTATTTTTCGTTGACTTAAACTGTTTCTCTCTTATTGTTCTCATTAGTTACTAGTTAATATCTCGTCCGTGGTAATTTGTGATCGTTTGAACTATTAATGTGTCCGTAGTGCCAAAATGAATCTCCAGATGTTCCTAATGTTTGGCTGGTCATTCCCCGAGATTCCTATTGTTTTATGAACATTCCTTTTTCTTTCTTCAGTGTTTCTAGTCATTTTATGAGGCGTTTTTGTGTTAATTGTGTGTTTTAATAAATGTCAGTGGCCTTCTTTTATATATGGTAACCTTGGAATGTGGAGCATTTATAATCTAGTATGATCAGAACATACATACAACAGAACAGTGAATGGTTTGCGAATTCTGACCCCTTCTCACATATTGGAGATATGGAGTCGGAAATCGCAGAACTCCGTACGCTAACCAAAGTTACTAAACTGAGGAAGCAAATTGAGTGTAGAGAAGAAGGTGCTTGGATGGTTGTCAAAGATATTCCTGATGACAAAGCTCCTTCTGGTGTGAGGAAAGTGACTTCCTACGGAATGACCAAAAGATCAGTTACTAGGTCAGTATCATCCAATGTTGGTTTTAGTAAAGCTTTCAGTGATGAGATGCCTTCTGAACCGTTGGTGCAACTTGCTGGTGAAGAATCAGACCAAGATTTAAAGCCGAGCACAGTGGAAATTACCGAAGTCTTTGATGAGCCATTGCAGAGAGATATTCCAGAATTTGATAGAAAAGTTTTACCAGAGAAACCTATGAATAAGAAGACATCAGTCGTTACCCTAGGAAAAGGTAACCTGGTACTTATAGACCCAGAAGAATCTGAATCTAATTTTCATGTTACAGGCATCAGTAAAGGAAAAGTTGCTGATGTTGTAAATACTTTGGAAAAGAGTAATGAAAAGAAAGTAAAAAAAGTTGGTTTTTGTAAAACTGAAGTTCATTTTGCCCCAGATTCGGGCAAGATTAACATTGTGGAAACAGATGAAAAGCCTCCACCAACCCAGGTTTATAGGAAAAAGAAAAGAAATAGAGGAGCTAGAAGTCGAGGAGGTAACAGTTTACCTAAACACTATTTTGGAGATATGGATGACTTTGGTGAGGATTCAAATCAGTCTAATGAATCTGATAAAGAAGATTCTAGTAGCCCTTTTCATGATACTCAAGAGGTAACAGTTTTATCTGCAATTAGAGAAAAACTCCCAACATTTGAAAAAACAATTAAATCTGAAGGCAAGGATATAAAATACCGCCACTCTTCTCCAGAAAAACATGATTTCGATATTGAAAAGATTGAATCAGAAGGAAAAGATTTTTTTAAAAAAGTGAAGCAACCTTCATTTAGAGACAAATTCTTAAAAGAGACCAGTCATGTCCCAGAAAAACTTCATTCTATTAAACAATCTGATATAAATGATATTGTTAAAAATCTTGATAAACATCCTAGGTTAAAAGATAATTTATACATTTATGGAAGCAAAGGATATTCTTCTCATGAAAAAGAACTTTTAAAATCACACTATAAGTTATCTGATGAAGATTATGCAACTTTATCTAATATCAAATCATCTTCAAATAAAGATTCAGATTTTTATCGTAGTAGAAAGGAAGTTAACAAAAGTGATGCCTCATTTAAGGAGGAAGAATCAAGTCAAAAATTGAGATATACAGATCGACTGAAGTTCTCTTCCTCAGATGAAAAAGACCCTCTTAATTATTTGAATGATGAAAAAAATATTCCAGAAGTTAGGAACATACCTATTGTTCAAACTGATTCTGTTGCCGAAAAAGATTATGTTAAACAAAAGAGGAATAGTATTAGTGATATTGTACTGGATATATCACATGTATCGAGGCTTCCACTTGATCAGGATGTTAAATCAAGCATATCTTTCCTTGGAAATGTCAGTCCTAAATTGCAAAATCTTATACAAAACAGTGTGGAACATGAATTCCAATTACGCCAGAAACAAATTCTTCAGAAGAGATCTACAGAAGAAAAGAAACAAACACAGTGTAAAGATAGAGTTAAATCATCTGTAACTTTGAATTCAACACCAGAAAACGATGCTGAGGAAATAGTAATTAACAAGAAAGAATCCAAATTAAAACCTGTCAAAATTGTGACACAGGTTCACTTAGGACCTGAAGCTGAAACCAAACATGAATTTCAGTTGAAGAGGGAGGAAATAACTAAAAACCTTTTCAATGAACCAGTTTATGATATTAAAGATTTGAAGTTCAAAGAAACTCCATATTTGTTGAATGAAGATCCAGTACCAGCTCCAAGGGCAAAGAAAGAACCTCTACCTAAAAAAGATGAAAGCAGAGTCCCTCCTAAACCTAAACCTCGTACAGTCACATCTATTCCTGTAGAAAAAACTAGGACACCCAAAACACCAACAGCTAGGATCACTAATCGAACAGAGAGTTCAGCCTCTTCAAAGAGAGTTAGATCTAAAGAAAGTATTTCTAAAAGCCGAGAAACAGATAGGAGTCATCCTCGGTCTACTGTTTCAAAGGATGATGTAAAGACCAGAAAGTTGCCGAATCAGGCTGCTAAGTCAGAAACAGTTACTAGTCGTTCAGCAAGAGTTGTAAAAGTCACTCCAGAAGTAAAGGGAAAAAAAGTTACTCGGGAACCCTTAAGAAGTTTTGAGAAGGTTTCTAACGGCTGGGTTGGCCACATTGTTCCTATGAAGCAAGAGGGTATAACAGTGACTACTAAAGTCTACTCGAGCAGAGGAGGAACCCAGGGATCCCATGGTTCTGGTGAGTTTTCTAATGTTTTATTTTATTATACTACAGTTCTTTTATTATTTTATTATTTATACTATATTCTGTTTATGAGTTCTTTATGATGTATGATTGAGCCCTCCCTCAATATCTTACACCAATGCAACAGAATTACATCTACTTTAACATTTCATAATTCTTTTGTTTTTGTTACATTCTTAGTTACAATTGCAAAAAAACAAAAACTATATATTTATGAATTATACCCAGCAATAAAAAATAAATACTTAATATTCATTATTAACTAATCATATTTTACTTGAAAAGTATATCATTTTTTTAAAACTTATGCTGTCTATTTAATATTATTCTTAGTAATTTTATTTGAAAAAGTCTGAAACCTTATTGTTTGATTTTCAGTGGTTCATTCCCATAAAAGATTCTAATTAATTCTAAACAATTTAATGAATAAATTCTAACAAATTAATTTAGCAGATTAATTTGAACTTTTGCTTCCCAATATCGCTGGTCTCTTGATTGGACTGATATCTCCTTTGCATGGGGAGGACTAATGTTTAAATATCACTAGTAAAATATTATTTTAAAAAAAATAATAGATGAATAAAAGATATTAAGATTAATCAGAAAAGTATTGGAAGCTATATATTTATCAGATAATTAAAATTAAATTAATTAACCAAAAATTTTTAACTTTTATCATTCATGACAATATTTTAAAATATATCAGGCTTAGTTTAAGCAATTAAACTAATGAGGAGGAATTTAAGTCTTGTTCTAATTAGTATTTTCCTTCTACTACTCAACATTCCAAACTTAAAATTTAAAAAGAGTCATTTCGCCTGAAATATTCTGTTTACGATAAACAATTTAGCTAGATCTAAAAAGGAATGTTATTGCCAACTCAATAATGATTTATATAAATATACAATGTCTAAGAAATCGTAGTAGTTTTATCCATAAATTCTGTTTATAGGTAATTAGTTGATTGGTAATTATAGTATTGTGTATTATTAGTAGAGAGACAATTATTAATTGCTGCATTAGGATTATCAATGAATAAATCTATATATGAGTATTTGTATATGTTTATGATTCTTAGTTTCCAGGTATTTAATTTTTTTTTTTTTGGCCCACCAAACTTTCTGCCTGTTTGATCAAGGCATTCATCCATGAACTACATTTCTCTAACATTCCTTCTTTTCTTTTCTTCTTTTAAACTTATCTACTCTCTAAAAGAAAGTAAATAAGCCTGAAAGAATAAATTTTGTTTGTTAATGAATTTTTTTTTTCCCTTGTTATGAAATTGGTGGAGATGCTTCCAAAATAAGAGCCTTATTAAAAAAGAATATTCTATAATGAGTAATGTTTTAGTTATTATTTACAAAATTATATACCTAACACAGATCAGGTATTATTGATTTGTATGAAAAATCAATGAGAATCTCAGTCCTACTTATGTTAAAAATTATTCATTTTATTTTTAAAAAAATTATATATATTGCATATCTTGAGGGACAGAACCTAAACTCAAAACTTCATTATTAATAATTCCATTTATTAATTAGTAGGCAAATATACCTTGAATATTAGTCTAAAATACTTTATGCTGTTATCTATCAACCACTGTTCTGATAGGAAAAATTCATTAGACTGCCAATTATTATGAAGATCATGTGAGGAGTTACCTTTCAAAACTTAACATGTCCACTTTGGGTCAATTTTTTTCTGATAAAGTCTTGCCAGCTGCAAACACTACTATGCTTCTTTTTTTTTCTTAGTAGATATCTATGAAGGATTTAAGTAATATAATTGTTTTGGATTCAAAAGGAGGGGGAGGGGGGCTGGAGTAGGTTTTTTGCTCATTTTTAAGCATTTTCTGAAGTTTTGAAAGATAAATCCTCATTTTGTGTGTGTAATATTAGTATCTAACTATAACTATATTAGGATCTAACTATAACACATTTTTTGAGTTCTAACCTTCAAACCACTTTCTTTCTGGTTGTGCGATATAAGGATAGAAGATTATATATCACTTATAAGGGCATACAATTTATTATTTTTTATAAGATTTTAAATGAGTTGTTAATATTGAAATTAATAGATTTAACATTATTACTTTCTAGGTTCCAGGAAAAGTACACAGACAAGCTCAACAGTAAAGACAAGCCATAGCCTCAGCTCTAGATTAGATAGTAGTCGAGAAATCAAACAATTTTCCCTTTCAAAGGAACACCTTAGTTCTGCAAAACTAGTCAAACAGGTTTCTCCTAGGAGGGGAAGCAATTCCAGGAAAATAGAAAGAAAGGTAGATAGTAAAATCGGAGCTAATAGCTACCGACCAAGAACAAGGAGAGAGTCGGAGCGCTCTGACGATTCAGTAATTCAAGCTGATGAGGAAGTGAGGGCATACATGTTTGACGGCCACAAGAACAAGGTATACTGATATATTTTTCAATATTTATTGCGTCGAGATAACAGAAACAGTAGATGCTAACTGTCATGGTGGTTGGTGGGATGACCGTACCCCTTCTATATCTATTGGCTGCTTCTGCTACGCATCATCTCCTGTAACCAGCCTATTGAAAATATTAATCAATCTATATATTTTAGTGTTATTACAATTTGGTGTCGGAATAGGCAATATTGGATTATCTATATCTTCCAACGCCTTGTAAATAAGCATGTTATAGTTTTAATTTATATTATAATTTAACACATGCTTACATAATGTAATATGCTTCCTTGATAATATGTCATTAATATATGTAGGAAGCAGTAGCGCCCAGTAGTAGCTGGTTCTCCTCTAAGTTCAGGGCAACAATGATATTAACTGTGCCCTCTATCTCTTTCTCTTTAGAACTATCGCTTCTTCTTAAACAGCCATCTTACAAAGTAGAAAAGGAACTATAAAAATACTGAAATATAATATTGTTGATCTTTCGTAGGAAGTAAATTGTTGTCCAGTTTTAGAGGATTCCTTCCGTTACTGCCGGGTTCTTTAGGAGAGAGGTAATGAAATTTTCAGTTTGTAAATATATGGAACACAGGTTGGCAACTTTCTTGATATAAATTTTTATCTAATATTTAATTTTTATCTTTGAGTGATTATTTTCTTAGTTTTAGTTTCTAAATTTTAAATTTAAATTATTTATGATTTATTTTATAGATTAAATAAATAAAGGTAAGTACCTATTATATTAATTAGTGTGGCACTCCCCCTCTTCCCAAGTATAATACACTAAAATCAATCATGAAGCACAAGTATATTCAGACATACTGATTCAAGTTTACTATGAATTTATAAGCAACACAGACAACTACATTTTATTTCAGACATGAATCATTTTATTGATTGTATGGTGAAGTAATAAATCTGTCACTTTATTTTGAAAGTGGGTTTTTAACCTTCAGATGCAATTAATCTGTTATATGAAGTGATATATTTTTATTTTGCCAATGGCGCTGATTTATTGTTAAAGGATTAGGGCCCCCAGTAGTTTCCTGACTCCTCACGACTCACCAAAGAGTGCCTCGGATTTATCCATCATATATCACTGGTCTTAGTGAGCTACACTTTAATATTTTAGATGAATTGCGACCAATCATGTAAGTAATTTTGCTTTTATAATTTTGAAGTATTTTTTGATTCTTACATAAAATATTATGTATATCTATTTTCCTGCTCCTAATTCAGTGAGTGGTATTAATACTACATCAGTTCCAACCTTACCCACAACATCAGGAGGAACTTGCACCTACATGACAGGCAGAGGAAGAGGTGTACAAAATGTCAGGAAATAAGAAATGTTCGTTCTCAAAGTATAAATGCCTAAAATGTGATATTGGAATATTTTGTTTGAAACCTGCCGAGATGATCCAGGTTTTACAATGCCTGGGTATGGTCTGACCTGAATCTGAATGATGCCTTTCATAAACTATTTTTTTCTTACTTGTTTTTATGATAATAGGAAGTTTTACGTTCACAGTTTTGTTAAATTTTGAATTTTGTTTTTTAAAAAGAGACCATTTTTTTTTCCAGTTCAGTAGATAGAATATTTTTTTATAATTACCATTTTTAAAAAATGATCTATTTTTTTTTTATTCAAAAGTGCAATGTGATATAGAAAGGTTACCTAAAAACAAAAAAAAAACTAATATAAGTAAAAAAGTTCAGTTTTATGTTTTCCTCCAAGCCGAAACAAAAAATGGTATTATTAAACCTTCAGATGCATCTGATTGTGTCTATTGAAAGGTTAGTTATTAATTTTAATCTTGTACAAATTCATTTCTGTATGTATATAATTGTGAAAATGCTAATGTAAAATGTCTATGCATTACTTCATAGTTGTGATGTATATTTTTGAGAAGAATTTTACTCTACTTAAAAAAGAAATTCCATGCATCTCCTCTAATAACTGCAATAAACATTTGTTTCAGATAATTAAAATGTCAGAATTCGCTTTGGTTAACAATTTTCAATTTGCAGTAATATAACTTGTAATATACGATGAAATATTTGTATCAATATGGGTTTTCATATCTGTTCATCACAAGTTTTGTTTATTTAACTGAGAAAACATGAAACATGTTCACTGCTGATGTGGGTTGTAAAATTATCCCTTTAAACCTATTTTTTCAAACTGTCTTGAATTAAAATGTTTGTTCAAAGGAGCGTACTTGATTTTCAATAGCTAATAAAGTACTTAGCAAAAGTTAACCATGTAGGGCCCTTTACAGGTAGGGCAATGCCAATGAAAAATAACCAAACTACATACGCCCTACATGTACTCAGAATCTGTGTTTGTGTAAACAACCCTCAGTGAAGAAAAAAAGAAGGCTGCTCATCCCTCTTTATTTGTTCTAGTTTCCAATTGAGCAATAATTAATGTATCTAAAGTTTCTTTCAATGACAAATGGAAATAAATGAAATTATTTGATTATAACTAAAAATAAATAAAGCAAAAATATCTTATTTTTCTCCTCAGAAGTTTTAAAATGAATTCCAGATACTTAAATATTCTTTCATAGTACTTATCTCAACCACTCTTCTCTTAGAACTTCAAGAGATGTTAGTCATAGTTTTATTATCTTTAATTTCATTGTATGAAGGTGTTCATCTGTCTGTTTACACAGACACTAACTTATATATGTTTACATAGAACACTGTTTCAGTAATAAAGTTACTACAAAAAAAATTAAGCAGTCAATATTTATCTATTGAAAAAAAAAAAAAAAAAAAAAAAAATAGAGTTTATGTGATAGATTTGACGTTAAAAATACCAATAAAAACTTGAGGCTTGTCATGACTTGTGCTTTTTGATGTTGGATTGAGTAATTTGGTTGCTAACCTTTGTTCCATACTAGTATACTGTTATGTTGAATGGATTTGGTTGATTTATTGTAAATAACTGTATAATTTTATATTTATGAAATTGTTATATTATGAATTTTTGTACATATCAACTTTAGGAAAAAATATTTTATTTTAGTCAACTTTTTAGGATGATAATGAAATTCAGAATTGCTACCTGGACCTTAAGTGCTCATGAAGCCAGTCTGTCTGTGAAAGGTGTCTGTGAAGAAGATCTTGTCCTTACGGATGCTGGCTTAAAAAAAAAATAATATAAAATAATGTTCAAAGTTGGAAAAATAAGCACAGTTTTGCCCAAAATAGTAAATTAGATTGAGACAATCATTTATTGCTCTTGATTGTTGAGATCTCTAAAAATGCTTTTTGTTGATTTTTTTAAAGTTTCCATAATCAAATTGTAATAACTCATTGTGTTTAGACTATATTGATTTTTGAACACTTAGTCAATAATTTGTTGTTATCTTTGAACTAAATCCATTTTGAATTATTACATTCTTGTTTAGTTAAAAAAATATTCTAAAATTGTTTTGTCCACCTTACTTAAATATTTTGAGATATCCTTTTTAAGTTTTTTTTTCAAAATTATGATGAGAACTGTTCAATCTCAATTTATGCTGTGCATGTGTGAATATTTTTGGTACATAATAAATTTATATTATTGCTATCTTATTAATAAATTGTTTGCCCTACAGAGGAAATGAGCAGTGGGGACATGGAAGACATGACAGCATCTTACAGCGAGATCTGCGAGAGCAGTGTCGAGGTTGGTGGCAGTCGCCCGAGCCAGCTTGAGCTGCTGAACAGACTCGAGGGCACCGTGACCAAGGAAGGCCAGATGATCAGCTTTGTAGCTGATGACTTGGAGGCAAAGTTACGGCTAGCCTCACCTAGAGGGATCCTCGCTGCCCTCGAGTCAGAGGCCTGCGCCGTTGCTGCCTCGGTCGACTCACTCACTGAGTCTCTCTCTGATACCCTCCATGACATATCTTCCCTTACAGTGGACTGCTTGGAGGTGTATACAGGTGTCGTCTGCAAGACTTGTGATGCTATTGATGCTAACATCAAGGCCATGTACCAACTGATGGCCAAGTGTGAGGAGCTATCAAAAGCCATGGCTCCCATCTATCATCTATCTGGCCACGTCAAAAATATCAAGCACCTGCTCGACCTCATCGAAGCCAGTCCTACGTAGTTTGTTGTCTGTCTTTTTATTTTTGTTGTTTTTATAGTTGATTGATTATTAGAGCAGTTAGCTTATAATATAACATTAGATAAACTATAAAATGCTGATTGGCTTTATTCAAATTACTTAATTTTCTCTTGCATTGTTGTGACCTATCTGCCCAGAATGTTTAAAGGACTTGTTTTGCTTTGTTTAATTATTGAAATACATGTTACTCTAAAGGTTTGTTTCCGTTAACACATTACGATTTATTTATAAGAATTTATGATCACCGTTATGCTTACTTTGCTTGGATTATCTTCTGTTGTAGTCTTCCTGCTAATGATCTCATGAAGATAGCTGTAGTGATCTTATTTATTCCAATGAGTTCTTTATATATTTTCTAAAATAAATGTTTCACAGTCTGAATTAATTCAATACTTAATTCTGATTATCACCAGTTAATGAGGATTCTTGCCCAAAATTAATTTTTTAGTGTGTAGTATTTTATCAGTATATAAACATGAAACCAGTTACAGATCCAAAAATGCTGTAACTGGCAAACATTTATAATTTTATTTTTTCTCCATATTCTCAATCATTCGCTCCTCTATTCATTCTTACCTTTCTGCTTCTTTTCTACTACAAGAACCTTTTATGTTTTTCACTATTTTCTCAAATATTTTCCTCTCTTGATAATCCTCTTCTACACCGACTTTCTCAACTTCCTTTTTTATTTTGTTCAGTCCCATCGCTATCAAATATTTGTTTTATTAACCTGTTCTGATTTATTCTCCTCATATGTCCAAAGAATCATAGCCTCCTGTTCCTCATCAATGTTTATAGGCTTTCCGTATATTTTTAAAGCTCACTGTTCTTTTCTTATCAGTATTCATTCCCTACCCTTATCGGTTCTCAGAATCTTTCTTTCTTATTCTTAGTATCAAATTCATAGGGGTGGAGCCTGACAGTGGTAATGAACTTGAAAAAAAAAAAATGGACTACCTTGATGAAGTGAAGATACTAGGTTTAAACTTAGATGGGGCATAATAGTATTAATTCTTAATTAATTTCCTGTTCCTGCTCTCCCAGCCAGGAAACTCCTTTATGCTTAGACAGCAAAGAAGGGAGATAACAAAAAAAAAATTAACAAATCAATGTTGTTAAATCTGTCTCCACCCTATTGAAACTCACCAGTTTTATGACTATTTTGTTAAGCCTAATTTTATTTTTTCTGATAAGATTGTTTTTGTTGTATGAATCACTGACTAAAAACCTTAATTTATCCAATTTTACTTTCTTACTTCAAGTCCTCCCCATTATAGTTTACTCATTTCCCTAGGTATTTAAACTATTTTACCTATCTGATTTTTCCCTATTAGTCTTGCCTTGCCACACTTATGTATAATTAATTGGTTTTCATAAAAATAGGTTTATTCATTTTTTGTTTTAGTTTTAATAAATTAGATTTATTTAGTAGTTTTTTTTGTTTTTTTTTAACTACTTGATATAGCTTAGCAAAGTAAGCATGTAAGGGTGTTGTAAACCTTGGAAACTTGATTACTTAATACTCGCTTGTGTGAAACTCTCTTCTAATCGATTGGCTTCCCCTAAGGGGATTCATTTTATCTTTCATTATAATTTAATTATAGACTGTGATTCATGTTTTTCTTTGAGCCTTATAAACTTCAAGTATTTATTTTGCTCAATTAATTGTTATACTCATCCTTTTAAATTTATGTGATTAATTAATTTATGTAAGATTTCCTAACAATGTTTGTTATAAGCTTTGTTCTCTGGTCGAACGATTGTCAAGATATGATTTATTTATTATTTTATTATGTTTTAATGGCTGTGAAAACTACGGATAATCGTTGAATGAAATTCTTTTATGGAACTGTCATAGCATCCTAATGTTCATACTAAACGTTGACTTTTTTCTATTAATTTTTTTACACTAGCTAATCTGAACCTTTCTGAAGTTTTTTTTTTTTTTTTATGATGTAAATAGTTTTACGATTGAATTAATCTTTTTTGTAGTTGTAGTTGAACGTTGGTATAGGAAGAAGATAGTTGGGGATTCGGTCTGAGAAATAACCACATTGAGGTTGGAAAACATTATACCATATTGTATTTATTCACCTGACTGCATCCTCTGCTATCCACTTCAAATTAATTTTTATATTCAATAAAATTGTTTTGTTAATTAAATTAGGCTTAAGCGGATTTAATTTTTTTTAATAACTTAAGTAAAATTAAATTTTAAAAAAATGGTTTTAATTTTTGCATATAAAATAATAACATAAAATTTATGTTTAATTATTTTTAAATTTAAAAGTTACTTATCATTGATGATTATTTTTATTGTTTCCCTTTTGGTGATCTAAATTTTTTGCTAATATGAATCCTTTATTTTAATTAGTTCAAACAAATAAAAGTGTTAGGTGCTCTCTTCCATGGTGAAGCAACAGTCAGTTACTGGATTGGTTTACAAGTGACTGACTTTTTATATGTTATAGATTTCTGGTACTGTTTGCATGAAAAATGTTATATTTTTCATTAACAATAAAATGTTATGTAATTAACATTAACAATAAATTTCTGCCCTCATGAATTAACTTTAAAAATTAGAAAAGTATAGTTCAATGTTAAGACAATATTAGAAGATGATAAGGGAGGCATACAGAAATAAATAAATACGTCCCAGTAAAAAAAAACTACTATTTATAGAGTGCCAACGAACAGTGAAACAGTCATCAATTGTTTCCTCTCCTGTGTAGCCCTAAAGAAGACCTGCAAGACAGGTCGAAATATTAGCACTCTATAAATAGTTTTTTACATGTTGTTTGTTTATTTCGTTTAACGTCACTTTATGCTGCTATGGCTAATTGGACGATGCTACAGTGGGAGTCCTAAATTTTGCCTATCCAGGTATAATTAGGATAGGGATCTTTAACGAGTACCTGACATCGCACAGGCTCGGGACCCCCATTTAACGTCCCTTCCGAAGGACGGCATAGCTAATGATTTTTTTACTCCCTTTAAAAAATCCTAAGGTCACCTGCCGGGCTGTGGTTTTTTACATGATTATTTCTTCTTCTTACGTAACTTTTAAAATGTTTGTTGAACTCTTATTTAATGAATCTGTTTCTCCTTATATTAAAAACTAATATCTCAATTTCTTTGATAAACGCCAAAAACCTATTTGCAGCATTATTTTAATTACTCCAATTTAATAAGGAACAATTTAAATTTTTATTTTTTAGTGGTAATAATTTAATACTTTCTATTTGATTATTTTACAGAGCAAATTTATCTACTGTTGTCAAATGAATGAATCACTTGTAGATATGCTGCCTTTAGAATGATAAGTTATTGCTATTGAAGTGGTGCATAAAAAAAACAACAGTATTAACATATACTCACATTAAAACATATTAAAATAATCACTAAGCTTAAATGTTCCTAAATCTTGACAAAATGTTAACGACTGTATATTTTGCACTTATTTTCTTCTTGTACGCCTTCTAATGAAGATTGGCGATCCAAATGGCTATTTGTGTTTTCGCACTTATACTTCAGCCATATTCATTTGTGAATGAGGCTAGATTTTTCTCTTAACAATCTGTTGCTTCATCGCTTAGCATTGATGATTTGTGTTGTAAATTTTTTGTTTTGGTTTTTAATCTTATTTTATATTTTTGTAAGATAATTGTCAATATGTTTATATGTATAAAGAATAAAAATGAAAGTATTTATTTATTATGTTCAATATAATATTCCTGTTGCTGCTGGTTTTTAATTCACAGTTTTAATACTATTTCACTTTAGACGAGTCGGTGAAGTAAATAACATGAAGTAATTTCTTTACCAAATAAAGTAATGGTTCAGTTTATCCTAAAAGGAGAATTTTATTAAAAAAAATAAAAATAGAATTAAAAAAAAAAAAAAAAAAAAAAAAAAAAAAAAAAAACCACCAAAAAAAAAAAAAAAAAAATGCACCACTTTCAACCCATGAAGGGTCTTGGGTCAGTACTTAGGTAAGCCTGTATTGTTTTTGAGCCAAAGGTTGTGAAAAGAGGTGATTTGGCCAGAATTCATGCTCAACAGCCAGGTTTTCCCCCAATTAAGGGTACCCACCACTTTTTAAGAGGCTGGATGTGCCCCAGGAGGGTCTCCTGACCTCGAATTTAATCCACGGCTGAAAAGACAGAATATGAATTTTCTGCCATCAGTCAGACTCAAACTCAGGAGCATGGAAGTCAAGTGCCTTACCCACTGAGCTACCTTGCCTCCCTATAAGTGAATAAACAGTAGTTAATTCAAAATATTTGAGAATTTTTTTTTTTTTAAATCTAGTGAGCCTGAATGCACATTTCACTTTCACAGTTTGTGAGATGCGATGAAAGTGATGAAAGATGAAATGACTGAAGTTTCGGCCTTGCAGGACCAAGTAATATTTTTTCATCAATAATTTTGGACAGACAATATTTTCATAAAATTTAGTAATTAAGTTTTAGTCCAGTAAAATTGTACATTTTGTTATGTCTTTAAAGCTTGTTTGTTACATGGTATATGTTTTTATGGGGACTAACTTGGCTTCAAGAGTGTAACCGTCTGTCCGTTAACTCTCGTAACAATTATTTTATTGTTACTAATATTATTAATTAATATTTCTAATATTAAATTCCTGCTTCAAGTTCATACTAGAGTCTAATATGGATTATATTAATATTATTATTTTTAATAATAATATTATTATTAATATTATTCTGGTGACTCATTAATAACCAAAAATTCCAGTTCAACACATAGTTGTTCTTGTATTTTGTGTTTGCCCATAATATCAACCTCACTAGTAAGAACTACCTAAACCACTTTACTTTTTGTAAATCTATATAATCTATAACCAAGAAATGATTGTACATACTGATCCTACCCGAATGTAAATATATATTTACATAAAACCATAAATGATTATCTTCTTCTTGCTTTGTATAGGCCAGCTAAGGACCACGACATTCAACTATTGTGTTTGGGTCGGGTTATAAATGACTATATTTATATGAAATTTTTATCAAGTCCCGTGAAATACCCACACCAGCCTTGGTATTTTGGAACATGTCAAAATTGTCACATTTCACCAAAACATAACACATATAGTGTGATGGCGTGGTTGTTTTATGGGGCTTGTTTAAAATTTCATATACGAGGTCTCATAGTAAATTCGACCAGCTTTCAGATGGAAAAAAGTAATTTTGGATCTGAGAAATAGTTTTGGAGTTAGGGCCAAAAGAGTGCTACTTACCCCAACTTAGCTAATCTTAGGGTGCTTGTGGTTGCCTATCTTCTTAACTGATTTTAATGTTATAAAATTTAAGTTTAAAGTGACTTTTTGCAGTTTTCAAAAAAATATTGTAATTCTCTTTTCCTCACAGTTCTAAAACTATTGACTGAGTGAAAAAATGAATAGAACCAATTTTGATATTGATATTGATTTAGAACCAAGCAAATTTGATTTGCTTTAATAATGTATTGATCAAGAACTTTGAATGTTTAATTTTTCATTATTATAGTTTGATTTTTTTTTTTATAATTTAAATAAAAGTTATAACTGTGAACAATGTTGAACTTCTGATCCAGTTGAAAATAGAGTAGCAAACATTTACATAAAGTTAAAGTAAATTTAATATCTACAAATTTGTTTTTTTCCTATTTTTATGAGAAACATCCGTGTTGAATGAGGTAAAAATGATTTTGTTTTTGAAAATTATCGATTTTCAATAAAGTTTATATTAAAAATCCTTGGAAGTATGAAAAATAAAGTATGTTTACCTTCCAACAAAGCCCTGAAGTAAAAAATTATCGCATATTTTATGCACTCTACAACATGTTTATTGACTGGACTAAAAGAAAAGTAAAAATATAGCAATTCAATTTCGATTTCTTCTCCACAAGTTTCCGAGAGAAAATTAAGGATATTCACTTCTGGCCATGTATATAAAACATACTAAAATTACATTGACTTTTTTTAACCTTTTGTTTGGTTTGTTAGAGCCCCTTTTTGTTAAATAATGAACTAAAACTAGACAGCTAAACTGACAGTTTATGAAATAAATAAGAAATACTTTTTAATATTGGAATTTTATTAATAAATATAAATTTTAATACAAAATTTGAAAAAAGAAAAAAAAAACATAAGAACAATGAACACAAATTAACTTGAGTAGTTAATAAAACTTACAAAAAGTAATAAATTTGTATTAGTAGTTTTACTATTCGAACGATTTATGCCAACTTATAGTAGACCTCAATAATAAATAAGAAAAATTATCACATCAAAACAAAACCTATCAAAACAGAAGCATAAATAAATTACCCTTATCAAGAATAAAAATCAAGATTTAAAGAATAGCATATTATTACCAACTATTAAATAGAAATAGTTCTCTTTAATCTATATAGTTCCTCTAATGGAAAACCTTGAGTAAATCAGTAGCATACTTATAAATATTTATATATTTCTTAAATCTATTAAAAAATGTTTTTATTTTTATTATTTTTTTACAAGGTAAAATCCTATCACAATTAGATTAAAACATGTGTCATAAAATATCTATTATATTTCAACTTGTAAATAATTAGGTGATATTTAAATTCGAATGCTCTCTTAAACCACAGCTTTAAGAAATTTCATTGAAAACATAAATTTCATAAAAATACAAAAATATAAAATGAAAATTGCACATAATCAATACATGAATAAAGGAACTTAAAATGGTAATTTATGTTCCGCAATTAAAAAAAACAACTACTTAACACGTGTAAGTAGTCATTACAAACGATTTATTAATCAAAAATACATTTAAATCCATTAAATTTGCGGTTCATCCATCACAAAATATAACTAGATTCAAAACTAGATAGTTACAATGTAAATGTCGTATCTTCACTGTAATCATGACTAGTAAAAAATAAAAAAGAATGAAAATAAAATAGACCTAATGCACGCCAGCTACTGTAAGAAAAAAAACAAACAAGAATGGCACCGAAATCACTCAATTTGTGCAAATGGAGAAAGTAAAATTACAAACAACTACAGCATGCAGGAATGTGAACCAGCACTAAGCTGTTGGACAGATGAAGAGAAGCAAGTAGTTTTATGTAAGCAGGTTGTAATCCTTTGTCTAAGATATAGATAGCACTACTGTACCAAATTTCAAGATTCCAATCGGTAAATAGTTTGTGAAGAAAAGTTGGTCATTCTTGGGAGGTTCACAACAATGAACATCATTAAAAATAGGGACATAGTTGCCATTTACATAAGCATCAGTTAGATTCAAAACCAGATGAATTACAGAAGAAACAATTTATTACCAGCAAAACAAAAATAAGCTCTCTTGGTTTCAAGGAATAATTTTCAACTTCTCCATGACAAACAGATCCTACAATAACAAAAATTAGTCAATAATTGTTCACTCATCCTGCTTATGGGGAAATTAAAAAAATAATGCAATTATTCAGAGATTCTACAATACACATTAAAAAATAGATTATTATATCAAGCGCCCTCAGCCTCAGCCTATACTGGCTACACCTAACACTGGCACAAATAAATAGATGGGTATAGGATGTATAAAAGGAACACAAGCACACACAATTTAGTCCACGCCTCGGCTAGGCAGTAACGGCAGGTGCCGGTGCAGACGGACCAGGCTGAGGCGCGGGCTGGGCTCAGTTGGCGCCCTGGTTACACAGTCTGTAGCATCGCACGTCGTTAGCCAAGCGGAAGATGTTCTGTGTGAATGATGGCAAATCCTGCAACAAACAATGACATAATTATAACAAGTAGCTTAGAACTGCGCTCTCATTTGTAGTTGAAAAAATAAGTGTTATATTAAAGAAAGAAAAAAAAAAAAAAATTTATTAATTCCAGCAAAACTAACTATGTTATTTGCATAACTCGACGATTTTAAAATCTTAAAGTACTCAAATATCTGTTAGAAAATAAACATTGGGAACAAACTTTAATTTGTAATGTAATTTAATTAAATTTTAATATATTAGGACCCCTTGAGGTACGCATGATGGCATAGAAGGATCAATACAATTAGGATTGATGAATTAATTGCCACTTCTACTGCCATCCTATTAGGACCCCGATTATCCAGGGCTCTATTTTAATAATTTTTTTATTTTTTTATTTATTAGAGTGTTTTTTAATGTTTACACCATTAATTTTATATCAATGATATTTATTTGAAGAAAAAAAAAGAAAACGTATGATAATGATAAAATAAAATAATAATAAGCAAACATCCAAATCATAACTCAAAAGATACCATTTATGAACTCACTCAGCGAGAACAGGTCTTAATCTTTCGATTATGAACAGGGCATAATAGACTCAGAGCCCATTTGTACAGGAAGTTTTGTACTGGTTTCAGTCCACTCTGCGAGTGTGAGGAAGATGAGCATGATGCTGAACACATACTCCAAATGTGTAGACTGTTTTTGGAGACGAGCACTGATCTGGCCCACTCCAAATGAGGTGCGAAAAAATCTATATGGACCTTGGGATAAGCCTGGAGGACCACCAAATTCCTCATTTTTATTTGATTTGGCCATACAAAGGGAAAGAAAGAAAGAAGAAATAAAATAATAAATCAGATGTTCCCACTAACTGTGTACTGATCCAATTCATATTCTAGGAACAGTAAGTAATGTTATCAAGTCTGTCTATGAAATTACTACTGGCCTGTTTGTCTACAAAACAAAATTGTTTACTTAGTTGTTCTTAATCTCCATTTAAATACTAAAACACCGATTACAGCAGAATTATCTTGCTACAGGCAATAAGACCTGACATTAGAAAAGAAATTATTTTTATTAAAAAATAAAACTAAAATTACTGCTTTATTCTTTAAATGAAAACTCAATATATATGTACATACATTCTCATATATTTTTGTATACTATAATTTGAAGGATTTTAGGCTAGAAGGAATGTCAAAATATATTGAAACTGCAATTTCATTGTTACTTGTTAGGTTGTCCCATAAACTATCACTTAAGGTGGTAAGAGGATTTCACATGTTTTGAAGTTTAAGAACCAGTTCCCAATGAGAAAGAATACAGACTTTCTAATTTTCATTTGTGAAATTTAATAAATATATAAAAAAACGTTTGTTAGTTAAAGTTATTTAAGGCAGTTATTGGCCTTCTTATTGATCACGCTATGTTAATAAATGTAATTAGATTACCCGGGGTTTTCGAATATCAGTGAACCCCCATACCCATCATTACTCCGGATAACAGGGATTCTACTAAATAAAATTAAACTGAAGTGTTAGTCAAAACTGATAAATCATAAAATAAGAGGCAAATATATGAAAACCTCTGGTTTGAATAGTGAGGATGATTACTTACTGTATCAGGTTTGATGTTCTTCTTC
This sequence comes from Euschistus heros, assembly GCA_003667255.2. Taxonomy (NCBI): domain Eukaryota; kingdom Metazoa; phylum Arthropoda; class Insecta; order Hemiptera; family Pentatomidae; genus Euschistus; species Euschistus heros. Next base: position 1,612,838 of record RCWM02000242.1, read on the forward strand.
AAGATGTCCCTTTGCGTATCATCCAAACCAGAAGTCTGCGACAGGAACTGTGGCAGGAATGAGTTGAAGAAAGTGTCAAAGTTAACAGCAGCCATGTTGTAGATGGCCGTGGCTATCTCCTCATTGAACAGCGCGTGTGTCTTGTTAATCAAATTGGTCAACAAGACTGTTAGGAGCAGTGCTAAGAACTGTACTCGAAACATGTCCTGAGAAACAAGGATAAATAACATTATTTCCTTTGAAAATTACATTTTTATTCATTTATTGGATTTTTGTATAAATTTGGAAAAATTTATTTTTTTTAATATTTATCTCTGATTACTATCCTAGCCCATAAACTTATTTTTATAAGAGCTCACACATAGTACCAACATTTTTTAGATATTATTAATAATGCATATTTGACATACAACTAAAGAATAATTTCATAATGTCCAAAGGGGGGGGGGGGGGGGGGAGGGGAGGACAACACAAGAATGAAGACTTACAGAAAAATATGGTAAAAATGTTATGATATAAATATAAAACCACTCACAATCAGAAATGCTGTATTTTTAATTCGCCATGTTGTTTTTAATTAATAAATAAATATTGTATTAAAACCTTAGGTAGGAAGTAGTAGGTAGTAGAGTAGGAACAACTATTAAAAAAAAAAAGGAAAAAAATTAACATAAAAGAGTAGGAGGATAAATTGCAGATTCTGCAATAGGGAGGATGAGACGCCTTACCATATCATATGCGAATGCGAGATATTGGCAAGGAAGAGATTTCTTCACTTTGGGGAAGAAATCATCCTAGATCCAAGTGTGGATATTAGCATAATTGGGTACATGAAAAAACTAGGAACGGCATAGGCACAATGAGCCTCTTGGCTGAGGTGCTACCATATCCGGTTTCAAAAAAAAAAAGAAAAAAAAAAGGAGGATAAACGGGTTAACTTGTTTTTTTTTGGTGAATTGATTTTATAATAGCGTCTATGATTTTTAAATATAGTGATATTTTGTAATTTTTTGTAGGGATTCTTTTCTTAAAGCTCTAAGAATATTATATTAATTTCTGAAATTAATTAACTAACAAAAACTGTTATGATAGTTGTATCGCTTTTTTCGTCAAAAACTTGCTCTGCTAGAAAATACTAAAAATATGATTTGGCCCATTCTCCCTATGTACTCTGAACATGTCAGGTACATTTTTCAACAGAGAGTAATGCGAACAAGTCTAAAACTATGAGGTCTAAAAGATAGAGGAAAAAGGAGAGAAAACTTATTATTATTTTTTTTTAAAATAGAAAATTGATAAACTAACCCAAAGTGAATCTGTTTTTACTCTTAGAAATATCTAAGAATTTAATGAAACATACAAATAATAAAATAATCAATATTAACAACTATAATAACCCGTCAAGTATGGTGAAATAAAGTTTAAGTAAAATAAATCTTCAAAATATTACAATCCAAATAGATTTAGATAAGAATCAACTTAGATGCTAAATGCATTCTGGGTAAGCAATGATAGGAGAGAATGTGTGGGGGGAGGGGGAGGCCTCCTGCTAGTAAAAAACAAACATGACATACCTTGTGGTAAAGCTTCCACTTATGGTTGATTGACTCAAGGGCTTGAAGGTTTTGTGAGAATATTGAAAGGTCAGGCTGAGTCAGAGATTGACCGAATGCTGTCAAGATGGCTGCAAGCTGGTCACCGTGTTCCAAAACCGGCTGACAGTCCTGTACAGCGCCCTGATAGAAGTACTGCCACTTGTGCATTACCAAGCTGAAAAATTAGGAAGTTGTGAGCAACATTTTATAGAATATTTCTGGAGTTAATTATATATGATTTAAAAGTTATAAATCTGTGGCAATTGTGAATATTCGGTTTAAGTGCAAACATTTTATTTTAGGAAAACACAATTTTTTCCACGATGATTCACAAATTAGTATTCATCTATGTAATAGCCTCAAAACTAAGTCCGTTAGACACAAAGCAAGAGAAAAATAGATTGGCTTTTTGGTGATATATTTAACACAAAATTCACAAAACAACTTAACACATAAAATAAACTTAACTGACAATTTAAATTTTTAATAATTATGAAGTCTTCTGTGAGTGATATTTCCCAAGACATGTTTTTAAAAATATTTTGTAAAAAAACAATAGATAGTTATAAATTTTACTGAATAATTTACTTGTTATTTGATCGAAAATTCTAAATTTCAAATTTGTTGTAAAAGGATACAGGTCTGTACCAGATTTTTGGAAAACGTTTCGTGATTGTAATAATAACTTAATGAAAATAGCCAAATACATTTTAAATAATCAAAGCATTGATTTAAATCCTATACCATTTCAAATTGTTTCTCAAGAAAAAAGAAGCACTAGCTGCAGAACTATAATCTAAATCAGAGGGTTTCTTTCTTAATTTATTATATGTGTGTGTAGAATATAATAGAATAGAAAGAGAACTTTAGGACAATGCCCCTCACGGATAACATTACATAACAGAAAGTAAAATAATATCTGGCCAAGAGATCTTTAAAATAAAACAAGCTAAATAAAAGTAGATTCAAATTTACATAATCAGAAACAAATATATATGTAAAGTTTACAATAATGACCCAGAATTCCAACTTTCCTATCCATTTAAATGAAAATAACCATAAATTCATCTGTACCTTACGTGAAGTAATCAAATCAATTTGTAATACCTATTATATACAATATAATACACATAATGTTGACTATAATTGTAAAAAAAAGTTGACTGGATAGTTAAATACCTTGACAATAGATGGAAAAGGGGAGGCTTGATTGCTGCCGAGGTAGCTTCAGTCACTGATGGCAAGATGTTCTCTAAGCAGAGAGCAATACAGCTAGGAACGAAGTGCTTGAACGAGGCAGCAGGTTGCTCTATTACCAGTGTCAGCAGCTGCAGCAATTTGTCCACACCACATGACACCTCAGAGATCTCACACCTATGATAACAGAATATTGTTATAAATATAAGAGCAATTAAACGTTATCCTCAGATAAATTACTCATGAAATAGAAAATTATAAATAAAAACACAGCATCAATATAAACAAATAATAAAACAGCTTACTTTTAACCAATATACACACATCAAATTAATATATAAGGTGACTTACTGAGTAAAGCAGGATATAAAAGTGTGGACAGCTCTCTGGGTGAACTGGGCCCCCATCTGGTGCTGAAGAGCTCTGAACGCTTCCAAGAAGAGGGTTAGCATTGCATCACACTGTTCAGGCTTTGTTTTCAACACCCTTGGGAAGTCGTTCAAGACTTGCTGCAGAACTGGCTGTAGGGGTAAAAAATTTGTTAATAGCAATCAATTATGCAAAAAATTGAAATAAATTATGAACAAGGAGGTTTTATATGATCGAAAGTCCTTGATTGTAATTAGGATTGATGAATCAATTGCCACTTCTAAACGAATTATTTTATTAGAAAACTAATTTCGAATGCTAAACATTCATTTTCAGTTCTAATAAAATAATCCCAACAGAAGTGGCAATTGATTCATCAATCCTAATTGTATTGATCCTTCTATACCATCATGCGTACCTCATGTGGTCCTAGATTGCATCAGTTCATTAACAAAATATACAATTTTAAGCTGATAATTTAACACTAATAATGTTTGTATGTCAACCTTTTCAAATCCTCATTAATAAGTTTTATTGTTATATTTTGTAAACACTAATTATCTTGAAATTCTCTGAGCGGGAATATTTTTTATTTTAAATTAACTTCCACTACAATTGCCAATTGTTAGCCTCCAAACATTTTTGGCACAGGTTGTAGTTTAGTAGTGAGGCCATCAATCAAAGCTCCATGGTACTATAGAAAAGTTTTAGTCCTGGGAGCCAGGAGCCAAGGTAATTAAACCAGATAGGCTAGTGAGATTTCTAGAGTACCAGAATGAAGACTTAGCAGATACCTAAATATGTCAGTTTCTGGGAATCGAAGATGATTCACAGCACCTGAGGGCAATCTTCTGAGAGTCTAGAGGCTCGATAGCTTGACCACATGGAGAAGAGACTTTTTTTATAAACTTCTGGGAGAGATACAAAATGTATATTGTTTAATAAATTGCCTAATTCAAAATTAAACACAGGATAAAGAGGAGCTACAGATATTGGTTAAAGAGAGGAGTGGCTATTAAATTTCTATTTATGGTAAAATCTGACTGGTGCCATTTATTATAATTAAATAAAAAAAATCAGTTACCTGAACTGCAGTGAAGAGAAGTTTCTTAGCTGATGAGGTGTCAGGCTTGGCGTGCAGGAGGACAGCAGTGATATGAGTCAGATCTTGAACTTGGCCGCCGGTCGGTGACATCGATTCCACCAAGCCAGCCAACAGCTGCACTCGAGTTGAGTCTGATTCCCATTTCCAGGAAAGAAGGCAACGCACCAGAGCACAGTAAACTATGCTAAGTGTCTATAAATTTTCAATTTAATTATTATCTAATACCCTTACTACATGTAAATTACTTATTTAATGATAACTTAAATTGCTAACTTTCTTAAGAAACAGCATATTAAGTTAAGCTATTGTTAACTATAGAATGGTTAGATGCCAAATTTTTTGCCAGATTGCATTTATCTAACCGTCAATGTTTGTTCCTATTAGTTGTTCAAGAAAAAAAAGTATTTAATTCTCATCCATTTTAAATAAATATAATTAATGGTTTTGAGAAATTAATTGTAACTAGTGAAGAAGTTATGACAAAAAATCAAATATTTCTTCATTATGTTTGTTTCTTTAATTTGGATAACCTTACAACCTATATTTTATTAGTATCATAATCACACTTGAATAAAAAAGAAAGATGTTTGAAGCAAAGACAAGATAGAATTAATTAAAAACTTCAAATGTAAGCATAATAAAGTGATGAAATCGAAGTCTTATTGCACCCTTACCAATCCCATATTCAAACCTAGTAAATTAATATTTTTGACACTGATTTATTTAATTTTTTTTCTCTATAATATTCTTTAGAATAAAAAAAAGGACAGATAGATTTAGGCACCTAATTTAAACTACTCACATCCTTGGGAAGGTGAGAGATGTTAGTGGTGAAGAGGCTATAGAGCTGGTCTAAGGAGCGTTGCGGAGCACGTTGCAGGCAGACAGTGTTGAGGACATGAGCGGCAGAATGCTGGAGTCTAGAAGCCGTCGGCTCGGTGAGCAGAGGCAGGATGGCAGTGAGGCTGGTCTCAACAACACTCTCACACATGCAGGCTGACAATCCAGCGACTATCTGGCTATGCCTATTTCAAGCAGGGAACACTTTAAATTAATTTTGGGTCGAAAATATAATAAAAAATTATAAATTAAACAAATAATAATGAATAATAATTACAGCAGAATTTTAATGTTTATGTTATAAACTAGGGCAGCAATAATCCCTAAGAAACTTTGAGGAATATAATTAATTGTGAGATAGATCATTCAATTAAAAAAAATTTTTGTTTTCAATTTTTATCTTAATTAACATTTATTTATATATTAAATAATAAAAGGAAAAAGAGGAATTTATTATTCTCTCATAAAAATGCAATTTTATTATCCCTTAAATCTTTAGTATAGATATTACTTACAATTCAATGAGCTCAGTTCTCATGTTACCGTACTGGGGACGGTCATGGAGGCGTGACTGAGTCGCCTGAGCTGCCAAGTTGGCGAACAATGAGGCCAGGTTATGCGGAACAGCAGCAACCAACATCTGGGAGTATAGACGAGCCACACACTGAGTTAATGCAGCGCAGTCGGCAACCCAGTCTCCATCAGGATTTTCTGTTGCTCCAGAGCAGAGCAGAGTAGAATACTGGGACATGAGCGGCTGCCAGGACTCCAACTGAAGCAAAGTTTTTTTTTTAGTACTTGTTGATAGGCATCAATGAAAAACAGGCCCACATTAAGAACTCTAGGTCCATGAAGTAAGCAGGTATTAGAGGAGATATCTTAATATATTAAATAATTATTAATATATTTAAGTATATTAATAATATATTAAGAAAGAAAGTGTTATCAGCACTGTGCTTCAATCACCGGATTTATCTCCCCCTGATTTCCAAAAAGTTATGCTTGGTTAAAAGGATCCAAGAAGGATACATAGGAAAGAGAATTTGGAGTATCAGCAAAGAATTGAAAATGGATTGTTCAGCACTACACACACATATGTTACATCATTCTCTAATTAATCAAGTCATGTGTCATATAAATTGTAGATTCTATTCATAAAAGCAAAAATGATTCAGGTTTTGAACATTCATTTTGTTTAGATAAGTGCCGGCCAAGTAAACAAAGATAATCGTCCCGGATAGTTAATGGACTATAAATGATGGTTGTTGATGTTTTTCCTCAAAGATCAGTTTATTTTGTGTTAAATTTTCTATTTGAAGTACCTCTAAAATTCCCCACATCAAAACAAGATTTTTGTCACATTTAATCTACTTGTTCAAAGTGTGGCCCGAACCAAGTGTAACATCAATGTTGTTAGGGTTGAAGGAAGCATCAGTGAATATCTGTACATGCACTGTTGCAGCGACAGTCCCAAAAATTTTGTCTCTGAGATTTTAAACTCGAAGACTAGGAAGGTCGCAGTAGACCTTCTGTTGATGACAACGACTATCTGAGGGCTTTGGTAGAAGAAAACCCTCACAAAACAACTGGGGACATTGTGAGAAAAGTTACTGTCGACCACTTAACTTTATAATAACTTTTTTTTTCCCCCAAAAAAACTCCATTGTTTTTGCTCTAACTGAATAAATTACAGTTCTGTTAAAAAAAAGAAAGTATGAAGATGTTCATTAAAAGGTATTGAAATAATATAAAAATATACAAAGAAAAGCAAAAATTAATAACTTGGAATGGTATACTAACATCCACAAGAGAGAATATAAAGAAAGGGATTTTATTCAGTGCACTGGCAAGTAAAAGGGCATATATGCTTAATTCATTTTTGAAACCTAACATTATTTTTATGTTAATTAAATAATGTTCAAACTTGTATAAATACCCATTAAATAGATCATATACAAACCATGTCCTTTGAACCATTCACTTGATGGTGAATTGATTTTATTTGTCTAAGTTAAATATCTGATTATATTTCTAATATCAGATGATATTGATGGAATAAAAAATACAAAATGATTTTTAATTTTTCTAAAATTTCTAAAATGAAGCAATGATCGTTTCTAAACATCTTTGGGGAGTGGGACTTACATGAGCTATCTTATGAAACGATTTTATTTTGCAACAGAAATATTTAGCTCTAATTACTAGTTTTCATTGAATTCAAATTATTTTCAATGCCAATTGCAAGGATACTCTTACTTCCTACTATTTAAGACTGTCAAATGATATTGTTATACCCAAAAAGGTTGCAATATATATATATATATATACATTCTTATACAATGGACTAGATGAGCCAGCCATAACAGAGGGGAATGTGTTGATTAAAAGAATGTAATTTCCTAATCGCAAAAAAAGTTTAGTTTACTAACTAAACTAGCTTCTGGTGAATTTTATAAACAAAAATACATATTAAAATAAAATTAATAACAAAAATAACATACCACCAGAGTACAAGTCTGAGTCGGAGCCAGCTCTGCCACCTTAGCTATAACCTCGATGATTTGTCTAAGGAACTTTTGCCTTTCAGTTTCTTCCTGAAATTAAATATAAAATGTATAATCATTGCCTTGTTAACAAAGGTTATATTATTATTAAAATAAATTTGAGACTCAATCCCATCTTAAGGTCTACTGTCTATTTAATTATGTTTTTATTTCACTATTTACAGGATATTAAAACAGTATATATCACCTCATAAAAGTTAATTATTTAGCTTAAAACCTAAGCATAACAAATCTCAAATATCGATACTGAAGGTTGTGGGTCGGAATACAAAATGTGTTAAACTTAATTTTGTGGTGGACCCATGAAATGAATCTTAACTTCCCCTTCCTAGAATATGTTGGTGACTTGTAGGATAACCTGTCATTCCTGCCCTAGTTGGAGTACATAAGGACGCCAAGACCCAATAAACAATATCTTAAATATATATTTTCATATATCAAGAGATTATGATTTAATTATGTTTCCTAAACTGAATGGAGGGATAGTTAAAATCTATATAAAATCCAGAAATTATAAATAATGACTCTCTTGTCTCACATGATTTTGTTATAGTTTTTACCTCAAATAGATTACAATAAGAATAATAATATCATGGGACATAAATATATAACAATTTTTTTATTTATAAAGGCGATATTAGTTATAAAATGTTTGTTTAGAATCAAATAAAAATAATACTGAACTATAAAGCAATATGCATAGCTTTTGTTGTTATTGATTTGAGATTTTGGCAAAGATATGTCTCTAGTCTGGGGGTCTATAGTTTTCTTGGGTAACTTTTTTTCCCCCCCTAAAAATGTCTTAACAATTTTTCACACTCAAAACTGTAACATGCTCTAGCTCTGTTGGTGTTGCTCAGATTGAAAATTTGATGACAGTTTCCTGATCAGAAATTTAATGGAGAATATATATTTATTATAAAAGGAGATCAAGATATTTATAAGGATAATGAGCAATGATTAACTCAAAAACTTGTTTACTTTATAAAGTTCTATCATATTATAATGTGTTGCCACCCTACAGCTCATCCATATTGTGACTTTTAAGTGTCGAGGCTTTTTTAACATGCTCTGTTGGTGTTGCTTAGATCGAAAATTTGAAGCAGCAGAATAAAGACTGTAGGTTAATAAACATACCACGATCTATTGTTTTTTCCAGTCAGGGATAAATTAATTTTCCTTAATAAGGTTAAATTTGGAACTTTTAAGTCACTTTTGAAAAAAAAAAAAAAAAAAAAAAAAAAAAAAAAAATTCATCAAGAAGCTGACAATAATTTATGTTAACACAGTTTAGGAGAAATTCAGACACTAAATAATACAACTAAATCTTTTTAGGGAGATACATACTATCATAATATTGTTTATCCAGTAAGTTAATAAAACATAAAATATTAAATAAAGCAATCATCTAATAAATATAATAATTGGCTTGTCGGCTTACATCACTATCAAGAATTTCATTGTCCAAGTCACGGTGGCCTTGAAGTTTCTTTAGGAGGGCATGGACTAAGGTAACTAATACTTCTTCATACCTGGAAAATTTTATATAAAAAGATAAAAAAATACATCTTTTCTAATTATCAAATATTTTTCTTTTCATAAGTTAAACAATAATAATAACTTCAATTCAGTTCACATTATTATCTTTAAAATATATATTTATTTGATTAAAACCAGGAGAAGAAGAAACACTAGAATAACATCACAAAAATATTATAAAATATTTATGAGGGGTTTTTTAATGTTACGACTTACTTAGCAATATGGGATGTATCCTTAAGTGCGAGATATTCTAAGAGGGAGTTCCATATGTCTAGAGTTGTATAGAAACCATCAAGCGATGGTTGTTGGAATGTGAACTGGAAAAGTGATGACAGGAACTCCAAGACAGGGAATCCGGGTGATGATTCCACACGGTGCCAATGCACGGACACGCATAGTCGAGTCATTTCACTTAGCTTACTAATGTATCTGTAACCAAAGGTAGTTATGGTCAATATAAGTTAATTATACATTAAGTCTTTAAATTTATAAAAAAAATTGATTGATTGTTTAGCAAAGATGCAAAACAAAACAACAAACTATTGTCTATTAAAGTCATTATGAGTTGAATAAAGAAAAACCAAAAGACATGAAATAGTTTGAACTTCAAGGATTCAATAAATTTTATATTCTATCTATGTAAGATAGTGAGGTCATAAAATATATATTGTTTTGAAATATTAAATTGTAAATTGTATGGGAAAAAAGTGGGAAATGAGGTCAAATCAGGAAGCAACCCTCCTGACCCATGGATACCTAACCCTTGAAGCAGGTAAAGAATCAAAGGTAAAAAGGATATAGAAGTCAGTTAGCTATGAACCTTGAAGCAGCATTATAACAAATATAAACGTATGTAGAAAACCTTGTTCAAATAATTTCCAGTCATAATTTCTATAAAAATATTGACAGAACCCAAAACAAGTTAAAATATAATTAATTATTGACATATTCTATTAAAAATTTATGATTATAGAAAATCATAACAATACGTATACGTATATTGTTATGATATTTAAATTAAAAATTGCAAGGGACAAAAGATAGAAGTGCAACGGTCAAACCAGATAGCGACCTTTTGGGTACTTGAGAAATGCTCTGGATACACCCTTCAGACAGGTATAAAGATACTTGACAATTAGAGGAGGTGCTAGCAGTTAGTTATGGGAAGTCCTAGTGGCTGGATGGAGAGGCCAAGAACAGAATAGATTGTGCTTGAGAGAGTCAGACGTTAAGAGATGAGATGGTTAATGGAAGAGTAACAAAGTGATTCAGGGAGAATAGTGATTTGTGAAATTGTTTTATTCTATCCAGTAATTTATGGACAACTGATCTACTGGACCGGTTTGAGAGAAGAATACTTAAAAATATTCTGGGACCTGTACGCCAACATGGAACATGGCAGAGAATGAAAAATATAAGGACCTGTACAACAAATACAAAGACCTTAACATCTCAGCCAGAATCAGAATCCTGAGACTGAAATGGTTTGGTCACCTAAGGAGAATGGAGGACAATAGGATAACAAGGAAAATCTATGAAGGCACACCAGGAGGAAAGAGAAGTAGAGGGAGACCTAAAGTAGTACGGCAGATGAAAATGAATGGGTTGTATGCGATGGATAGGAATAAATGGAAGGCTGAAGTTGAAAAAGCCAGGGCCTGCTATATGTTATCTGTTAAGATAGAAGAAGACTTTATGGACTAAAAGATAGAAAACTTAATTTTAAATAATACATTGTTGAGAATGATAAATTTAATTAGGTATAAAACAAAGTTGTGATAATTTACAGTTAATAGTTAAAAAGAATATTGACAGAACCCGAAATGTGTTAAAATATAAGTAATTATTAATTTATTAGATTAAACATTTTTAAACAAAGAAAATTATAACAAGACACACATACACACACACCTGTGTATAAAACACACATATATGTGTTGTGTTTTTTTAAAAATATATCAAATAGAAATTAATGCTTACTCTGGATCAAGCTCTGCCATGTTGGTTGACAGTGCTGTCCTAAGGAGTGTGTTATTGTGACTGCACAGGGAAAGCAGTGCATTCTGGAATGTAGTTGGAACGCAGTTATTATACAACAGTTCATTGAGTGCAGAGAGTCCATGAAGGCCGCACATGTCCTTTAACAGAAGTAAACAGGTCTAAAATCTGGACCACAATGATTCAATTGTTAAAAGAACAAACTAATAACATACTGGCTGTAAGGCGAAGTGAGTCACTAATGAAAGCAATTGAAGACAGTTGACATCAGCCAACGGGATCCATGAGAACAAATGAGCCAAAGCTTGCAGGTTGGCTAATATCACTGTGCTATCACTACCTCCTTTGTTCTTTGCCTCATCAAGGAGACCTACAAAATAATTAAATAATTAGAAGATAACAAACATGATCAATAAAATATATTAAACATTAGGATCACTTGAAGTACAAATGATGGTCTAGAAGGATAAATACAATTAGGATTGATGAATCAATTGCCACTTATTGCAATTATTTTCATTTGAAAACTAGTTTCGAATGTTAAACATTCATCATCAGTTCTAAAACATACAAAATTTTCAAAACATCAGCTCTTTGTTACATGGATATCCATGTATAATCCATAACAAAGTGCTGATGTTTTGAAAATTATCTATGTTTTAGAACTGATGAATGTTTGAAAACTGAAACTAGTTTCCAAATAAAATAATTCCAATTAATTCATCAGTCCTAATTAAAAATGGACAGTTATCTTTCAAAACTGAACATGTCCACTTTTGGTCAAAATATTTTTTTTTTGTTCTGATAAAACCATCCGAGCTGTAATTTGTACTTTACACACTACTATACTTTGTTTTGTTAGTAGATATTTATAAATTATTTAAATAATATTATTTTTTTGGATTTTAAAGGAGGAGAGGAGGACTGGTATAGGTTTTTGATCTTTTATGACAATTTTCCGAAGTGGACATGTTCAGTTTTGAAACTCCTTGAATATAGAGCAACAGCAATTAATGGAAAAAATTGGGAATTTAATATTTAATACTGATAATAGATTGATAGCAGAAACTTCATATACAAAAAAAAAATTGGAAATACTGTTCGTAAGTGTTCTTATACAAAAAAATATAAATTTTCATATCTATGTCCAGGCTATAACAAATTAAAATTTGTAATAATACAACGTTATAACTAAATTGAATATCTGTAGCGGGTAAATGGGCTTTACATTCTCATAAAAAAGAATATCTCTTCGGTTATGACAAAATTCTTATTAGGGAGGAAGGATAGGATTTGTTCATAGTGGAAATAAGACAGAAAAGTCAGAGGAGGAGGACTACCAAATCAGTCTTGATTAAAAAAAGACGTGTGTGAATGGTAACACATTGAGCTGGTTGGTAAACTAAGAAGTTAGTAAACTAGTTAATTTCTAGCCAGCCTATCATAACTTTGAGTAAGTAAGGTTACATTCAATCAAATATTACATAACTTTTAGACTCTAAAAAAAAATCCAAAATGTTTTGCAAACAACATAGAGCAGATGTGTCCCCAAATATCTGTAAATAAATAATTTATAAAGCCAATTATTGCCAGCATCTGTATTGCTTAAAAGACAAGATAGGATGGAAAATAAAATAAAATAAAGTAATAAAACAAAACTCCTATTTTTAAAAGACTTCAAAAAAGAGGAGGTTTTCAATTCGTTTGTATTTTTTTATTTTACTGAATAAATTTAAATTATATATGCAATTTATATGATCAACAGAACGTGCTCCTAGTACCAAATAATTAAATTAGGAAAGATATGAGGAGACTTTGTGGGTACATAATACATAGACAAGGACAATTCAACAGGAGGGAAATTTGACTATATACAACCCATCAGAGTATTTAAAAAAAAGAAAACACTAAAACATAAAGTAACTATAAAATTAAATCTGACGGACTGATAAATTAAAAAAAAACATGTAACAATGAGATAAACAGTGTGATAGACTAAGATAATTAGGATTGATGAATTAATTGCCACTTCTATTGGGATTATTTTATTAGATAACTATGCTAAACATTCATCTTCAGTTCTAAAACATACAATATTTTTCAACACATCAGTACTATGTTACATAGATTACATACACTTAAGTTTTCAAAAATGTAAGACAATTTGTTTCCCAAAGGAACGGATAAATCTAATGAATCATAAGGGAAATCCCTTAGTAAATCACAAAAATTTAACCTACCTGCCTCCTTTCACTTCTCACGATGGGTATATTTCAGTTTTCTCTTAGACCTCCTAAGGTGATTACTGATGTGTTGAAAAATTTTGTATGTGTTTAGAACTGAAGATGAATGTTTAGCATTTGAAACTAGTTTTCTAATAAAATAATCCCAATAGAAGTGGCAATTAATTCAGTAATCCTAACTGTATTGATCCTTCTATACCATCATGCATACCTCAAGTAAGATAGCATAAGATATATAAAGTCAGAACAAACAAAAAAAAAATTATGAATTCAGAATGTTTTTTCGGGGCTTGATAATGCCCTTATGTGCTCCAACAAGGGAATGAAAAATGGGTTATCAAACAGGTCACCAATCTATTTTAGCCAGGGTGGAAAGGTTTAGATTCATTCTGTGGGTCCACCACAAAATAAATATCAACCACACTGGCCTTGAATTCAAACCAATGATGCAAAGATTACGAGAATACTAAAACGCCTGACACTTCAACTCCCTTGGCTACCACAGCTTCAATTAAAGGTGGCTTAACAAACAGTCAACAACGCTTTGGAGGTACATAGTTAAAACTGCAACTTCGAGATTACTGCCCAACTGATATGAATGGTCAAGTATTTATATTTCTTATTACAAACAGAAGTTCAACTGATAAAATAATATAAAGTTCACTATTTATCATTCCAATACATTTTAAATTAATTATCATGTAACAAACCCTTTTAACTGCTGACCAGAGAATAGTTTACAAATAGATACCTGACTATAAAAAAATATTATACATGTAACTAACTACCTGTAATACTGTTGAATACTTGAGGAATGTGCGCTAAGAACAGTCTCTTAAGTTCCTCTTTCCTAGATACGCTGAGATCTTCTCGTGGGCAAATAAGCTCCTCAGAAGCTGTCTGCAGGAATGCTAGTCCAAGAACCCTTGTGTCACTGCCCTCCATCAGCTGAAATAGGTAAGAAAAAAAATCAAAAACCATTTTTAAAGTAATATATTAGATTCATTGCTAAATGGTGCAGGTTACTAATTATACTTAAAAAAAGAAAATATATAAGACCTACGGGATTTTAAACATAAGACAAATAAACATTGGACAATGGCTCCATCTTTCAAGCCATGTCTTATTTACAAAGTATAAGCAAAAATAAAAAATCAAATTGATTATTTAAATTAATTAATAAATTAAAATTAGTATACCTCTCATTTGTTAAAAAATAACAATGTTCTTATTTAATTATCAGTAGGAATGAGTCGATTCAGTATACTTTTTCAACTTAATCCATAAAAGTGCTTCAATTTTCAATGCTTTCTTAGTTTTATCTCTAAGATTAATTTAATTTATTTTCCAAAATAAAATTAATCAGACTGAACACTATAAGTACAAAGAAATAACCTAATAACGAACAATCCCTATTGGTATTTTCATAAGGACATGCAAGGAACGGCTTATCGTTCATTGTTAACAGTTCATCCACAGATAATAATTCAAAATTAGCTCTTTTTGATTTGCACTAAATATAAGATCACATTGGTATGTAATCTAACATACTAAAATAAATCAAAATTTACATAATTGTTTAATCTCAAAAAACACCAAAAATTGAATAATAAACATGGAAGATTAAGCAGGAACTTATTAATTTAATAATAATAGTCATTAATACAAATAGGGACAACTTCAACCCAACAAAGTTTGCAGCCCTTTAGATATTTAACCTTAAACTATGTATTTTAATTACGGTTCCTTCATTAAACTATTTAAATAAGTATGAATCATAATTGTTCAGGGATTTGATGATCGAAGAAATATAATATT
Source organism: Euschistus heros (assembly GCA_003667255.2). Taxonomy (NCBI): domain Eukaryota; kingdom Metazoa; phylum Arthropoda; class Insecta; order Hemiptera; family Pentatomidae; genus Euschistus; species Euschistus heros. Next base: position 1,628,109 of record RCWM02000242.1, read on the forward strand.
TATTTTATTTCAATTCATTTTCAATAGTTTTACTTAATATTATAAATTAAACCAATAAAGTATGTAGAAACATATACTAATTTTTACAACTACCACAAATGGCAAAGTAAAAAGGATTCTAAAAATAAATAAATAATATAAATAAAATAAAAAAAATAAGAACTTTTAAATATTTCTCATCAGCATAATTAAATAAAATTTGTGCCAATTAATCAAAAAGCAAAGGGAGTATATATAAATACGAAGCCATCCTTGACCTCATTGTCATCCTAACTGAATATTTTTATATTTAAATGAATACTAAGAATTAATTTTTTAAAAATTATTCTTTCAAATTTTAATTGAATAACAGTAAAATTATAAATAAAATTATGAATAAATTGTGAATAATTATTCTATCAGAAGCTAAAAAACATTTTGTATCAGTGTATTACATTTTGTGTGTGTGTATTTTGTTTTGTATCAGTGAATTACAGGTAGTAAAGATTACATTGCATATAAAATACAACATTCATGCTATTGTATTTTCTCCCATTAGAAGCAATAAACAAAATCACAACAAAATAAAAATGTTTAAGTCCAACACTTGAACAGTTCTAAATATCAAACAGCAATTTATGTTTTACCCTGAGTAAAAAATTCTTCACAAAGGCAAAAAACAATTCTAATAGAACATAAAACAATAAATTGTTTAACTAGAAACCAGAGATTCACAATTCATTTAATTTTATAAGTTCCAATGACTCTCTGAGTACTTCAGAATAGCAGTTTCAAAACAAATTATAAATAATTGAACTATACCAATTATTTTCAGTACTATGTTGAACTAGGCATTGATTCTGATATTTCAGGCAACCAGCTAAGGATGTCATATTAAACTCAAAAATAGTTTTAGCTATGACTAAATCAAGAGAACTGTGAACTATTGATTAGATGATTTGAATGTTCTAGAAGAGGATATTAATTAAAATCATTCCAATAAATGGAAACAACTGAGAAGGATCTAATCCATAAATATTATAAAATGATTAGGTACAAAATCATTGAATTATGAATCCCCATAAGTAAAAAGGTTATTGAAATAAATTAACTTACTGTGAGAATATTAGAGAAGAAATCCGGATAGAAATGAGGCCAATCATACCTAGCGATATCTACAACTAGTTTCAATAGTTTGTTTCTGATAAAAACTGGAACAAGGGCATGTCTTTGAAGAGTATATTGATAGAGCAAAGTTCGCAACTGGGATCTTTCTTCCCACATAAGCTGCATCCATTGTTTAGTGATTATTTTCTGAAACCAATCATTTATTTAATGCATCCTGATAAGGAGCTATCATTCCAACTTGAAATTTAAGATGAATATTGTCTCACCTCTAATGTAGCCAGGCAAAACATGCATATGAAATTGTTGGTAGTATTGTTTAAGTAATAGATACAATGTTTCCAGGCATCTCTTTGGCTTCCAAACTCGCCAAGAACTGTTTCAATTTCTTGTTTTCTCTCATTTGAGGTCTTGTAATCAAAGAACTCTTTCAGTAAACTGTCCAAAATGGTGAGAGATTCTGTTCCACTATCCTAAATAATATAATGAATTATTAATACAACATTAGATGAAAGAAATGTATATACTAAACACATAAGCAACAACTTCTCAGAGGTGAAGCAATGAACCCACCATTTCTCAAGATGATACAGCGCGTACTAGTTAGAGGACGTCAATCATAGTACTAGAAGCGTTAGGAATCAATACAAACTAGTCAGACTTAAAAAAAAAAAAAATGCTCTATAGCTTAAGCAGACATTGAGAACCAAGCCATTTCGTTCTGTTTACACAGGCCAGCTGAAAAATCTAATTCTCTACGCAGCTGACTTTATATCCCAATATACACCTAAAAAACACTTTCATAAATTTTCAACACTTATTTTTTTAATTTTTTCAAAATACTTTTATTCATACAAAATGCTATAAATAATTTTTTGTTTACAGATAAATAACTTAGAATTTTTATTGTTTCTTACTTTAAACGAAAGGGATTATTGAAGTTACCCTGCTTTATAGGAGAATTTGTTTACTTGATTTTTACCCTTGAAATTATTTTAAATAATAATATAGAAAAGAAAATATTTTTTTATTTTTTAATTTTAAGTAAACTTTCTTTTGATTTATTTCAACAAATTTTATTTACTTTTTAGTAAGGTTACCTTAAGAGAAGGTTCAATGGTTATGTGTGTGTCCAGTGCTATTTAATGTTAGTGGATTTTGTGGTAATTTTCAATTGATACTTCATGTGAATTAGTGCTTGACAGAGAAAATAAAAATGGATGATTTAGGTGAGTGGTAATATTTCTTGAAAAATGGTTGTAAGAAACACCTGAATGTTACTTACAAACTGCTGTCATAAAACCATTTGATAAGAATTGTTCATATATATTTTTTATATTTGCTTGTGCCTTATTAAAATATTGAGCATAATTTTTTATACCTAGCAATTTTTGAAATGTATGTAGTGTGGAATAAATTAATGTTGCTGTCATTCTGTTACATGGTTTAACTATGATTAGAAATTTTAGAATGACTGTATCTCATTTTTGCAATTAGATGTAATATTTAAATTCCATGTTCATCATTGATTTATTGTTTGTTTTATTAATTTGGTACATCTTTTTAAAGTTGTCGTATTTTCAAAGAATTAAAGACAAATCTTATCTCTTGAAATGATTTTAAAATATATGTTGTATTTATCTAATTAAATATCAATAATTACGAATTTTACTAAACATATTTCGTCAATTGTTATTGTGATAGTTTCTGATATTAAATTTAAATTTTGAAATTCTAGAATTAAGATATGTATGTGTATGAATGTGTGATTATTCATTGATACATATTTTTAGTTTTTGTAATTACATAGCAAAGTTTATTTTTTATTTTTTCACTTATTGTTTTGCATTTATGAATATTCAAGTTATTGAATGCTGTAAGATACGCTAGTTTGATATACATGATTTTTCTTCTTACTTAAAATTATTTTATTATAATATCATCTTCATTGGCGTAATCCATCACACAATCCTATTTATCCCACTTTGTCTAGTGCTTTGTATTGTTAAAGAACTCTGAAAGTTTTTGAAATTTCAATTATGTTTTATTTATTAACTTACAAATAAGTGCATTTGAAGTAATTATTGTTTTTAATCTTTACAAGTTGTTTTTGTAAATTTTCATTTCTTCTTTTTATCTGAAATCATTTTAGGGTAACTTTCTGATCAAGTTTAAATTTTCATTTTCTTTTTCTAGCACATAAACCAGGAAATGCTTGTTTTAAATAATTAAGTTTTGTGTTTAATCATTTGAATTGCTGTTTTTAACCGTTAAGACTGATTATGATTGAAGCCATTAACTGTTTTATTATTGTCAATCTATCTACATAAGACATGAAATTTGTACTTGAAGGCAGTTCGAATTGATAGAAATGACCTTGGCCTTGTTTAAATTGGAGGATTAAATTGTCATTTAAAATGTTGTTTAAAACTTTAAACAAAGAATGTGATTGAAATAATTTTATTCAGCCTTCTTGATTGCTGCAATCTCATTATTGACTCTAGTCATGAGGAAAGGTGGGTTATCTTGTGATGACCAACAAACATAATATTCTTCTAGTAGTTTTATTTTTCTTTGAATAGCTATAGTTTCTTTATTCATGTGTTAAGAAAAAGCTTTTTACTTTTAAAGAACTCCTCTCTCCTTTCAATAAACCTTGGTGATTTTATTTAATTTATTTGTTGATTTTGATCCGGAGATTTAAATAAATTAATTAAAAGAAAAATTGTTTAAAATAATTATTTATATAAATGTTTAATTAGAAAAACATCAAATTTTTAAACCAATAATAATTTGCTTAGTAAATTATTTTGTTTAAGTAATATTCTGTCACATGCAAAGCTTATAAGATAAATTTTCTCAATTGTGCCTTACAATTACCTTATCTACCCCATTAAATAAACTGTTGTTTTATATCAACCTAAATTTTCGAATAAAGTCGCATAAGTTTTCCCCTGCTATTCTGCAGTAGTTGTGGAAAATAATTATTATTTGCCAAAACATTATGAAGTGACAGTGCTATGAAGTGATATGAACTCACAACCCCTATCAATCCATCCTGTTAAAGTTATTAATTTTTTCCATCATTTGATTTAAATTTGTTAAGACTCTTGAATGATTTGGCTTTATTTTTATATAACGCCTCTGAAATTGTTTTGCTCAAATAATTGTGCAAGATTATATTTCTGAACAAACTATTTTTTTATTTTTTTTTTTTATTGACATTCTACTATTCCAGGTTATCAAGATTTTTCAAATTTTTTGTATGTTTAAATCTGTACCTCAGAGGTACAGAATACTAAGTCACATTTCTGTATCTTTACAGGAGAGGAGTTTAAAGAAAAAAAGATTTCATTTCCTGAACTGTTTATTATACTTATGTGTACAAAATAAATCTTGACTTTCCCATTCAGGCTAGAATAGGTTGGTAACCCGTCCTTCCTGTCCTAATTGGAGTACATAAGGACGTTATGAGCTCCCCCCCCCCCCCCCCCCTCAAAAAAAGAAATATAAAAAAAACATTTTTATGTAACTTACCTTACAATTAATTTGTCTAGTACATAGAATTCCATACCTCTGTATAAAGGGAAAAAAGGTGAATAAGAATATGTAATAATATATTTTTGGTAAAAAAAGGACATAGTGTACTGTACCCCCAAGGCACAGAAATATACATATGTAAATAGAAATTTTTGTTTCTTTACATAAGATTAGTTCATTGATAACTCCTATCCAACAGTTGTTGATGGTACTTGACAGTTTCATCTGGATCTTGTTTTCAATTTCATAATTTACTAACATTACTTTTATGATAACATCAGCAATTTTAAGGATGCAATCTTGATTAAATTCAGTATTACTCCACTAACAGTTCTTATCTGATGTAATTTTGTTTAGAAATATTTGTTGTTTTTCTTTAATATTCAAATATCTTTTTTTGAATGAAGTTATAAACAGGTTCTTAGTCAGGTGGACTGAAGAGTTTTTCATTTGTTATTGGTCATAAAAGAGTAATTTTGTCACTTGAGGTACGCTTGATGGTATGGTAGGATCAATACAATAAGGATTGATGAATTAATTGCCACTTCTATTGGGATTATATCTGTTAGATCTCCTCAGAACCAAAGATAAATGTTTAGCATTCACAAGTAGTATTCTAATAAAATAATCACAATAGAAGTGAAAATTAATTTATCCATCCTAATTGAGTAATTTTGTGATTGTTGGAACATTTCCACAATTTGCTCCTACTCCTAATATTTAAGATTACTCAAATTTAAAATTTTAAACCTTCTCTGACAATGGGTTTTTATGGTTTGGTTTCGTTAGGATTTATGTTGGGTTTTGTAAGGTATAGCTCTTTCAATGTCTTAAAAAGAAGTATTCACTGTTACCTCCAACAGAGTATGAAATGGTCCGTCTATCAATCTGGATTAATGTGAGACAGATCAACTAATGGAATCATCTGGCTTCAGCTCGAATTTTGTTTTGTAAATAGTAGATTGCATATTTATTTGCTCAGACTATGGGTTTCTCTAAGTTTTATCAATAATTAAAATTTAGTAATTTTGTAAGGTATTTCTGATTAAATGTTCAAAGTGTATTGAAGACTGCAGCCCTTGGTCGAATTTAAATTGTTTGGTTATAGTTGTATAGACATAAAATATCATTCTTGATATGGTGATACACTTGATAAAATAGTTGCTGGGTGAGCTAACTGCCGGTCCCTGGTGATGTCACCCCCTTCCCCCTGTTTGCCGGGTTTGTCTGGGTTACATCAGTATTGGTCGCATCACGGCCTTCAATCTTAAACGTATAATATAAATTTTATATATAATATAC